>JACEOJ010000106.1:288450-355950 GCA_013761285.1 Campoletis sonorensis | reverse complement strand
AATTTTATTTATATTTTAATACGATATGTAACACTCCTATATTATGAGGATTTGGATCATTTGGTGTATCGGAACAGCCGGCCTTACACACGGGCAAGGAAAAGAAAGATATTGAGATATCGCGTGAAGATAAAAGAGTTTGGGTCCTCGGTGTTTTATTTTTTATTTTTTTTCTTACCTGTCGATGTAGGCTCGAGAACTCTCGTGTCGCGCACGTGGCTCTTTTTACCCTCACCACCGTTTATGTTCACTGGCAGATGCAACTGCGACGCAAACTGCGTTCCTAACGACGTTTAACTATAGATATATATTTTTACGTGTGACATGGAAGGAGTTTCGTTATATCGGAAAGTCGTGTATAATTATCCACACTATTGGCCCGTCAAACCGGAAGTCTAAATTCGAAAACAGCTCCTCCTCTTATTTCAACGTTAAACAACGATTTATTGCTCGAATTTTCAGTTTAACTGATCGTGTTTATCGACCTTATGTCCTTCGGCAAAAATGCAATTTCTTTTGAGCTTTAATATCATTTTTCAGAAAAATAGAATCCTTGGGAATCTTAAGGGTTTTTTTAAATGTTTTTTTTTTCTTTTCTCGTTCACCAGAGTTGATTAATTTTTTTTTGTATTGTTAATTATTGACCCTTCGTTGACACAATGGGTCGCAGAAAAATATGTTCGAGGACGATCATCGCTTTTTTCATAAAATTAATCATTTCTTCACTCAAAAATAAAGTTCTCGAATGAATAAAAGCTTTTTTTGGAAGTCTCGTAATGTTACTATTTTTTTTTTTTTTTCAAAAAACAACATCCTTCGAGATCACGTTCCCGGTTATTAATCTAAAAAATATTGAAAATTGAAAAAGGTTTGATTTTTTAACTGCTGAAGACAAAGAAATGAAGTAAACTCCGGGTCAAATTGACCCAGTGTGTTGATTCAGTCGTCAAATTTGAAAGTGTTAACGAAGAGTCAATAATTCGCAACCATCACTGTTGATGATTTCATTCTTAAATAACAAAAGTATCGAAACTCATTACGATTAAAACAATTTAATTAAATTATTCGTAAACATTAATTATCAATTAGACATTTTTTTTAATGTAAGGAGTAATTGGGAGTAAATGTTGAACTTCTTTTTCGTTTATTTACTTTTTTCGAAAAAGCATCGAGTTATCACTAAATTAATGGAAATTAACTAAATTCATTAAACTTTGTTGTTTCGACTAAAAAGGTGAACGGGACTTGGGAATTGATGGCAAACGAGAAAGTCCGCGAATGCGTATTCCTTGAGCTTTAGAAAAAATTGTGAAAAACATGCATTTAAGGAGAGAATATCGTTTGGAGAAGTACCGGAGAGTTTCGAAACGCATGCAAAGCAACGATATAATTATTGGCTTAATTATTATTGTGCTTCGTCGTTCGAGTCGTCTGTCCTCATAAAATTGTAACCTCGCAACCGGCCTCTTCGTACAAAACGTTCAGACCATTTCTTACTCGAGATCGTAAGGACTTCTTGGCAATTGCAATAATCGTATTGCAGACGCGATCCGCAGCAATAATACGTACCGAACAGCGATGCACTTGACGTTTACTTCTTATATGTTTACCCAACGATCACTGTGCCATTAAATATGTACAGATTGTAATATGTTATTAAAACATATCGTTCAATTGGATTAAACTCGTGACCGTGAAATTATTCGATCATTTCTTATTATTGACGATTTCCGGAAACTAAAACACACCAAAATTTCGATTGATCAAAAGAAAGTGACAAATTACAAGTACTCATTTAACGAATCACTGACCGTTTTACACGATGAAGTGAACTCATTTAACTGGAAAAATATCAAATTAAGTTATCGAATTTTTAGCAAAGAATTGAAACTTCAAAAATACATTAAATAAAGATCGATTTTTGACATAAAGGATCCTGTGGAAAGAATAAAAGCAAACAATTCTGATTAAAATCCACGAAGTCGCCGAATGTTCAACAAAAACATTTCCAATAAATCTTAGAATAATGCGGGAACCAATCACTGGTTTTTTTATATTTTTTTCAGGAGCCAGAATTCAAAAGTAAAATGTGTATAAATTTTGGTAAATTTAGCGAAAGTCAAGAAATTTCTTCATACGATTAAAAATTATTGAAAAAATCGTGTTGGAGTAAAAAAATCAGATTTTTAAGTATAATTAATGAGCATTCATGAAATTTCATTAGTTTCTCGTTACATTGTTATCATATTTGTTTATTTATCGAAAACAGGCGTAGCCGAGGGCGGATCTAGTTATCAATAAAATTGCGTTGAAATGTACGTTCTCCTATCAAGATAAAAATCAATTCCAAGTGCAGTGGTTTGAGATCGATAGGATCGTTTGAATGGAGAGCGTAAATAAAGCTGATACGATCGACAGGGCAGAAAATTTGCCGTGGTAGGTTAAAGAAAAAGGAAAAAAAAAAGAAAAATCAGTTGCAGAGTAGAAAAAAAAATGATTTTCCTCATCGAATGATTTCCCTTTCGAGCAGTGTTCGCCATTTTGTTTTTTCGTGATCGTTTAAGTACAGTCCGCGGGCTTTTTCATAGTCGCTCGCGGAGCACACGTTGAGAGAGAATCGATCGCAATAAATTATTATAATGACTCGCCCGGTCACGGGATGATAAATCTTCGTTATTGCGTGCGAGAATTTATATATTTTTTTAATGGTCGACTCTATAAAGCAACAACTCATGATAGTCGCATAATAGAATTTAATTTTATTAAATAGACACATCGACGCGATGGCAAGTGAGACTCAAGGAAAAATCAACTTGTGATTATAATTTAATTAAAAACAAAATGAAAAGAAAAAAGGAAAAAAAAAAAAAAGGACAAGAACGAAAAGATAAAAATGTGACAAGGAGCTATTTTGCTCACAGCTCGTACACCGGAGATCAGATCTGCGTCTCACTTTGTCTTCGAATTGGCCTAAATACGCAAAGAAAACATGATTTACAGTCAACAAGACGATAGCCCGTCTATCAAATCGGGCTTTACACCTTTTCTCTTCTGATTTATTGCGACTCTCAGATTGATTATATTTTCTGTTACCACTCCAAGATATATCGATCATTCGTTGCTTTTAAACGCAAGACCTTCGCCACACCATATCTATCGATGTATATATACAACATTTACGCGAAGGTGTGAAATAAAAAATGGAGTCAAATCACAGCGGGAGACTCTCTTGTCATTCCGTTAAATTTTCCTCTCTAATTCCAGCCTGTGTAGAAAAATCAATTAATCTTTATCGATAAGCAAATAAAGTTGCAGCTAAAACCCTGTTTTTTTTTTTGTTTTTTATATTATTTCGATCAATTTGATGGATTGCTTAATCAAACAAAAAAATTTAATCGATTTTTAGCATCTTTTTTTTCGGTGAATCGCAATTTCATTGAATAATCCTCTTTCTTTTTTTACTGCGGTACAATATATAAAACATAACTTCGTCATGGGTTATTACATCTGCTGAAATCGAATGGACACATGCGGCGAAGGCGCGTGCCGAATATTGTTGAGAAACTCACGTTTGACTCATTCAAAACCCTCCCTCTCTCTCTCTCTCTCTCTCTCTCTCTCTCTCTCTCCCTCTTTCTCTTTCTCTTTCTCTTTCTATATCCTCACTGACTTTATCTCGTGTTTGCATCTTGGTTTCGGATTACCGTGGCGGTTCGCGCCTCGATGCACCTTCACCGCCTTGTCTTAAGAAAGCTGTGAGGTCCTGGCACTGCCTCATCCTCGTAGAATAACTCAAAAATGGACTGACGACTCATCCTTGTCCACTCATTTGTCTCTCTCTCTCTCTCTCTCTCTCTCTCTCTCTGTCTCTGTCTCTCTTTTTCTTTTCCTTTTTGCCTTTTCTTTCGTTCTTTCAGGACTTCTAAGAAATATCGTATAGAATTCCACTAAATCCTCTCAAGTTTTCAAGAAACTTTCGACTACCGTCGAGCTTACCCAAAACCTCGATTTTCGTAATTAAGACTTCCCATACTTTCTATTCTTATTTTCTATTCAAACCCAATTTTGACAAATAATAAAAAATATTTAATTTCAATCCAAATCGATGTCACTTTTTATTGAAAAATAATCGCTTTTTTTTCAATGGTCACTACATTCTTCGATGTGGTTTTTGCAAATGTTTGGTCTTACTTTTACTCATAATTCGTTACATTATCAAATAGAGAATAAAACTGTCCATCAGAAAAATAAAATGTCATAGAAAAATGAAATTTAGAGAAATGTTTGTGGTTAAAATTGTCCTTAGTCCAAAAATTCGATATTTGAGAAGGAAAAATTGTCGAATGTTCGTACCTTTTGGAACAAGAACGTCGTCAAAAATGTGTGGCTTTACTGTGTCACCAGAGCGCGTTCCAAGTTCGAAGATAAAAAGAAGGAGCTTGAAAGAAGACACGAAAAAAGAGGAGTTTCGATATAAAGAGAAAAAAGAATAAGTCGGATGGAATAAAAGGTGAAAAAAACATGGAAAAAAAAGGAAAAAAAAAATGCGAGGTGGGGACAACGGGATTGGAGGTAAGCGTGAACGTTCACGGGATGTTGCGCGGGATCGTGTGAGAGACGAAAGAGGATGAGAGCGTGTGGGATATACAAGGAAACCCTTCTACGAGCTCGGCGCCGTGGCGCCTCGTTCCTCTCATCTATATCCTGTCCAGGCCCCGGCTCGACTTTTCGTTTTCGATTTTTGCTCTTGTCTCCTCCGCATCGTCGCTTACCCTTCTTCCCCTTTCCACAACTTCACGAAGAAGGCTGCCACAGCTAAATCTAAGCGACACGGTTTCATTGAATTCAAATTTAAATTCTTCGCATGAAGATTACTCCGAGGACTCGATAAGAATGCGGTAGATGGCGCAGTTCGCGGCCTTACTTCCGGAAACCTAAGATTCATTCCCAGGCTCCTGGTGCTCCCATTATTTTCGCAATCATTATCATTTTTATGATAATCTCTTCTACAATGAAGTAGAATTCAAAATCGCTCAACTCTTTTGTCCGTGAGAGCAATTTCGTAACTTTGTGGGGTCATAAAACCGTCATATTGGGGTTTTTAAGAGCGTGCCAGGCTTTCTTATTAATTCGAGTGTTTGAGGAGTTTCGGTACAAGTTTCTCGGTATTTGAATAAAATGGTTACGCATTTAGTCACTTGTACCGAAACTCCTTAAACACAATAATCCGACAAAGATACAATTTTGTAAAAATGGAAAATCCGTGTGGTATAAAAAAGTGTTATCTCGAGAGTTGAGTCATGAGGGAAGATCGATTCAGTACTTAGGGGCACCGATAAAAGAGAATATCCAAGATAGATATGATTGCGAAGAAGTAAAAGCAAAGAAGAAGAAAAAAGTGATGATTAACATTGAATGAAAGAAGGACCAGGGTGAATATTAATGTCCAGCAATGAGAAGCATAAATGAATGTTCCATTAGAAAAAGCAGGTAATAAATAAGAAGGAGAATGGGCGATGATCGATCGGAAAACATTAAATGCCGATGGAATTGCTCTGCCGGAGTCATTGGCCGGGAGGACATTTTTAATGGACCATCAGAAGTTGATGAGGGGACCAGAGTCCGGCGAGTGTCGGCTCGATCCGCGCGAAACGACCATAGGAGCCGTCACCGAACGGCTACGTCGGTGTGTGTTGGAATGAGAGAAAAAAAAGGCGGTCGAAAATAAAAAATAAAATGAAGAGAAAAAAAAAACAGACGAAGAAAGCACCTCCATTAGTGCCTCTACTATCGAAAGGCTGTACAAGAAAGAACCGCGTTTACTCCCGGCGCCTCTGCGGTCTCCTCCCGACGTATCAATAAACCGTCTAATGTCTCCTCACCCAATACACGAAAACAACATATATCTATACACACTAATGTACCTAAGGATGTACACATTCACAACTGTATCTCTTGTGTATACGCCGATGACATCAGGAGCCAGCATAGATCCCTTTCACTAAATCCCTCCGGACCTCCGCATCCACTTATTTGCGTATTCGCATTTATTTATGGGGCTTTGATGATCGTTGACTTTTGTCAAAAGCCGTTGCTTCCTTTGCGACATGTGGTTGCTGCGGCTGAGAACATGGCAACGATTAATGCTGAGATTTTTATCCCAGAAGTCTTCCAATTCGTGCCATCCTCTCAGTTCCAACCGATGTTACAGATTTCATCGGACACTTGGACGTTTATCATCGAAATTTTCAACTCAAATGAACACATTAGCAGCTTCGCCAAGAAATTAGCGGATCTTTGGACAAAAAACGAGCTGGATCTTTCGCTCGGCGACGGATTTCCCTCTGCATCCGATCATTGGCCTCAAAATGACCGTTTCGTCCAGGAACGAACATTAACACGATCTTCCGTCGCTGCGCCTCGATCCCTCTTCCACTTTTTTCCGTCACGCTGTCAACCGAAAGGACATTCACGTTTCGTTTTTATAGGGTCGCCTAACTCTCGTTTCGTCTTTTCCAGCTTTTCAATCAGGCTACAACTTCACTTCGTCTTCTCGTCCGGATCATTGACCTCGTCCTTTTTTTTCTTTCTTCTGTCTCTCTCGATGGTATTCTAAACCTTTGCAGCTCTATTCACCATCAACCTTCAAGGGATACTTACTTAGAGATTCTGTTTACAATTCTCCACTCACACTACTTTGCACCCGTACCTGAATCAGGCTCTTCCAATCCCCCCGCAGCTTTCTCACTACGACCGAGTCAAATGCTTCCCTACTCTCCAGTCCACTCTGCCATGCGATCCTGAATGGTGGTGACGAACCCATTCTTCCTAACGCTGCTTCCAAGCCCAGCCCCAAATACTTCTTTTTTCATGTGAGATCCACTAATGCAAGTTTCGAGGCCTACGAGACCCAGAAGCCAGCAGGCGCCAAGAACACTCCTGACAAGGCGCCACGCTTGTCTCTCGCTTCCCTCCTGATCAATCCGTCCCTTCTGCTCAAGGATATTCATCTCTTTGGCTACCAAATGAGACTCTAAACATTTCACCTTCCAAAAGCTGGCATTAGAGGTTTGAACTTGGATCCTTAGGGCCTGGACCTCATTTTATCGGAACTGGATCCACGAGGAACCATCATTTCCTATTCCTCGACCATTAAGGATGTTATTTATTTATAAATATCTTTACCAATCTATAAAAGTCGTCCTGCACTCTTGATGTGTAATTTTTTGATCACGTGATCTGCCAACCATTATTCTTCGCTTGATCGGTCCACAAATCAGAGTCCACTTAAACAACAATTTGTCAACTCAATGTATTGTGCTCTACGTGACAATGCAGACTTTGTACTCGAGTTTCTTGAAGCATACAAGTGAGTTTATTGAACCGACACTAGTCTCTCAATTCTTCAATTATTGGCAATCGATTCCGCAACGGTTTCACGGTGTCCATAACCGCATTCAACCGTGACAAACAAAACGTAAACGTTGGATATGTTTGTAGGAGGCTTAATGCTCTCGTTATATTCTTGTTCGATACGGCTACTTAAGGGGGTGCAATTCTGGACATTGAAATCTCTTGTACACGAGCCAACTTCGATTAAACATACGATAATAAACGTCGGAATACGCTTGCCAACAAAAAGTGATCGTGGACTCGTTGCATTTAACACGCCACTAAAAACAGTTGCAGTTTATGGAAATTGTCCGAGCTGTTGAATCATTTTTAAACACTTTTGTTACACCTGTTACTATCAAATGATTCAAATAGTCATCGATACCGACCATGACTGTCAAAAAAATTGCGGTGAAGATTTTTTTTAAACATCTATCGAAACAAAACATTTTTTACTGGAATTTTTCATCTCTTTCGGAAATAAACGAAACTTCTCAAATCTTTGCAGTCTTCTCAACAATCCACGTGCTTTTTTTATAATAAAATAAAAACCATAAAAATGACACGAATTCAATTGAACGTTCTATTGACTCTTCGAATGATTTGTTTCTTTTCGAAATAAATAAACAACTGGTGAATGAGTTTATGGAATTTTTTGTAACACGCTTTCAATTCAGTAGCGAAAAAATGATGCAGACGTTTTTTTTTTAAACAAAATGTATTGCACTGGCTGGTTGTAAGGAGTCACAGGTTCTGGTTCATGTCCTTAAACCAGGAAACCGCCAGGATCGAACAAACTACGAGACGCAGGTGGGTCTAAGACGTTTTGAAAGCTGCGTTACCGGATTAGAGAAACTTTAGAAGAAATAGAGGAATTGCCGAGGGGCTTGAAGCGTTAATTTATATCGCTTGCGTGCACGAAAGCCACGAGACTCTGACGTACGTGTATAAATATGAGTTATGCTAAGAAAGTTGCCTGAAGTATTACAACAGCAATTTACGATATAATTCGAATCCTTCGTCTTTTCAACTTTATACAAAGTTGAAGAAACACGTGTTTTTTCAAAATTTCCAGATTGGTCGAACTTTATGATTGAACTGTTTAATCAACAGGATTTGATTAAACATTTATCAAAGATTCGTTCCACCAAAAATTTGATGAAACTCTTTCAATTTTGGACTGAACTATTTTCAAAAAATTCATCAAAAAACCATCTTTCGAAAGCTACAATTTTCTTTTCCTGCAACCATTTTATTCTATTGTGTGGGAGTTTCGATCATAATTTTATTTTTCTTCATTATCCAATGCAACGAAAGTTAAAGCTCGAACGACGTTGCCACTTTGAAGCATTCTGTTTACTAACGAACTTGTGTCTAACGAGTTTCACACTCCCTTGCAATCGTCCAACGTACCGTGATCTTAGAGCTTCCAATCCGTGACGCATTCCGCGGTCATGATTTCGTACCGCAAGCTATTCTGAAACATTGTACTTTTATGTCTGGTCATTAACGATACGACTTATCTTTTAAATTTTCACTGAAACTTTATTTTATACATTGCTTACAATGTTTTTACATTGGATTTCCCTCTATCTTCATTTTATCACTCTCATTGCTTGGATATAATATACATTTATGATGTATAGTTATAGTGATACACTGCGAAAATTCTTATGCTGCGTACTTTATTTATGAATTTATATTTATTTTAAAAAAATGTCAAAATGAAAGTATGCAAATTTCTCGAAGTATTAAAATAATGAAAGAGAAAACTCTAATATTCGGCGACAAATAAATAAATTGAAAGACACTTTTCCCAATTTTTCTACGAGCTCTCACGTCTCACAAGACTTCAAATACTTCAGATGGAAGATTTCAATTAAGAATTTCAAACTCTCTTGATTTAAACATTATTTCGCGACTTCTTCTCATTTCCTACATTCCTCAGTCCCAAATGTTCACCAAATTCCACATTATCGCGTACATCATTTTCTTTGTTATCAAAAAACAAAAAAAATAATTCAGATTAAACTCCATTATCACAAACCTGGAGCACTTTCCGTTGAAGAAAAGATTAAGGTTGTCATAATTATCCCACTGCAGGCTTTACGTTCGAAAAAAAATCCATTATAGTGTCCAGGGGTTAAAAATAAATCCGAATCACAATATTTCTATTTGAAATAATTATTCGTTCGATTAAATGTTTCTTCTGAAAAATCTTTTTCTCAAAAAATCGAGCATCCAAGATATTTACGTTGCAAAACTTATTATTTAATTCATTATTATTATTATTGTTGTTGTTGTTGTTGTTGTTGTTGTTATTGTTATTATTATTATTATTAAACTTATTATTGACTGCATATATACATGATTTTCTGGGCATCAGGCATCTTGTATATCGACTGCTATTATCTAATCGCTCTTTACTGACGAACATATTATATGTAGACGCACATACCATATAGTATTTGTAATAGAACATACATTATGTATTTATATATTTATATATATATATATATTTATATAAATACTAAAAGTACTGAGAGTTGTTCGTATCGGAATTTATAATCGTTCCGTCGCTGAACGATATTTAATTTATGATTGCAATTAAATTACCGTGCTTCGGCTGCCGAGCATGTGTACATTCACATTATATACTTGTATATATATAAAATATATATTTCTATACAGTACTTCCTTGGTGTGTATACGAAGACTCGTACGCGCGAGCGACTGGTTTATTGCTATACGGTATCAAATGTAACGTAATGTAATTTGATCTCAACCTCGCGATGGTGCGCCAAGTCATCTCCGATGGCAGGATGAAGAAAAATTTAAATTTTTGTAGAATTTGCATGGGGAAACTATAAAGAGGAACGAAAAATTGAATCTTTTTGGGATTGGATCTGTAATCTTTTATGTTGTGGAATAATTGTTTGAACAATTATCGAAAACAACAGGTTAGCGTTGGCGATCGCTGGAATTGAGCCGGTTTCGGGGCAGATCGATACTTGGTTGGGTGACCGCTCAATCGTCGATTCGCGTATCAATTTCTGCGAGTGAGAGACGCAGAGAAAAAACAATAAAAACGTGTTTATAAATGAACGAATTTATTCATTTATCTCAACGATACGATTTGATTAATCGAGACTATCGAAAAAGATTTGTTTTATTTATTTGAAAAAAAAGGTTGTTTGTTGCTCTCAGGGCAGATAAAAGGCGAGGATCGAAAAATCACGAAAATACAAGCAAAAGCTTCAAACGTCAAAATGTTTTGACACAATGCATTGGAAAACAAAGTAATGAAAGGAAATAAAAATTGGGAGGGTTAAAAAAGTGGGAAGATAATATTTGGGGTGTGGACGCAGGGGAACTGGCGCACCTCTGGGAGATTCTCTTTGGTCCCGCCTACACGGTCGCGTATTCCGCGTCCGCGATGGCCGCTATCCGTGCTATCTTCGATTCATGGTCCAAGCCTCGAGGAGACGGAGGTGGAGACGCGTCTGCGCTCTTTCGCTTATTTTCCTCTCACTTTGATTCTCATCCTTTCGCCCTCTCGCTCGTTTCTCTTTCAAGTCGATATATATTGGATAAATATATGTATATTTTTTTTTAACCCTTTCTCAGTATCGAAGTTCTTCTGTCATTGAGTTTTATTGTTCGCAACAATGTCCACAGAAATTTATTCAATTTTATGTGGTACAGCGCTTCAAATAAATTGCGATATTATTTTTTGAATTTATGGCAAAACCCATGAATTTCATCATTTTTTTTATAAGCCTCGCTATTGTAAGAATGAGAAACAAAAAAAAATGTCCTACTAAATAAATATTTCTTTTATTTTATTTTCGATCCTTTCATAAAAATACAAATGGCCGCGACGAAACTGGAATCGAATTACGAAGAAATCGATTGAAAATTTATAAACGGAGTGGGGTTTTTGAATTTATGGCAAAAACCATGAATTTCATCATTTATTTTAAAAGCTTTGCTTGTAAGAATGCGAAACAAAAAATTGTTGGAATAAATATTTATTTTCTTTTCTCTTTGAGCGTTTTAATAAAAATACAAATGGCCGCGACGAAACTCGAATCGAAGGAGGAAGAAATCGATTGAAAATTTATAAACGGAGTGGGGTGGGTGGCTAACGGTGCGTAGAGAAAAGAAAAATTTTAATCGACAAATCTTGTCGATGATTTGCTCGTTAGAGGATCGAAGCTCCGAGAACTTCAAGAATACGAAGTGCCTCGAGGCCCTTCGGAAAACCATTTATACTTCGCGACTGCATCCTTTTCAATGATTCTACTTTTACGTGCGGATTTTACAATCCACTAAAGTATTCTATATATCCATAGCGTTCGAGTCTCACTTACAAATAACAAAATTGACCAAGTCGTTCTTGAGAGCGTAGGCGGCCTTCGGGACGCCATTTCACCGTAGAATTTACTTCGCGTACACGCGGATATCTCTTAAGGTTATTCTTACTGGTGAACGGATCGCATTCTGCAAGGATCTCGGCAAGGATTCTACAGGAAAAACTTAGTTTTATTGAAGTTACGCTTGTCTATAGTCTTTTTTCGAAAAGTTTCGCCATTATCGGAGACAAAACAAAATTTTTAGCTCCATTTTTGGTACAAGGAGATCTCGAAAAACATCGTTGAAAGTTCATATTCATCAGATTTAAAGCTTCTTCAAATTTTCACTATGAAGTTTGAAAAAATAGTCAAAGATCCAAGAATTTTATCTTCAGCTTCGAGGGACGTTGATAAAAACTATCAAAAGATATATTGATTCTATTTTTTCATATTTACAAAGTTTCATAAGTCTCTCTTCCCTTTTCAACGGAAGTTAATCCAAAAAAATGACTCCAGAGCATTTTTGTTGCCAAAAAAAAATTAGTTTGACGAGCAAACTTGCAGACAGTGTTGTGAGCAACGTTTTGAAAAAGAAAAACACTTTTTAGGACAAAAAAAAAGACTTCAGAGACCGCTTTGAATAGAATTTTGCAAATAAATTTGTTTTTTTTTTCTGATTTTGCAGCAAATGACGCGATTGTGGTGGTGCTAATAAGGGTTAAAAGGGAGGGCGAAGGAAGAGAATGTTCCACGGTAGCAGTAGCGGTGGGTACGGTGCGGGTTCGGAATACCAACAACAATCACAACAACAGCAACAGCAACAACATCCAACCCAACAAGGACTTCAAGCCCCGGTTTATGTGCCTTCCTCCAGGCCAGCCATTCCATCAGCTGCAACCGCCGCACAATATCACTCGTTTCCTGGTTCCGCTTCACCCGCATGGTATATTAACACAAACATATATAAATATTAATAGATTTATAGTATACGCGAGAGATACATTCATTTTTTGTATTTTTTCTTGATAAAAATAAAATACATTCTTATCGGAAACACGGGGGTTTTTCAAGAACAATGTTATTCTCACACTAGCGCCTCGTAGCTGATGATAAAATATGGAATATAGTTCTCGAAAGTCACAGCTAATCGCAGCACGTTTGATAAAATAGACTATTCTCAGTAATTACACTGGTTATACGTCCGTTTAACTTAAACGAGACGCAAAATTTAACACATTTTATCAATTTGATTATTTTATTTCATTTTTCATTTCTCTTTCGACTTTTTTTTATTCAATTGCTTCATTTTTTCGTTGTATTTTTTATATTTAATCATTTTTAGGTAGTTTAATAATTTTATAACATTTTTCATTTCTATTTCGACTTTTTTCATCAAATTGTTTCATTTGTTCGGCGTATTTTTGATAATTAATCATTTTCACCTGAAATTTTACACTCAAAACGATTTCTTTTCTACCCGGACACGAAATTCCTACGAATTCATTGATATTTATTGCGATTTGTTGCTCTCAATTGAAAAGACATTTTTTTGAATAGATTTTTCATTATTTCTAGGGAAAAAACGGCGTCATGGCAACACGGGGTAGAGAGTTACGCAGCTCATCATGCGCTTGCAAGTCACACAGGCGGTTCGGGGGCTGGTATGGGACCTCATACGGGTCATGGTCATCCTCATTCGGGTCATCCTCACACAGGACACCCGCACACGAGCTTAGCAGCAGCCTCGCCATTTTATGCTCAAAATGTCGCGATGATGTCCTCGTGGCGAGCTTACGACGGTGCTGGATTTCAAAGAGCTTCTCCTTACGGTGAGCAATGTTGATTATTCGTGAAATTAACCTTCGAAAATACTTTTTGTCTCGATCGAAATGACTGAATGAACGAAAAAAAGGGAATTATGATGTTTTGAGAACTGGAGGTCATAAGAAATCAACTTTTTTTTGACGTCTGCATTATTTTTAATTGCTAGGCTTCCGGATTCGTGATTTCGTGAATTTTATTGAAAATATTATTGATCCTTCAACTTTTAACTGAGAAACTAGTTTTGATTAAAAGTCTGTGGCGTGAGAAACGATTTCGTACTCCTCGAATTCTCAGATTCTCAAGCGAACTCCTGGTTTGAATAATCTGTCGAAAATTCTCATTGTTTTTTACTTATGCATTTTTATTTGTCCGGTTTATTTGGAGTTTAAATAAATTTCATGAGTGAAATTGATTTTCCAATGATTCACATCTGTTGAAAGTACTGTTGCAATAGAGTTAATAAAAAAATGAAAGAAAAAATGATAAGAGACATGGAAGACTGTAATATTTGATGTGGAAGTGTAGCTTTGGAGTCCTCAATAAATTTAAAACTCTCGAGGAACAGGCGCATAGACGATCTATTTCGAGATCTCGAGACTTAGCAGAGTCCCGAGAGATCGTCGAGTACTCGTCGTAACGAACGCTTTATATTCCAAAAGGTAAAGGCTTCCCTCGAAATTGCTCGTTACATACAAACACCAACGTACACCCTGCCACATGTGCACTTTAGGTGAACCTCCTCTTTCTTTCTCTCTCTCTATCTCTCTCTCTCTTTCTCTCTTTCTCTCTTTCTCTCTTTCTCTCTTTCAAATAGAATACTTTTGCACTCTCGACCACGTGGCATGTTTATTATACTTCTACGATATGGTATTATACAACGAACAACGTGGTGGAAATATCCGGTGAAATGCGTGGGTGGAATAACAGAAAGAGATACGTTGAAACGAGTATGAAAGAAGATGCTTCAGATAACAACAATCATGCTTGTTTTTCTCTTACCAACAAACTAAAAAATCAACATTTCTCAACAATGGAAAATATTGCAGGAAATTGTATCCAAGGCTCTCGAATAAAATGATTTTTTTGATTTTTATTCTTTGATTTAATGAAGGAAAAGATTCATTTTTATACAAAAAGTATCACTGGTCACTTCAGCATTAACAAAAGAAAATATTCTGACAAATTGATGAACTGAAAGTTGTGGTCAATACTTGGATGGGTGACCGCTTGGGAAATTGCTGAAGTCGGGATGAAAAAAAAATAACATTCTATGATCGTTCGATCAATAGTTTTCTCGTGATAACGATTTTTTGATCATTTTTATCTCGTACTTTTCGATAAATTTCTATTTAAAAAATGAAATTCATTTAGTTTCGCCATGAAAAAGGAAAACTGGCCTGACTACTTTTTCATGGGGTTTTTTTCAATATTTTTCTCCACTTTCTCATCCACCAGTGTTGAAAATGCCTGAGAGTGAACGATCATGTACTTGGAGTGAAATGGAAAAAAGAATCTTGAACGTACCCTCTGACCCAGTCGTTTAAAGTGCGTTTCCATTACCCATGTGCTCGTCTGGAACTTTTTCTTTCTCTCGCTCTATTTCTCTACTTCGTGTTCCTGTCTTTAATACTTTATCAGAAATTCTCTATGCCTCACGAATCATTTTTGCCTGTTCTTCATTTCCTTCGACCAGAATAATTGTGCTTCTGAAAAATGTTGGACATGGAGAAACGGTTCTTGACAGAATCAAGAAAAAACAACTTCCAATAATTCTTAAAATTGACTAAATTGGATTAAAAATATCATTTTATCTCAACGTAATAAAGATTTGATATTAAATCAACCACAAATCATCGTAGTGCTCGAAAAATCTTTGTAGCACTTGATACACTAATGTAAAGGAGGTTGCATACCTCGAGGAGATTTCTGAAAAGTCATCATAGCCGAAAAAGTATGAAAATTTCGTTGAAAAGTCCACAGGCCGCTAATTAGCTTGAAAATTGCCCAGAAAAGCTAATTACTTCCTAATTCGTCATTTTTTTTTCATTTTCACGAGTATTGTGTCAAAAATTCCTGACAGTTTTGCTTTGGAAAATCATTCCACTTGACAGTAACAACATTTAAAACCGAAATTCCAGGAATTAATGTAATTAACTGTCCATTAAGCTGTGGTTTAGAAACTCAAATCATTTCGATGTAAAATGAAATTTCCCCAAATCAGGGCAACACCAAAATCGTGGATATTTTCGAAATAAAACAATAATTCGTACAGATTATTTATTGTTAATTTTGTCTGGGATTAAAAAGAAGTTTCATTCGTTTTAAAGAATTAAGAAAAAGAGCAATAATTCTGAGGACGGTGCGGTTGGCTCGCTGGCCATGTGCACCATGGATAAGTGATAGCGGGCCTCTTTGAAGAACGCGAAGCAGTGCGGCTGGATTGAAGCTCTGCAATGTGTGCTTTTCTCTTTCTTTCTCTTTCCTCGAGTGCATGTTGCCTCTGTTGGTTCTCAGGATCCATGTTTAACGGTGTATAATGCATTGGATATAATATATGAATATACATATATCTATATATTGTGTGGGATGTACTCCAGCTCGGTATTTTATTCTCATCAACATATATACATATGTAGGAAGCAGAAACGATGGCAAAAGTGGTTAACCGCATGCTCGAGTTACGCCCAATCACTTAAGATGAACCTTTTATCTTCATCATTATTTATCTAATTGAGTGTATTTTCCAAAAAGTGGCTTCCATTATAGTTTGGAAAAAAAACATTCTGTCTCGGAATCTCTTCCAACAAGAAAGAGAAGAGAGACGCAAATTGGAGCATTTTTTTCTCGTACCGAAGCTCCTTAATGTTAAGGAGCTTCGGTACGAGGGAACGGTACGAAAATTCTCAAATGAAAAGTCACTTTTTAACATAGAGACGAGCCTACGCTTTCCCTAAACTTCAGTCATGTGCATTAAACAATACGAAAAAATGTTAAAAAGGTTATAAAAAACTGTCAAACCACTCAAAATACCATGACAATTATGCCACGAGAAAATGAAATGATTCGTCCACATCGTTTATTAATTATTCATGTTTTTGTCAATGAAAACGATCAATTTTTCAGTAATCCTATGATTTTTATACGAGATTTTGTTGTGTGAAGTTAGCGCTTTGCTTGAGAACAATAGAATTTTCCCCCCTGATTCTCCCTAAAGATTACGTTGTATGACTTGTACCGAAACACCCAATTGTTCAAATTGAAGTCAAAAAGGAAAAAACTTGAAAGGAATTAAAAGATGTTGGAAAAAATAAAGTGAAATTGAAAATTGTGCACGTTCGAATGGAGTTGCAGAGAAAGAAACTTTTCTATTGGACGTTTTCCAAGCCAGTTGGAAATATTGATCCATCGTGGTCGTCGAGCGAGTCCTCGACAGGACACCCAGATGGCAGAGGCCGTTGATCAGCGAGCATGCGGTCTATAAAATTATACGCACACTAAGGCTGAAGCTATGCGTGATTTTTTCTTCATCGTTTTTATTTAGCAGTTGTTTTTTTTTTTTTTTTTTCTCTCTCTCTCTTTTTTTTTCTTCTTTTTATATTTTTTACTAAATTGCCTCGTCGTCACATCGCGGGCATAGTAAAATAAACTTTGAATTTAAATGGTCCGACTACACTCCATAGCAAAAATTAGCATAAAAATAAAATATTTATACTCTTAGGCGAGTTTGTACGTTGCGTGTGTATGTTTGAGTGTATTTTATATCGTGTATTTAGAAAGGCAACCTGAAGGATGTAAAGGCGAACGAATGTATTATAATATCTGCTTTTTCGATCACAAATCTATCTCCCATTTACTGGCACATCGGAATTAATGATTTCCAATCGAGTCATTCCTCGATATAATTAGAGGAAATATATTGAACAAGAGTGTCCGGGTTTATTAGACTTTTCCATTACCGTTTTGACATTATATCGATAAGCAACGTATTTTTTTTTCTCTTTTTTTTATTATTATTTCTTTGGTGTTTTTTTTTTTTTTTTTTTTTTTTGTTTATTTCTTTTTTTACTTGCTTTTTTGCACAAACGGCTTCTTTACCTCGTCGCCGCTTTTAAAATTGTACAACCGATGAAATTATTCGCTACTGGCAATCGACGATTTTGATCTTTACACGCCTACGCCTACGATCTATTTTTAGATATACATCTCTCCATAATGAAATCATCGAGTCAGATGTAGGACAAAGTTTTAAATTCCTTGATTAAATTCTTACTCATCGTAGTACTAATTATTGTCGAATGATCATCGTGCGAAGTTGTTACTGTCATTGAGCTAATTATCATTGAGAGGAAAAGCTACACATCCTTTTTTTTTGGTATTTATACACCCGAACAAGTTTCATGCATATTTATCAAATATTCATTTATTTTACTATATTCGCGAATACTTTATAAATTAACTTCTCGAACTCGTTGCGACTCTTTTTTTCAATCATTTTCGATAAGAAATGTCAATTATTTGATTGCGAAATTGTCAATTTTGATTATTCATTTTTACAAGTAACGAAACGACGATTATTCTATTTTTAGTTTGTTTCTAAATCATTTTATGACCCGAACTACTGAAAAATTGTTACGACGAATCATTTATTAATTAACTTTTTTGTTGTTCTTGTTTTTACTGTAAAAATTATTGTTGTCAATGGTCGTAAATGATGTTTTGTTTGCTTTTAGATACAGCGATGGATTTCCAATTCGCTGAAGGTCGTGAGTGCGTTAACTGCGGGGCAATATCGACCCCTCTTTGGCGACGGGACGGGACTGGACATTATTTGTGCAACGCGTGCGGCCTTTATCACAAAATGAACGGAATGAATCGACCACTCATCAAGCCCTCAAAACGCCTCGTAAGTATATTACGCCAATTAACTCAATGATCTCATATGAATTTGAGTCGGTGATCAAATTAATTGATTACTCGTAACGAAAGTGTTTTTTTTTTTCATTAAAATCACCCCGAAAAATTAAATAATTGATATGAATGAATGGAAAACAGTATAAAATTGAAAAAACAACAGAATTTTATGAAAAATTTCGAATTATTAACTTAATCGACCACTCGATTTATTAAAACTTGTTAAAAAAGGATAAAAATTGATTTAGACGTAATTAAAAAATTAAGAAATCAATAAAAAATCTTGTAATACGATCGACATACGTAATTATCGAATGGGACAGATCTCCGAATTCCAGACTGCTACAAGACGACTGGGTCTGTGCTGTACGAATTGTGGCACACGAACGACGACTCTTTGGAGGCGTAACAACGAGGGTGAACCAGTGTGTAACGCTTGCGGACTTTACTTTAAACTCCACGGTGTTAATCGACCACTTGCGATGCGAAAAGATGGCATACAGACTAGAAAGAGAAAACCGAAAAAAACTCCTGAACCAAACGCCAGATCATCTTCCGGAGAGCACGAAACTTCGGCTTCCGCGACCTCTTCGCCTTCTAATGGTAAACAACGAACACAACAATTATTGCTCAAATTTAAAAAAAAATCGTCTTTTCTGTGGCCCTGTTTTTTTTAAACTATTTTCAAATTTTCATTACTTTGCTTATCATTCAAAATGGACGTGAGAACGATACAAAAAGGACAATCTTTTTGATTGTTGATCGTTAAAGATTTATCAAAAATATAATACACTCAAAAATCATGATTTTTGTTAAATTTTTCAGAGATGAAAAGCAACCAACAGCAACAACAGCAACAGCAACAACACCAACATCATCACATCGAGGGTTCAAAAAGTTCATTATCTTCGGTGTCAACGGAGAGACCAGTATATTTGGGACATACGTCGCTTCTAGCAACCGGAAGTGTAGTACCTGCGGTAAAAACGGAACCGCGAAGTTGCGAGAGTCACGTGGCGCAGCCTTACACCTCGTATTATCAACATCCGCATCAATTAGGAACAACAACGAGTGAGCATCAGCAGCAAAGTTATTACGGGACCCAGGAGGCACCTTATCATCATCAGCACCACGTGACCACAGCGGCAAAGTTACTCGCTTCGTCATAAACATTTTGCAGACATTAAATCCCACTATTTGTTAAAAAAAAAAGGAAAAAAAGCAAAAGAAAACTTGCCACGTAGGAAAAAAGAATGAAATCGAAATCTAGAACATTTTTGAACCTCTGATCAGTGAAAATTAAAAAAAAAAAACAAAAATCATTCGATTCTATTGAATTGACAAATAGAATTTTGCAAGCCAAGACGAAAATCCCAGTCGAATAATTTTGGAGTATTATTATTTGACGTTTATAATGACGAAAAAAAAAAAAACAATTTCCATCCAAACTCGACTCGGATTACGAAGTCGTAGCCACTAGTCGGACGATAAGCAAAACGATAAGTAACAAAATAAAATAACAATGAGGAAGATGAGACAAAATAATTGCAATTTATAAAAGTTAAAGAAACACGCGAAAGAGAGCACGAATCTAAATGTAACGTCACGATATTATTCGTTTTTACTTTTTTTAGGTCGAAAAAAATAAATAAATAATATTGCCTTACTCGATGTGTGATATTTAAGTTATTTATATATATGTCTACACATATATTTAATGTTTCACGTGACGATATTACTATTACTATTGTAGAAAAAATGTGAGAAACATTATTTTCAGCAAACTACATACGACAATGAGTAAAAGCCATCGTTATAAACGAATTTTTTTTTTTTGTAAATAATGACAAATTGTTTTACGCAATAATAGATACTTTAGTTAATTAAAAATGACAATGAAAATTAATGCGAAATACGCTTTAATTCGAACTCAAATTTATCACGTTCGAATTACTTTATTTCGTTCACTTTTTTCGAAGCATAACAAAGAAAAAAAAAAAAAACACATAAATATGCTTCGAGTTGTCCTAGCGAGAACGTTACCGCGAATCAAACACTTGAAAAAAAATTGCTCGCATCTACACGCATAGTTTAGAATTACTACTTAAATTAAGTCTCAATAATAATTTATATCGTCCAAACTCTCGTGACGAGGGTGAAAATAAATATAAAAGATAAAAAAAATTCAACAATCCTAAAGTTCGATCGACTGCAAATTGATAAAATCACAAACTCAAAGTATCTTCGTGTTAGATTTTTGGATCCTAATTTTATGCAATTTTGTTGCATTTTTGTGCAACTTTTAAATTTGTGAAAAAAAATGCATTTTTGCGTTGTACAAATTGAGAATATTTTTTGGGTTTTTCTTCGTGTTCGTTGACACAAATTCACGAGTTGAATATTGCGTGTGATCAATACTGAATTGTGTTTTCATTTGGTCGATTAAAAATCTGCAATTTTGGATGAAACAAAAAAAAAACAATGTGCGAAAAATACTTTGAGGTCCTTGTAAATATTTTGTCGTTATAGTTAAGTAACGTAGTTCCAATGCTAATGTCGCTCTTTACCTAAACACACACAAAAAAAAACACTAAATACTAGAATTTATTGTATGATCGATCATAATAGAGTTACTATATCTAGTAATTATTAATAAGAAACAAAAAGTAACCAACTCGTGTACTTATGCAATAAACGAAGATAAAAAGTATCGTTACGAACGAGAAACTTCGAAATATTTTTTATTTTATTACTCAATTTGTTTCCCTCATGGAAAACGATGATTTATTTTCTAAAATGAACAACAAATTATGGGTTTTTGTAACCCTACGTTGTCACAATGGATCATTTTAACTGGAACGACTGTGAGCCTTTTTCATCAGAATCAACCATTTTTTTCATTTCCAAATTAAACTCAGTTCAGTTGTCCGAATGAATACGGTTTTTGGAAATGTTGTCATAACACGTATTTTCATTTTATTTTCGATTTCAAAAACTTATGTTTTTTGAATTGGCTTTGAATTTTTTCAAAGATCAAAGTTTTCAATTGTTTTTATAAGCAAACAAATTCGATATTTTCTCAATATTGAGGAATCTTTAAAGTTGACTTCTGAGTTATTTTTTTAAATAGAAACCGACCGGAACCATTTGCTGATGACAAAAGTGGATAAAGTACGCTCCGGGTCAAATTGACCCAGAGTGTCAATGAAGAATGAATGAGAAGTGTGTTTTTTTCGGAAATAATTTTGAATAAATATTGATTTAATTGAAAAATTAATTGTTCGTATTAGCGAATGGAAACTAATCATTTTTTTTTTTAACTTTTGTTCATTTGATTTTTTCATCGTTTTTCTCCATTTTTTTCATCCACTATTATTATCTGTCTATTACTCTGACGTTTGTACGACCGGAAGAAAAGCACGTGGCCACGACGCCCGTAACTTTTACGTTGTTCAACCGCGAACAAATATTTTCCTATCGAGCTTCGACGTCGATGAAAGAAAACCTTTGAATAAATCCTCTCTCCCCACCAATTGTTACGATTAAAATCGACCCAATGTATGATTACACGGCTATAGCAACCCTTCACAGCCGAGATATTGAGAGGTGTCAACCTGCACAGACCCTCGACCCTCCCACGATGGACAAAACTCTCTTACCTTCGACACTTTTATCGCAAGCTCGACCTCACTCGAACTACGATCATCGGACAGTCGGGTGCTCTGATTTAATCCTTACATCGATAAATTCTCGTGAAAATTGAACGAAGCATCATCAGAAACTAAAAAAATAGTGAAGGTGACGGCAAATATTAAAATGGGTAAGTTTATAAATTTTCAACAAATTTATAAAAATCGTATATTTTTGTTTAGATTTTTTGAAAAAAATTACTGTCGAGAATTTTGTTTTTGGAGAACATTTTCCCATTAGAATAAATTTCGAATTGTTCGAGTATCTTGAAATTTTGAAATTTTTTCGACTATTTCTCATGTTTTTGATTAATTTACTGTCAGGTAATTCTTCAAAAAATTATTTGTTGATTAGGAAGAACATTACCGACGCCTGTTGCTTGTAAAGTGTGCGGTGACCGTTCGTACGGAAAGCACTACGGTGTTTATTGTTGCGACGGTTGTTCTTGTTTTTTCAAAAGATCGGTGCGTCGTGGAGTTCTTTACACGTGCATAGGTAAAAAATAATGAAATGAATTTTTTACAATAGAATTAAAAAAAAAAATTTGACAAGAAAAGATGGATTAATTATTCTAATAAAAATGAAGCCGGTACGGGAACGTGTTCGGTGGACAAAGCTCGAAGAAATTGGTGTCCTCATTGTCGTTTGAAAAAATGTTTCGCAGTTCAAATGAACACAGCGGGTGAGTGAATTAATTCAAAATAATTTCGTCATTTTTTCATTATTTTTGATTTTCCTGTGATTTGCTGTGAAAATTCGAAAAAAAAGACATTCTCGTTCAATTTGCATTCGATTTTCCTCATTTTCACACAATTATCCTGATCTCGACAAAAATTCAAGAGCACTTTAAACAAAGAATCAAGAAAATAAAACAAATAAATGAAATCGGTGCTTCTGTAATAACATGTGTAGCAACGAGATGCAAACACGGCCGCGTGCCAGCCACGCGCCTATACACACAATCGTTGCCCGGACGTGTCAGCTGATTTAATTGACAGCCGACCCTTGCGCCCGTCTAAAACCACCACGGACACCTCATCCGGTCGAGAGAGCTGTCAGAGTCGAACGGATTGTACGATCAGACAAATATTTTCATAACGTAATAATAGAAAAAAATATTTTTTGTCTTTTTAACAAAATAGCCGAAATTTTTTTTAAATTCATTTCAATAAAAAGTTTTAAACGAGGTGTGCAGGTTATTCATTTAAGAAAATTGTCATTGCAGAAGGGAGTCATAATATTAACCATTAAAAAAAAATTAATATAGTTTTATTGCGATTTTATTAATTTTTTTATTCTAACAATCGATTACAATTTGCTGGAATTTTTTGTTTTTCAAAAACGATCATTTTTTCGCGGTATGTTAGTCGAAGAATAAAAAGACAATGATTCCCGAACAACCGAATGAAGCACCTCATGACAAAGTAGAAAATTATCCTCAATGACAGTTGTTTGATCACTGTCGACCTGAATTTCTATTGTACAAAAACGTACCATGACTATTTGGTATCGATCAACGATCACGATAAAGAATAAGATGTTTCGACGTATGAGGAAAGGATTGACAATTCTTGATCCCTATCAAGAATTATGTGGGTCATCTTTTTTAAAAATAAAATCCATAAAAATCAAAAAATCGATTTAGCTATAAAAAAGGTGAAGGTTTTTTCACGTTCAATTCAATCACAACGAAAACTTCGTGTTATTTTATTTGTGCTTTCAATTTATCATCGAATTATCAATAAATAATTTAAAAAAACAACAACAAAGACTGCAGCATTTTTGTCACTCATAAAAATTTCGAAATAGAGCTTGAATTGAAGAAAAAAAAATAAAAAATTCATTTATTTCATTTTCCACTATTTATGCAGCCGTCCAAGAGGAACGTGGTCCACGAAATTTGAAAAGTTCTTCGAGAGCAACGTCGTCACCTACACTGAATTTGCCCTGGCATCGATCACACAACGAAACTTCTGGAAGTGCTTTTGGAAGATTTGAAAATTCGACGATCGAAATGAAATTATCACCAAAAATACAGTCTAACAACGCGAACGTTTTTCCTACATCTTGTCAGGAAGTTGGTGCTACATCCGGTGTTATTCATCCTTCGTTTCTTCGGAGCTCATTCTTACCGAGAATAGTTTCACCTGGTAAAATTTTTCATGTTCGAATTTATTTCGACTGCCCGAGATAAATATTTCTGTCAATTCGACAGAAAAATAAAATAATAAAAATAATAAAATTGAAGAACAAATGAATTTTATTTTCCTCAATTTCGAATTCAAGCACCAAAATTTAAAACAATTGAAGCACGGAAATAAAAACTTATGGTTCAGATTCTTTGGACATGAAATACTGACGAACGAATTTAATAGTTTGAATAATTGAAGATTTTGTACCTATTCAATAGTTAGGAAAAAAAATATGACACTGAATGTTAATCATGAAATTATCAGGCGAGGCAATCCAGTACGAGATATCAGCACAGATATTTTTGTCAGCGATACGAGGAGCTCGAAGAAACCTCGATTTTTCGAGTCTCGAATTTTCGGAGCAGAATTCGATCCTTCGTCTTGGTTGGACAGCGATTTTTGTCCTTCGAGCTTCAACCTGGCCGATCGATCTCGTTGATCTACAAATGAGAAATTCCAGCATCGGCGATAAATCCATTTTCAAATATCTGGCTGCTGCTCGTGCCATAGCCTCGAGAATTCGACCAAACGAGATCGAGATTTCCGCTTTGGAAACTTTTGCACTTTGTCGACCAGGTAATAAGAACAATCGTTAATTAAACATTTTTAAACTCCATTTCTCGGGTCTAAAAACGAAATTTCGTTGAAAAAAGTATTTCGAGTCAAAAAATTCATCAATTTATTATTTAATTGATTAAACAAAAGTCTAAAATGTACCGAGAGAACAAAAATTTGCTCAATTACTCAGCAAAAATTGACTGCAATGAATTAAAACATGAAAAATTCATTATTTAAACTAGTTTTTGTGAATCTACCTTTTTTTTTTAATTACAGAATTGACCGAAACAATAAGTGGTCTTCGACTAATGACATTGGCGAGGGATAACGCTGTCGAGAGGCTCGTACGACATCTTCGTGACCAGGGTGACCAAGGTCATCGTCTAGCTCAGATAATGTTTATCTTACCGGTCCTCACGACTTGCTGTCCTCGAGAATTGTCAAATGCACTATTCGCCCCGATAATAGGTGACGCAGCTCTGGACCGTGTGATCGCATCGATTCAATAAACGCATAAAATGTATAATTAAAAATGAAAATTAATAGAAAATCGATATTCTGTATTGTTCTGAGCACCAATTGAAAAAAAAACTGTGAATAGATGAATAAAAACTCGAAGTATTGGAATGAGAATATTTTAATTTCTTATTAATAAATTTAATTAAATTAATTCATTATTAAATGAGCAATTTTTTGGTTAAACTGTTGTAAATTAATTAATGAGAGGTGACTAATGCGAAAAAAAAAAAAAAACAAAGAGCATGACGTCCACTTCGCTCTTCCGAAGGATGTAGTTTTTTTCTTGACTCACTGAACGTATTTGAATGATTTAATCGGTCCGAGCGAATGAAAACTAACGATATCGAGTAATGAATCACAATATTAGTAAATTATATCGTAATTTGAGTGGTCGCGAGGCCGAGAATTCGTAAAAGCATAAATGGCGGAGAAAAAAAAAACAATAAATTTGCGATAACGTCGTCGAGGCTAAATTTCACTTGACTGGAGAACTCTGATTCTTTCGTGCGAACGAGCCAGAAGAAAATTCTTCTAGGAGATCGTCAAAAATAAAAGTTGAGTGAAAATATAAAAAAAGAATAGTTGATTTGACGAGAATGTACGCATTCTCGATTCCATTGATACGGAATCGAATGTCGGTGACCTCGATCGTCATCCTGTTTTCCGTGATAACAAGTTTTCTAACGTGCCGCGTGGGTGAGTTCATTTAATACAAGATCTATTTTTTTCGCAATTACTCATTAAAGATTAATTGAGCCACGATTGTCACCCAGTTGACAAGCTAAACCAAGTACGGATTTAAATTCTCGAACGAACCTATTTCATGCTATGTTGCATATCTAATCGTCGTTAATTAATTAAGATTTCAATATTATATACTCTCGACTGATAATAACTTTTTTGAGAGACATTAAAAAACTGGTTTTATAGAAATATTTCAACTGATACGAATCTCGGGTGAATTATTAAATGAGTTTTATGTTTATTCGTAATTGATAAAGGTGTTAATGTTTCTAAAATTATTTGCAATTATTCAGATCGATACAGAAATAGAAATAATATCGAAGATATCTTAAACGAAATGTTATTATCACAAATCAATAAAAGAGACTCGTTTCGAGGGTGTCATTTGTTTCATTACTTTGGGAGCTCAATGAGCAACGATAATTAAATAATTAAGCACTTTTTAGCAGGAGCCTCTTGGACAAAAGAATCTTTCGCCAAGCCCAAATGTGAGTTTATAGATTTTTTATTCAAAAGGTCACTCAAATCGTTGAATTAAATCAATTACAAAAAATGTGTTGTATTCATTAGACAGTCTTCGTATTAATTCGTAATAGAATGTTGTAAAAATGTTTCGTTTTTTTTTTTCAAATGAAATTATTTGAACAGGCTATGGCGAACGACAACCTGTCGTTGAATTTTGGCCCCTTAATGGCCTACAATACATGTTCGTTTCGCAGCGAGTCACATGGGACGAGGCTCGAATGTTATGTCTTAATTACAACGCCAAATTAGCCATTTTGGATAACGCTGAAAAGGCCCTGAGTATTTCGAAATCTATTGCAAACTCGAACATAGGTTTGATATTTTATGATATTTTTATTTATTTATTATTATATTTAATAAAAATATAAAAATATTATTCAGAAATGGGGGATTCGTGGATTGGTGGACGCAGAACAAATTATTCGTGGACATGGGTAGACGCAGGAACCGGCCCAGGAATGAAAGCTGCAATTCCAATGGAACCAAACGTCGAAAATTTTCCACCCTGGACGAGAGAACCGTCGAGACCAACGAAAGAATGTCTAGCTATAGATCGACGAAGTCACGACCTCCCTAACTTCATAGATCTCGATTGTCGACTGCAAAGGCCAATAATATGCGAAAAAAGTGACATTGAAAAAAAAAAAACCCCACTAGTTCATGTTGAAAATCAGGATGCAAAGAATTTTGAAAAAATTGTATTTTTCTTTCATTTCAGAATTGGAAGATATGTGCAAAGCTCCAGTTCCCTCAAAATGGATACAAATTAGCCGAAGTACTTTCACTCTTTATCATGGAAAAGTCACTTGGCACGAGGCTGCGACCTTTTGTCGAGACCAGGGAAATCGTTTGGCAATACTCAAAACTTCGAGCGTCGTTAATATTTTGACTAATGGAATGACGAAAACGCGACCAGGTGAAAAAAAATGGAACTTCAATATTTTCAAATCACTTCTAATTATTTTATCCTCCCAATTTTTTTTCTATAATTGAAGTTTGAACAATAAGCAAAATTCTTTTTATACAAAATTATTAAATCGACCCCAGCAATTTTTACAGTTAATGAGAATAAATTAAAGTAAAATTCGTTTTTTCAAATTAATTTCTTTATCAAGATTTCGAGACTGTATGGATCGGGGCTTATTTTTCTTATGGACAATGGACGTGGATGTCAACCGGTTCGCTTTTAAATCCGGTGACGGACGAAAGTGGATATCCACCATGGCGTTCCGGTCGTCCTGAAAAAAACGACGGTTGCCTGTTGTTGGATCGTCATTTAGATGACAGTACGCATTTCATTGAGACGAATTGTGAAAAAAAACGTGATTTTGTATGCGAAGAGTGTAAGTATCGCAAAAATCGAAATACAAAATTTTCGTTTCCGTTACAATTTTCGTTTATTATTGCAAATAAATTGGAAGGAAGAATAAAACCGAAAATTCAATAAAAATGCATAAAATGCAATGAAAATCCATAAAACTTGATAAAAAATCATAAAATTCAATAAAAAGTTATAAAATTCAATAAAAATTCAATAAATGTTTTTAGTAATGATTTTAAAAAATCATCGAAAAGAAAAAAGAAAGTTCAAAGCTATGATAAATGTTGTACGAAACGGGTGAACAGATCCAGAGGACGAGGACGAAGACTGGCTGAACGAGCCGGCAAAGTTTTCTCATGGCAACAGTACGTACATTATTTATCCGCTCGACAAGACTTGGTCGGAAAGTCGTTCGTTTTGCAACGAACGAGGAAGCGTTTTAGCTCATGTGGGAAGCATCGACACTCTCAAACTTATTATCGAAGCGATGGGCGATCATCCGCGAGGTATGTTGATTTAATTACGTGAGTAAACACACTTAAAAAGAAAAAAAAAACAGAATACGAGCTTATTTGATGAAGAAAATATTTTTTACTCGAATAAAAGTTTAATCATTAATTCAAATTTTCACTAATGAAGAATTTTTTACTCCAATTTGTAAAAAAATGTAATGTTATTCACAGCAAAATATTATTTGGGGTTGTTTTCTTTTTTTTTCATTTGTTTTTTCAGAAATTCATCACGTTTGGTTGGGTGGTGAATTTCGATCAAAGGCAGACGAATGGTACTGGATTGGAAACAACGAAAAAATAGCAAAGGTAAAAAGCCCAGAAGGTTTTCCACCCTGGGCACAAATCGATACTGGTCTCGATCGCGATCCCTCGAGCTCTTCTTGTCTCAATTTGGATCGGACGGATCACGTAAAACCACATTTTTATGGACTTGATTGTCTCAGTAAACAACCGTTTGTTTGCAAAATAAGTGAGTATTGAAAAAAAAACAGAAAAAAAAACAAATGGATGAATATTTCGATGTAATTGGTAATTTGATACTATTTTTTTCATAAAATGTCAACCAAAACTTCAGAAAACCATGTTTTTGATTAAACGTCAATGTTGACATTTGATTTTTACTTTAAAACGCAGCTTGTGATATTCCACCGTCTGTGAAAAATGGCACTTGGAATTGTTACGAAACAATGGACGGTCGTGAGTGTTCGTTAACTTGTGACAGTAACCTCTTGGTAATGGGGGTAAGGAACGTTACTTGTACGACTTCCGGTGGTTGGGTAACGGGCTTCCATTGGCTAGAATTTCCCCTTTGCATGGGTAAGTGGTTGTGAAGTTAGAAAAAAGAGATTTCCTCGACGAAAAAAGACCAGAAAAATTCTTTAGAGCCCAAATTTCGTGATTTGTTTATGTATTTTTCGGTGATCACTTCAATCAAAAAATCTGGTGCCTCGAAATTATTTTCGAGTATTTATTTGTTCACGTTTAAGACTCTGGCAAAGTTGATATTATTTTTTTATTTTTTTAGAGCCGAATGAATATACTTTACGAATGATTCGATCAGTGAGTCACGATATGCAAAAAAGCGCAGGATATTATTTAATGATCGATCACATGGACCCGGAAATGGGTTCATTGTCATTGGAATTTGCTGAACGGCTCATCAAAGCTTTCCCGTAAGTATTTATCTCACAAAATTACTCGATATAACATTTTCAAGTATGAAACAAAGAAAAAATAAAAATAAAATTATGAAAAAATTAAATTATTCCATTTTTAGAGTATCACAAAATTTACGTATGGGAATGACATCGTACGCGACAAATCCTCCGACGCACGTGCCTTTCAACCAAACGGATAATTGCCAAATTCTCAAAGTCATTAATTCTGCAAAAAAAAAAGCTCGTGGCCTTTGGAACGAAGAGGAAATAAAGACTAATTTTTACAACGACGTTTCTATGTTCACTGGACGTAGAATTTTAATTAGTAAATTGTTGTTTATTAATTTTTTTGTTTTTTTTGGATCATCTGATGATATTTGATCGATTAAAATTATTTAGAGATTTGACAGCAAGAAAAAATTGATGTTTTACGAAAAAAATAACTGACGATTGAACTTTCTAATTATTTTTCAAGTTGCAATGCTTGATTCGCAAAGAGCTGCAGCTTACAGTGATTCAATCGATCAATTTAAATCGGCGGGTCACCACGTGACAGTGATCGGTTTTGAGGAAGATTGGAAAATGCTTTTGCCTCTTGCGACCGTTGGTTTCGATCGCAGAAGTAATCTCTTCCTTTTCGACAACTCGAAACTCGAGAGAATTATTTCCGAACTGGACGGTAAGCATTTTCCACCCTCACAGTAAACAAAAAAAAGATTCATAATTCGTACTGAAGAAAAAAAAATTATTTGTCCAACGTTTCATTACAATTTTCAGGATTGGACAAAAAACCATCAAAATGCAAAAATTTAATCGAAACTGCTAATCAAACTACTGTCAACCCGATGTCAACGTATCTCACAATGTCATCGCCTAAGCCAATGCTTGAAGACGACGAATTATTCACACCAGATCCTGCAGAACTCTCTAGTCGAAGATTGGCAGTTCCAAGTGAAGTTAAAAGCCTCCTTAATGGAGGTAAATATTTCTATTTAAATAAAGTCACAATTCGTTCTAATCCAGCTACAAAATAATTTAAAAAGTAGTATAAAAATGTAAACTGTAAAAAAAATGCTTTGGTTAGACTTGAAAATCAAAATTTAAAATAAAATGAAGAATTTCACAACAAACAAGTATTTCGATTGATTAAATCGTTTGAATATCGATTTCAATGGCCTTTTTTAGGCAAAATGGAAATAACCCCGACTTTGGAGGACAAAACGATGACAGACCCGGACACGAAATCCGTCAACTCTCAAGAGCAATCGCAGAACCCAGTGGAAAATATTCGAAACCCAAACAACGAGCAATTAATCGGAAGCGAAGGTTCGAACAGTACCAAAAACTTTGAAGTCGTTCCCCAAATTTATGTGGAACAGGAGGCGACTAAAGAGCCTGGAGAAAATCAACAGAGTGTCGTGGAAAAAGATTCAAGTTCATCGAAAGAAAATCCGGAGGAAGAAAAAGTTATAAATTCTGCTTCATCGACAAGTGAGTAATGATTTGTTGGTCGGTTTCAAATTTCGTCAACTTTTCAATCCGAAAAAATACTAATTCTTGTTTATTTTTTCAAAAACTCCTTCTCCTAATCGCTTTTCCAGGCGAACCGTCAGATCATCAACCAGATGACGCTGAGAAAGTCGACACGAAATAAATTAACAGTCGCCTCGAAGCTCTCCAAAAAAATTAAGTATTAAGTTCTTGTTTTTTTTTTTTCTTTGGCACTTTATTAACGTAACATAACAAATTACGAAACGGTATGTACAAGTCCTTAGTGTATAATATGGCGTTATTGGGCTGTAAAAATGACACATTAAAAAGTGAGAAAACAATGCCTGTGAGAAAATGTTTCGTTGTTAAGATGCCTGTCCATGATTTTATACTTTTTTTTTTCTTCAATTGTAGAAAATGACAATATCTCTATTTTTCTTTGTTTTTCAAGTTCTTTTACGAAGACACTTTTACAAAAATAATTATTCATTGCAGCCAAAAGATCAGAAATCAATTAATTTATCAATTTTTTTAAATAACTCCACGTGACTTTCGTTCCCGAAAAAAGAAGAGTTGAAAGTTCTTTTAGATTTTGACTGCAAACGAGCAGCAGATTCAAAAATGTTTTTTTCATGTCAAAAAAAACCTCATGAGGACCTAAGAGAAGAATTTTCAAATATTTGAAGTCATTTCTCGATCGATTCGAGTCACGTGAACGGATTTTTATGGATAAATTTCGAAAAGTCTGTAGTATCAAAATTCAATGGACAGAAAAGAGTTTGTTTATTTGCAATATTTGTTTTTTTTTTTTTTTTATAACGAAGATTATGCGGTGCTCTCGTTAAGAGAAGTACCAATTAGAATGCCACTTGTTTAGCGATCTGATAATCAGACGCTTTCGTGTTAATGAGAAGAGAAAAAAAATGGAGGAATTCGTTTGAATATTAATCCTAATCGCTACGAGAATAGCGAATTTATTTGTTCGGGCTCGTACTGTGTTTGCTTTCCAAGTTAAACCGGAGCATCAATAAATATAAGTGTTTTGTTCATTTGAATTTTGTGACCTAAATATCGAGTCTAAATATTGTCGATTTTGAAATCGAGGCAATAGCACCCTAAGAAATTGGACGAATGCAAATTCATATTGCACGTAATGATTAATCCTAAAAATACTAACGAGGAGAAAAAAAATCGAAGCGAAAGATTAAGTATCTAGAACAATAAAGTTAGTCACTGTCGGGTGTGAATAAAGATAAATTAAATCTGCTGTTTCCAACAGCTGTCGTTGTAAAACGAAAAGAATGAGGAATTGCGGATTTTTACTGGCATTTTCAATGAGAAAGTTAGACAAAACGCCAGTTTTGTCGCAATCTCAATATTGAAAAATGTTTACGGAATTGAGGAAAAAATTGGACCCAAAAATAATGCCAATAGCATTTTTTTTGACAATTTTTTTGAACCCCAGATTTCGAAAATTACTTGAAATGCTTGACGATTAAAAAACCGTGTGTTAAGACTATTTTCTACTGGAAAATTGTTCGATTAAGTGTGGCAGTAAGGCACCAAAGGTATTTCGAAGAATTTTCAATTCAACAAATCGATTTGTTAATCGTTTCTTAATCCTTTTATCTTGATGTCAAAATTCAAGATTCAATAATACTTTTTCTTGTACTTGCGATAACGTTCCTCTTCGGATTGCCGACGCAATTGAGCGATCAAGTCGCTCGGTACGTCCCAAAGTTTATCAACGCTATTGAGCAACGCCTCGGTCACTTGACAACAAATTGCTGCCATGTTTACCTGAGCACTGAGGTCCGTACGGTCGCGCGGATAAATATAACGTGGTGGAAAAAACGAAGGTGCCACGATCATCGCTACGTTGTGTATCGACATTTTGTTCGTGCTCTGATTCTCGATTACAACCTTGAGAAAATTCAACAATGCACGCAGTGTGCAACGATGCTCGACCGGCAACAACAGCACCAACAAATTCAACGAGTACGAAAGATCGTTTGGATTCTTCACGCCTGTACAAAGAAAAAAACAAAGAAAACTTCAGATCAACGAGATACGAACTGAACAAAAACATAATATAAAATGGAATAATTATTAATATTTCAGTATTTTCAAAACAAAATCCCACTGGAACATATTTTTGAAAAATCTTACACACTTTTATGGAAATCGATTAATTTAACCGGGCGACAATAATTAAATAATGTATGAAAAATTTTTATCGGATTACGAAATGTCAAAATCCACAAAAACAGTTTTTCCGACATTTCTGGGTGAGGTTAGTCAGTGATCCTAATAAAAAGTCTTGAATTTGGTTATTTTTGAAATTTGAGAAGTTCGAAAAAACCGAAAATGAAGAAATGGAGTCTAGAGACAAGTAAATGAATAAATAATAATTAAAAGGCTTGATGGAACTAACCGTGACTTTGATAAAATGCATCGATGAGCTCAACAGTGAGTAAAGGTTGAGGGAGATCCCGAAGTAATTTTTTTAAGACTGCGGACAAATCGTGACAAGGCGTACGTTCGAAAAGCCTATCGATGTCACGTGGCTTTGAATAAAAATCCGTCTCGAGTTCGGCACAAAGAGCCTCGACTTTTTGCTTGTGGCCACCGACTCGCAATATTCCTTCTTCTCTCACACCTCGCTTCGTCAACTCGTGTAAAAGTTTTTGAAATACGAGCGGTATGTTGCTCTCGTCACTGGTCAACTGACTGTCTCGTAATAATAAAGTCGACAGTGATACACCAAACAAATTTCCAGCTGGAATCGATTAAATCATGTTTATAAATATTTCAACATTTGAAAAATATTCATTGAGGCGATCGTGCAGTCATTCAGTTGAGAAAAATCCTGCTGCTCATTTTTTTCGATATATCAAAAAGTATTTGAGATAAAAATAAGAATCTACTTTTCAGTTTTATGTCTCTCGCACTCACGCGACTAATAAAACGCTTTAAAAGTCTATTTTGTCACAGATTTTTCCAATTTCGTCAAAAAATTGTCCTGCAACTCGAAATTCTATACATTTATGAATAAAAATGAGCTCAAAAATTACGAAAAAACGATTTCCAATAATTCAGGAGTTCTACGCTTCTGAAAAATCAAGTTTTTTATCAATAAAATCGATGATGGTCATTAGAAAATCAAGTTTACCTTTTCTCCTTCGTTTATTTGGTTTTCTTTTGACAAGCGGAACATTGTACTTGTCAAAAACGGCGCTAAGCTCAAGCCAAAGAAGAGGTTGAAGTCGAGTGAAATCTCGTTGAGACAACATTTCAACACCCTCGCGGGCGTCATCGTCTTTTGTAAGTACATCGTCGTTCCACGTTTCCGGTTTCGTCTCATTCGCTCGGCACATTTCCTCGAAGCTCAAATGTCCATGAGACGAGGTACGATTGAGTGGATGAGTTATCAGCGAGTCTTGACTCGGCCTCGACATTCCGTACAAACTACTGTGACTTCGTGTGACAGTCGCGTGGCTTCCGGCACTGCGTCTACAGTAAAAAGTATGTGTCGGGATTGTCAAAACATTGAAAAAGAAAAAAATGGAGTAAATTTAGCCAAAAGGTTAAAATAGTCGAAAAGTCAATGAAAAATACAGAAAAACATAAATATTCATAAAAAGAATCAAATTTTCCAGTCGAACTTGACGTATAAATTCAAAGAAACGTCAAAACTTTTGTTTATCGTTGAAAATAACATAAAATCGTAATGTTTAAAAGATTTTTACGAAAAAAAAATTAATAATTACCGAAGACTCGAATCTTTTGGAACTGAGAGTTTGTTCGCTGGCTCGACATCCAAATCTGTGGTATTTGCAACTTCGCTGGGGTCACTTCCGCTTCGCCTTTGTATAACTGGTCTTGAAAGGTGAATTGTGCCGAGTCTTTGATACGCGGTCAATTTAATTCCCTCTGAAATAATTATTTAAAACTTTATTGAACAATCGGAGTAATTGAGGGGAAAAAATGTAGGAAATTGTGTCGATGTTGAGACAAAAAAAGATTTTTTTGTAGTTCGATTCTTGTAATTCTGTACAATTTATATAAAAAAATTACCAGAATCGCTAGCAACGTCCCCTCGCTGAGCCCAGTGTCCAGTTCGTCGAAAAATTTCCTGGAGCGGCTGCGGAGTTGGTGCGACAACGGTCACCGGAGCCGGGACTGTCGTTGGTGCGCTTGGTAATCTGCGAACCGTTTCTTTGCCTTCGTTCGGGGCTCGTTGAAAAATTGAAACGAAGCTTGGCACATTTACACTACAAAACCATTTAAATTTTTAGAATATTCGTCTCAAAATTTGAATAATTAAATAACATCGAAGCTAAATAAACAATTTTAGGGCTACAATAAACAAACGAAAGTCAAAAAAACGAAATAATGTATAAATTTTAACAAAAAATAAAATAGAGGCGAAACAAGCTTTTAATAAATTTGAAAATTCGTTTGAAAACTCGTTGAAAAATGAAATATAAACTCGATGAATGGACGGAAAGTTGTGACAGAATTTCCAAAAGCTCTTCAATTATAATAGCAACGAAACAATAAAATCGATAAAGTATTAATAAAAATAATTGAGTATCAAAGAAAAAAAACACTCATCAAAGAATATTATTCAACTGGAAATCATAATTATTCAAAATAGATCTTACTTTTGATCATGTGACTCTATCGTACTGCTGACAGTCGGTGGAGAAGGTGGAGATGCACTTCCTGGTGTTTCGCCGGGTGTAGAGTCCAGTGAATCGGGAGTTGCACTTCGAGATCTTGTGCCCGTGCTCGAGGCCTTGAAAAAGAAGATAAAAATCATATAGAAATCGGAAAATGCTCAAAATGTCATGCAAATAACTTGTCAAAAAAATGAAAAAATCATTCAATTGATTGCAACAAAATAACTTGGAAAACGAATTAAAAAGGAGCAGGATTTATTTCTAAAATTGCTCGAAATTCTTTATGTTTTCTGTCAAATTTCATTTCTCACCTCAACGTCCTTGAAAACATCGCGTATGTCGGGCTTACGAGCCCGAGTACGTTGATTGAATCTTTGTTTAACCGTGTGATTGAGAGATCGAACTCGTCTTTTGACAGCTTCGGCTTGAGCTTTTGAAAGTGGTCTCAACGCAGCTCCCAATTCGTCAGGTTGAACTTCTCGTCCAGCCTTCCAAGGCTCTGTCAATTCTCCCAAACCAGCAGCTTTTAACCATTCCGCCTCTTCTTCTCCTTCTGTAAATGAAAAATTTATTAAAATCGCTGTAAAAAAGCTCTTCTTTTCTACGGATTACTTTTATTTTTTATTTTTTCCAATTGACGAAATAAATTGGCCGGAAGTTAAGTTCCTCCTTAACTACACAGTTGACCAAAAATAGTTTAAACCATTTATTTTGGTGAGATTAATGGAATATGTTCAAAATTTCTTGATTTCTATCGAATTTTAAAGAATTATGATTTAAAAAAATGCTCGAAACATGATTAATGTGTATAAAATACGTAAATGAATAAAAATGATTAATTAATACAGCGAAAATCAAGAAGCGAGTAATTTCCAGAGAGCATGGACTGTGTCAAGTATTTTATTAGGTACGAGAAGACAAAAATAGTATTACCGGATGTTTGTGGGGGTAATGAGCGATAAAAAAAAGACACGAGTCTTGGTCGCGGCTGGCCGATTCGCTGGTCATAAAGTAAAATGCCCAAAACGCTGTCCAGTATCCAAACATTAACTGAATGTGGCCCTTAATGTTCGTAACATTTTGTTAAGCTTCATGGAGCCTCATTTAAAAGTTAAATTCAATGAAAATCTAAGAGAAAGTACTAAATCCGCGATATGCTCTCATAAATAAACTCTCTATGATTCTCCGATTAGGATTAACATTAATTTGCTCATTTATTACGAGCAATTGCATATCAAGATGTAGATTTATCAAGAAAACAGATAAAATGTTACGGAAAAATATGCTCTTCCTCATCAAATAATTTTCGTCTAACTGTTGATTTAAATCATTTCTTCTTCCTCATTCGTTATAAAAGCAATTCCATATGAAAATAAAATATTTATTTATATTTTAGAATGCAGATTAAATTGAAAGGCAGAAATATCGTTTTCTACAAAAGTTTATGCAAGTTCGCGGATTTCCAAGGATTTTCAATGACGTTTTTTTTTCTAAAATTCTTCAAAACTGACCGAATCGTGACATTTATTTTTATGATTTTGGATTTCGATTTGCAAACTGTGCAAATATTTTTGCAAGGAGCTGAGAAAAAGTTATTGAATTGTTGAATAATTAATCATGGAAAGTTAAACTGTAAATAATTCATATTCAAATATTCTGCGGGATGAGGACAAATTTAGTAATTTGAAAATTATGTAGATTTTGAGTTTTTTACCATCATAACTACGAGGACTACATTCCTCGTCGAGATAATCATCCAGCATTTTCGTTTCCTCCATCATTTTTTGATAAGCTTCCCAATATTCGTGAAGATTGGTTTCCCCGCCGGAGTAAGTTAATCCGTGAGCTCTGTCCATCTTGTGAAATGTATTGTTTATCGCTTTTCCGTGAATAGGCATCGAACGTTGTAACAGCCAAAGGGAGACGACTCAGCGATGCTCTCGCCGAAAAACCATGAGACGGCGTTCTTGTTTTTCTCTTCGCATTCCCGTCTCTCGTTTATTCACGAGTTTCAATTCTTGTGCTTCTTCAATGGATTTCTATAACAAGAAAAACGTTGAACTGTGACACAAAAAAATGATTTTTCCGTCAGAAACATAAATTTATAGGGTTTCAAGCAAATGGACGCAAAAATCCCTACACGACTTGGATAAAAGTTTATTTCTCATGAATTCTCCGCTTCTTTCATTGTTGGTGTAATTTATACTTGACAAGGGAACATTTTCAAGTTAAAAACAAAAGAACGATTTCAAATTAACAAAAAAAAACATGCTGGACACTGTTTTCCTTCCACGTACTGCACAAGTTCTGAATTGTTTTAGAATTCTTACTTCAGAAAAGCAGTAAACATGATAAATTAAAATTAAAAAAACAAGTCGAAATCACGTGATGCTTTGTGAAAAACAAAGCGACTAATGACTCACATTCGTGGGAAAGGAAAAAGATTAAAAATCTTGAGTGTAATCGAATATAATGTGAAGATGAAGTACGAAAAAGCGAATGACGTTCGATTCAAAGCTTCCTTTCTAAATGAACGGAACAATTGATACGAGTTCGCGAAAAATGTAATACAATGTCGAACACCCACGAATATTATCGTGAAGCAATAAAAGGTAATAAAGGAACAAAAAAAAACACGTCACGAAGTGTGTATGTACGAATTACGAAACATAACCTCACTGAGCTTGACAGTTACGCGTTGTGGAGTCGACACTATTGCACAAATTTCATGTACGTATGTACACAGATATTTTATTGAAGGGAAACGAATGTGTACGTAACGACGCGAAAAAATGTGGATACACACATACACATTTGGATATTTATACATATATATATGTATATCGAGGTGTTAAAGAGCGTGGTCCGTACAGTTAGTACACAAAACCGATTGACACTCTACTGCGACGCGTCCATGAATGAAGGACGAATGTTTATAGTGTGTCACGTCAATATATCCCTTTCCGAACACGCACTCAATGACGCGTACAGTTACGTACTATTCGCGTAAAACCGTTAATCCCGAACCCGCCTTTTTCTTTTCCATCAACGTGTTATGGCAAATTATTCACAGAAAAAACACAGGAAAAGTTGAAAAAACGATAGAAAAACACAGAAACTTTTCAGTTGCTACGAAAATAATATTCCAATCGATCAGAATTGTTTGTTGGTAATTCTAAATGACGAATGTACCGAAATATTATATAAATGAATCGTATTCATGTATATATTTGTGTATGCACATGTCTATGAGATAACATCTTATTTTCGGCGACAACGAATCAGAATTTAATGAATATCCAATCACCTTATTAATATATTGTTTATTTATAGAGACGCAAAAAATGTTAGAACACTTGATTATATTTTGTAACTTTTATTTTTAAAACGCGATTTCTTTCTTCCAGCTCTTCATCGCTTTTGTAGCGAGACAGAGCAAGCAATGAATATAATTCTTTCCTCTCCTCCTCCCTCCTAACTCCTCTCTTGGCCCCGTTTGGCCTCCCACTTCGAAAGGAACTGCTAATTGTTCGCGCGATGTTTCCCAACTTACAATTGCAAAGCGCGTTCCTACGTTTTCAACGGACGCGCCTGTTCGCACTCACACTCTTTTATTTTTATGAGTGTATACCTGTATATACTTGTTTATGTATATTGAGGTACACACACGTGGCACATATATACACGCGCGAAATAAACTATACTCCCAACCACCTGTTTGAAGCGACAACTTGCTGCTGTATCCCATTATACGCAGGTTCATAATTCTTCTTTTTTTTCTTCTTCTCTTCCTTGAAGGACCCCCCGAGTCTTCTGTAGTCTATACAGGTATGTTGAAACGAGTTCGAAATCCCAGCAGTGGGGGGAGAACTTTTCTGCGCTGCTGTGAACGATAGAGCGAAGAAGCTCCTTGTTCAATTCCCTCGCACCAGAGGCGTGACCATCGACTAATCATCATCCGGTCTCGTACAGTATCGAACAAAAATTAAAAACTCTTGTTTCTGTTTTCGTACTAACGTAAAATAGCCGGCGTGCGGATAAAAATTTATTGTTTTGATCAGTCCCATCGTAATTTCGGTACTTTGGAATTTGCCAAAAATCGCTAAATCGAAAAGCAATTACAGCTTTGACGTGTGTTTCGTGAAAAATGAAACTGAAGGAACGAAAACATTTTTTTTCAGCACATTTGTGTGCTGACTTTGTTGACATTTTTGTAACTTTTTTTCTACGTGAAAAAAAATGGCGGGAAAACTTTTCGGGAATTCGTTATCAGTTAAATGAAGAGAAATCAATGGTTCGCGATACGATAATCGTGTATTTCCGAGTGAAAAGTAATCAAAAACGTAAATAATCAGTAAATTCAATTCAATCAATTGCTCGTGAAGATTCGATTGTGTGCAAAACGTTGGAATTTTCTTATCGTTTTTTGTTTTGGCATTATTCGTATAACTGCCCTGGCCCAAAATTAATTATTAAATCGACAAATGATAAGGATCGAACGTTGGACGAATTAAAAAATTAGATTAAAAATAATACACAACACCTGAGCCAAATTGGTCGAAATAATGTTTGAAAATATTGAAATTGGCAAGAATTCTTATTCAGTTTGTTAATACGACTTTGGTATTTGTTCGGAAGGTATGAAGTTTAAGGGGCGCCTATAATTTCTCGCGATATATTGGCGTGCTGAACAGTGCGATTCTCAAATCCGTCTATAACATGAAATTACTCGGAGACAGTGTTGGAAATGCCACGCGTTCGCGTACACATGTCATTAAAAATGTAGTGAAACGAGGCTAGACACTTTTCGCGATTTTGCTCCGCCTTCGTTTTCATATTATGTCTTAGAATTGCTTCTCAATATCGTGTCTAGCTCACGAAGCCCCCGCGAGTTATCGCGAATCCATTCACGTTTGAAACATCGTGAAAAATTGACAACTTTGAGCAATGAATTACTTTTTTTTATACTTTTCAATATTTTTCGTAACATTTTATTGGATCATAAAAAAAAATCAAAAAAATGGTTTACCCATTTATTTAATTGAGTTATTAATTTATCTGTAATTAAATGAAGGAATTCGAGGCAAGTGCAAAAATCGATTATTCGTGAAATTCGTATTTTTTTGATCAGCCACATTATCGATCGATTCATCAATAAAATTATCATAAGACGAAAATTTTACTTATAAATTTACTCTCTAAAATACAATAAAAATGACTTTATTGTTTGTGTGTGTTTGCAACGAAGATCGAATTCTACCTCAAATCGTAGGGTTCACCTTACGAGACTGGGGCGTATAGAGAGTAGAAAGATTCGACGTCGTCGACGAGACGACGGGGCCAAGCCGGCTCGTCGCCAAATTCAGCTCAGTCGCTTTCCGGTCGGTGTTTTATAAATACTGCAGACAGACGAGAGAGTGCAACCCGTCGAAAAAACCCCGAGACTCATTTCGTCAAATCGTGATCGATAGAACAATTCCTTATCAGTGTAGTTTTAATCAGTGTATTCTTTGTTTACTTTTTTTTTAACGGCGCGTGAAAAAAAAACACGAGAGAAAGATCGAGCGAGCGAGTGCATCGAAGCGTTGAAAATAAATCGATGAATTAGTTTTAGAAAAAAAGACAATTGCATCAGCGAAGCAAATTTAGTGAACAACGATCGAAAAGTGGTTGAAAGTGTTTTGAATAAAATCAAATCGTGTTGGGATAAATGCACTAGGAAAACAATTGGTGAGAAAATACTCGTTCGTTTTGTTTTATTTGACTTCGAAAAAATCATTGAATGTTCAAAATTGACTTAAACAATTATTTACGAAGTAGAAGAATGATATAATGTCTTTCGAAAATTGTTTCGTACTTAATATGTAATAAAAAAAAAAATTCCTATCGAATCGCGACCAAAAAGATCCGATAAAAAAATTGAAACCCGAACGTGGTAAAAATGTATATACCAAAAAACTTTTTTTCCAATATCCACAGTTTTTTTGGCTTTACGATATTTCTCAGAATGAATGCATCAAACCATCACAAATTGCGAAACATCTGCGATTAATAGGCAGAGAAAGAGAAGTGTCGAAATAAAACACACGTTTCGTAGCTGCTGCCGAAGTTTTGCCAGCGTTCGAATTTACGATCACTTTACATGATACTATAATACGACGATACATTGATTCAGACCTTGTCGAATTCGCGGTCATCGCCACGATTTCTTCATTTTTCACCGAAATTATTATTCGTACTTGAAAAAATAACACTTTAGTCATTCATAATTATTCACTTTTCATTTCGATCTGCAATCGTACTTTGATAAATTCTGACGACCATTTTGATGAGAAAAATCTTCATCAAATAAGAATTATTTGGTCATGAGCAAAAGTCTAATCAAATTTTATGATTTTTTTTTTTTTTTTCATTCATTTATACTGTTTCGTACCTCGACACAGTAGTTTTGACGATTTTTGAGAGAAAACGAAGTTAAAAAAAAATTTAACTCACAATTTTTATTGATTGTTTATATCGATAAATTTCGGGTAACTTTAGCGAGCAAAGACCCGAAGATGACTGATGACAAAACTCAACTCTTATTTCTTAATCCTGGAGTGTCTTGCTCTGCCCTTTGGCAATTAGCCAAACACGTCGAATGAGTGCCGAAATGAACGTGAGGATGTGACAGAGAAAAAGAGAGAGAGAAAGAGACGAAGACTCGATCACGACATTCGAGCGGAAAATGTAGTACATTGAGCAAAATCTGCCAAAACAGTTGTCAGAAAACGAGAAAGCTGCGTGTTTAAAAAAAAATCGAATGAAACGATTGACGATAATTGATTATAATTGAAAGAATTTATTTCAATTATTTGAAAAAGATTGACACTTTCCTTTTCTCGAACTAAAATTGAGAAAAAGAGAATCTTTAGTCGATCGGAAGAATTTCTGGTAAAATGAGAATAACACCGACATATTTGGGATGAGCTCGTAACAGCTGATGCGGTTGACGAACCTAACCTCACTATCCTATGACTCTCGAGTCGTTGACGATCTTATTGTTCAGTTTTCAATGTTTTAAACTAATTATTTGTTAGGATTGTTGCACTTCAGAGACAATGACAATGAAAAATGTAAATATTCGACAATAAATAATGGAATAATTATGAATTTTCGTCTCAAATCGGGAAAAGCTGCGAGCCGAAGGCTTTAGCACTTTCTTGACCCCGAAAAAACGGCTCTATCCTTCTAGTCGATTTTCATTTTATTTATTTGAACTGCAAAGTGATCGTAAACGAGGTTTAAAAAACCTGTTTTATTTCGATTCAGTGAATAGACTCGATTAAATGGTTCTAAAGAGTGAAAATATATTTTGTGAATATAGCACAGTAGCATGAGGAAGCGGAACCGAAACGTTTTGAATACCCGAAGTTCGATCGTCACAGTACGAGAGTCCAGAAGCATCAATAGCAGAATTCTCATCAGTACGAAATTTTTTTCGGGAAATCAACCGTCTTGGAAAGGAATTCAGCGACGACCAAAATAACTTTAAAATAATTCATTATAAATTCAACATTAATAGACGAAAATGAGTTTAATGAAGAAAGCTATTGGAGGCTCGATCCACAGGATAAGGGAATTCGAATTGGAAAAGGTGAGCATTTTCGATAACCCAAAATCATACTTACACTTGTTATAAATATTAATCTAATTAATTTATCGTCTATAATTTTTTCAAAATGATTAAACACCAAATAAATAGACAATTGTATAAACGCGAATAAAAAAAAAACATGAAAAATATATCTTTCAAGAAACAAAGTGCGATGAGTGTTGTTGATGAGCGATTTGCCAAAAGTTCGTCCACAGTTGGCGAATTTCTTGGATGAGTTTCCGAGCTTTCGGGAATCCCGCGTAAATTTCACGACTTCAAGCGAAATCACAAAGAATCAGACGCGAGAGTCATTAATTCGAGAAACTAAGAAATAGATTCCCTGGAAACTTGAGTAAATGGGATAAAGAATTTCGGGAGTTTCAATTTCGACGAAATAACCTAAAAAAATTATCAACTACTTGATTATAACGGAATTATTTATTTTTATAAAATCGATCACTACGAAAAAGTCGAATAACACAGGCGGCACGAACTTCCGGTCGAAAAAATTCTTAACTCGCCTGAAATATATTTATTCGTGAAATTTTCGATAATTTTTTGTACCGAATTTGATAAAAGAATAAAAATACGAAATTATGCATAAAATAGAGAGGCTCGGACAACTCCAGGCAATGCGAGAGTCTCGAGTCCAGAAATAGTCAGCCACTTGCAACATTTACACTTTTGCTTCAAACTCATATCTATATATATTTATGATATAGTTAAAAATGTATATATATATATATTTATACTTGAGCTTACGTTACGAGAGAACTCTCCCTTTTCCTGGCATAAAACCAGCGAGATTTAAGCTTTTGTAATACCGGTTTGACCTCTCGAATGTTTTCTTCAAAGGAATCAGTGATAAAAAACAAGAAAAATTGTAAAATTCTTCGAAATCTTTAGAAAAAAAAACACAATTGGAATAAAATATTTTAATTTGCACAGCAAAAAATGTTTGTAAATTGTAAATAAAATAATGTACATTTTCGACATGAATTTCATTAAAAAATTGAGCTGTGCCAACAAAATTCGTTTTATTAATTTAAAGAATATTAATTCAACAAATATTTGTTGTCGCGAAACATAAAATGCATGTAATTCAGCCGAATATTTGGTTTCATTCCAATTATAATCGTTTGAAGGTATTTAACGAAATAATTGATAATTTTGAACGAAAAAGTTTGTCAATATTCGAGAGAATCGACTTTTGTTCGATTTGATCATAAATTCAATGGAATTTAATGGAAAAACTAATAAAATTTTGAAAATCTGATTCGTTCGAAGGAATTTATTTCGCTTTGTACTCGAGTTAGCTGAAAACGTGGCGAAAAGACGATTTAAGGGGTTGTCGTTTATTTTGTCTACTGTTTGTTTTTTTTTCTCTCCCTGTAAATAACTCGTAGCTGGTATGGAGGTGGTGGATTAAGTAGAACGGGATGCATGTCGAAAAGACCTCGGACCTTTCTCGTTCTCGTTTACATAAATATATATATATATATGCATTATGTACCTATGTATTTATGTGAAGGAGAGAAAGAGAGAGAGAGAGAGATAGAGAGAAAGAGAGAGAGAGAGAGAGAAGGAAAAATGAGTGAGACAGAGAAAAGGCAAAAGTCCTCGTGTTGGACGATTCCGGTCGTCGTCATTATAAATAGATTTTCGTCGTGTAGATCTCGAAGAACAAGAGTCGCGAGAGAACTCGGGATAGATGTGTTAGGAGGAGAGTCACGTAGAGAAATGAAAAAAGCAATATTGATAATATTACGATAATAATAATGGTCATTAATAAAATATCATCGTAAACATTAGTTCTGTGCGAAAAAAATATAAATAAACAAAAGTTAATTGATTCAGAGGCGAAATAAGGGACGAGTGGATGATAAAAATGAATAAATATATGTATTCATAAAAATAAACAAATAATAATAGTAAAAAAATTGAATCAAATTTATAAACCGAACGAAAAAACGTGTAACAATGTGAAAATTAAATAAAAAATTTCAACAGTGTTCCAAAAAATTATAATGTGCCGGAAAGATTTATTTTGATTAATAAACGAAAATGTACTGCGATAAAAAACCACCTTCTCTCTTCACCCTCCAGGTAAATCTCGCCGATGAATTTGACATTCTCCAAATCGTGGGTGAAGGATGGTTCGGAAAAATTTTACTCACCGAACATCGAAGCACCCAAACCGAAATGGTTTTGAAAGCATTGCCCAAAGCTTATACCAGCATCACTGATTTTTATCGCGAATTTCATTATGGACTTCACTTATCGGCACACCGCAATATCATCACGACCTATGACGTTGCCTTTGAGACCGCTGGATTTTATATATTTAGCCAGGAATACGCGCCATTGGGTGAGACGATTTTTTTCATGCTTTTTTTATAACGATTTATTCAAAAATTCATTTTTTTCTTGATTTTTGTGTTTTTTTTTTTGTTTTATGTGCGACACACTGGGTCATATTGACCCGGACTAATATTTCAACATCGATTGTTCCGAGCCTAGAAATACTTTTGAAAATAACCAACACTTTTCACCAGAAATCATTTGGTTTTTTCTTTTTTCGTGAAAGAACATTTTTCAAGAGCAAAATCTCGATTATTGGTCCCAAGAGTCTCAAAATTGCAATAATTATGATTTAATCCAATCTGGAATTTTTAATTCTAACTCCGGGTCAAATTGACCCAATGTTTTAATATAGTGACCACATTTAAATGTGTCAACAAAGACGTAAATGTCACTTTTCATTAAATGTGAGAAGAATCCTAAAAAGAAATTTTGTCTAATGTTTGTTTTTTCGCTGAATCTGACATTTTTTTTGTTTTTATTGAATTTATCAAATTTTTAGCACAAGCTTTCCTAGCGTAAGAGAAAAAAAAGTTAAAATTTGATATTTTTGAACAACAGGTGATCTTACGTCGAACGTGACGGAAACGGGATTGGGAGAATTGCATGCAAAAAGGGTGGCAAGACAATTGGCGGCAGCGGTTCATCACATTCACAGTCGTGAGCTGGTCCATCGTGACATTAAACTCGACAACATTCTTGTATTCAGAAGTGATTTTTCGCGGATAAAATTGTGCGATTTTGGAGAAACGAGGCGAATAAATACGGTTGTACGAAGACATAACGAATGGTTGCCTTATTCGCCACCAGAAGTTTTGCAAATAGACACGGACGAGACTTACAAGTAAATGAAAAATTTCAAAACCTCAATTTTCCAATGAAAAAACCTATTTTTCATGATTAATTAAAATTTAGCAGGAAACAAAGCCTTGTAATCAATATTTTTGTGTGTTTTTTTTTTCATTTTCAGGGCATTGACATCTCATGACGTTTGGCAATTTGGTATCGTTCTATTTGTCTGTTTGACTGGATGTATACCCTGGCAAAAGGCTGCAATGGATGATCGACGATACACGAGATATTTGAACTGGCACAACGCGACATTAAATATTGCCAAAAAACCAAAATTATTTCAACTCATAAGCTCACGTGCTCAAAGGTAAAGATATTTCTCTATTTATTCAACAATAATTACGTTTGCCGATTAAAAATTATAACCAATAATAATAATAATAATAATAATAATAATAATAATAATAATAATAATATTGGAAATAATTTATCAGAATGTTTAAGAGACTCCTGGAACCAAAGTTGGAAAAACGACCGGTCAGTGTTCTCGAAGTAAATAAATATTTGGAAGACAGATGGCTCGCAAAATTAGGAGCAGAAAAAGCGATGACGGGTAAAAATAATATTTGAGATTATTATTCACATTAAGTGCGGTTTGACAGTTTTTTAAAACCTTTTTTACATTTTTTCGAATTGTTCACTGCACATAACTGAAGTTATGTGTTAAAAAGTGACTTTTCATTTGAGAATTTTGTGGGAACGGTGTAAACAATCGTTTTGAAACTTGGAGGAAATGTTTGGGAGAAGTGAAAGAACGTATTGTAGAAATTTGAATGAAATGGTTACATTTGGTCTCTTGTAGCGAAACTAAGACTGAAAAAGTTGTCTGTAACAAAAATTCCGAAGGAAAATACGATTTGAGGTGTCTAAGGATTTAAGAAATGGATTTAAACGAAAAAAATGAATTTTCAGGGGGCGCAGAAGAGAGGGACGAGTTATCACCATCGATGTACAGTTTCCACAGTTCATTGGAAGAGAAGAATCAATTATTGTACACATTAACGCAATACGGTATCGAAACAACGGTGGATCGTACGCGTAAAAAAGATAGAATAAGAGAATGGATAGAATCGAGTGCAATAGCGGAGGAAAATGAGGAAGAATCGGAGGGGGAGGAGGTGGGGGAGCGTTTGGCGGGGAATTCGGACATGGAAGAAGAGGTGAATATGAAAGGTCGTCATTTTCCTGAGAGGCGGCCAAGTTCGCGAGCGATGGAGTCTTCGAGTTCGAGGTCATCGAGAAGATCGAGTTTGACGGGGACGAAGGCGCGAGAATTGTCAAGCGGCGAATCGGGTGATAAGAAGAACGGAGTGAGTGGAAAAGCTCGTCGTGCGCAAACGATATTGACGTCGAATCACAGAGCAGCACGAACATTGAAGCACATGGAGAGGCGAAATCCGTTTGCCCCGCAAGTGGCGCAGGAGCGTCACGCGGTGGCGCGTTTTGGAAGTTTTCCAAACGGGGATCCAAAGCTAGCAATTTTGACGGATCGATCAGCGATCGTGAGCGAGAACGCAGCGAAATTAGCGGAGCTTGAAAACGAACAAATGTTGATAAGATCGGCGGGAAGTATTCACGACCGTGTGGGCAGCAATTCGATGATAAATCAGTCGATAACGATGTCGAGTGGTTTGGTTGAGAGACGAGACTCAACGAGGAGCTCGCCGATAAAAAAGCTGGTGAATAACGATGACGCTGGCCACGAGAACGGTTCGATAATGAAAACCGAGCAGGAACGTTCTCCGTGTCAAATGCTTGACCAACGGGTCAACAAAGAAGTTTTTCTTTACGAAGAGCAGTCGAGATTGAGCTCGAGAAATCCACAAGCTCCAGCGAGAAAGCATCGATCGCAAACCGCTCCATTTCCAAGCCCAGTCCCGAGTCAACAGCCACAGGTCGATAATTATCCAGGAGAAGTTTTCGCGAGTCGTAGTCTCCCGGCAATTCCAATGTCTGGAGTTGGAAACACGGCCACCGATACGACTGTCGTTCCTAGTCCAATTCCCAATCATATCAATAACAATAACAACAATTATAACAACAATAATAACAATAATAATAACAATAATCAGAGTAACAATCCTCTGACGATGACAGTGGCCTCTCATCTCGTCATGCAAAGCTTCAACGCTCTGCAAGCCATGAATACAGTGCCGAAAACGAAGACTAACGAGAAACAATCGCCAAACCGAGATGGAAACAGTGCGGGACGTGAACAACCGCCGAATATTGTTTCCTATGGAAAAGACGCTTATGAACATTATGGAGCATCCCAAAGGGGCGCTGCTGTCATCGCCAGACACGATTTACCGAGACAAAGCTCTACCGGCAGTGGAAGCCGTTCCGTCAGCAATTAATTTATTTATTTATCAATTAATTGACTTTATTATGATCCACTTATTTCCAGGACGATTGAACGAATAAATAAAACTATGCGATTGAATATTTTGACTGGAGAGCCAACAGATTTGAGAAAGAACTTGAACGAATACGATTCCGGGAGCTGGAGACACTCGAAGTGTCAGTCGAGAGACCGGAAGTACGGGAATTATCTATTTTCACTTTCTGAACAGCTGAGCAATTTTTTAATCATTGTAAAAACTACAAAGATTTCTTTTTCGGCTTAAAGATTTACGAATTCTCTTTTGTTGTTGACTGAAAGAATAGGAAATTTATAAACAGTTTTTTTTTCAATGGATTCCTAAAAATTACCTATTCTTTCAGATAACAATGACATGTTTGTTCTTTCGAAAGATGACAAATAAAATTAGACGAATTCGAGACATTGAATGTGTACCTCGACGACCTCGACGATTGTGGGGACCAGGATAAGAGTTAAATACGATTGTTTTTTTTTTTTTTAATTTCTATTAATTTTATGCAATTGAATTACGTAAAATTGTAAAAATTAGGGTTAATCTGACAACCAAATGACGTGATTATTGATATAAGGAAAAATATATTTGAGATGACAATAAAATTTTGCTTTTATGTGCCTCTGTTTTCATTTTTTTTTCATCGATTTATCAATGAAACTGAATGAGTTTTTCATCATTTTTAAAAGTTCTCACTCTTTTTTTTTCAGCTTCTAATTATTCCGAATAGTCATTCGGAAAAAATAAAATAAAAAAATAAGTTTCGTTATCTTCAGCGTTACCATCGTACAGCGATTGTACGAACATTATTATTCGTAAAAGAACGTTGCGAGGATTATCCGACCGTTTACATTGAAATGCACTTTCGTTTAAACATTTATCAAAAATTGTTGTAAAGTCTTTCCACGAGATGATTGACATAATGATGAATAATAATATTTGAATCATTTTCGATGTATTTTTAAACGGAAGTGCATTTAAAAACTAAAAATTTTGACCCCTCATTTGTTCGGTTTGCTTTATTTTTCAGGAAGTTATAAAGACGTTAAAAATAAAGAATTGAACATTTTGCAACGACAAAGATTGAATGAACTCGTCAAGACAAAAAATTGGGAAAAAGAATCAAAAGAATTGATTTCTACGAGCATAGAAATAAGAGAATGATGAGAATAAAATGTTCAGCACAAACGTGCGCAGTTTAAGCAGCCAGAAAAATTTGAAGCCAACCGCCGAGGCCTGTCAGATAACGCTGCGCAGTGGCGATTCATAAAACTAAAATGGTCGGATACAATGCGGCTTGGTTATTCATAAAGGTTTCGTAGTCGCAGTGTTAAGTGTTATCTCGATAGCTGTCAACGAAGCAACGATATACGAAATTTACGAGAGTTTTGAAAAGTTTTGTTGTCCATCGGTTCGAAGTATCGATCTACGTTAAAAATTGACAATCGTGAAGAGATCGAAATGATTCGAAACTTGTCAACTAATTTGAAAAAATATTCTGCAAATGTTGTTTTATCTCGAGCGAGAATTGCTTTGAGAGTTGTCACGGCAAGCTCGGGAGATAACAGAAAGTTTTGTGTTTCAAGTGCCGGGAATTCGTCGATCAAAGCGATTGTTGACTCGAACAATATTTTTCACAGTCCGTCCGAGGACATTGGAAATGTCAAGGGTTTATATCTGCACGATCATGTTTGGCGAAACGTTGATAGATGGCCCGACAAAACGGCGTTGGTAAGAAAAATTGAAAACAAAAACAAAAACAAAAACAAAAACAAACCGATTTGGCGGGTAATTTCAAACAAACCTTTTGGAAGGAATTTCATTCCGAGCCAAGTCTTGGTCACAAAGTTTTCAAGTTTATATCGTGGTCAGCAATCAGCATTGAAAATAAATCTTTTTTGAAAAAATAGACCGTTTTTGCAACGAAATATCTCAGAGGCAAACATCGAGAAAAATGTTGTTGTTGTTTTTGTTGTTTTTTGAGCATAGGTTTGCACGGCAACGGGTCGAAGTTACACGTATTCCGAAACGAAAAAAGCGGCCGGAAGATTAGCCACTTCGCTGCGTAAAAAGTGTAAACTCAATCCGGGCGATACGGTCGCATCTGTCTTGCCAAATTTACCGGAATTCGCTATTTTGGTTTTCGGCGTCAGCGAAGCTGGACTTAAGGTAAATTCTTGAAACTTAGAGAATCAAAGTATTTAATTAAAGGCGTTTGTCGGTCATGGATTTGAATTAAGGCCCAATAACACTTATGAAAACTTAAAATGAAAGTGTAAATAAAGATTGGCCACGAAGAGAACACCGAAAAGTCAAATTTAAGAGTTCAAAATAAAAGCAAGCAACAAAACTTTGTTTCGTACGAGAATTCTTGAAATTAGAAGAAAAAAAAACCCTAATCCGAACATTACGTACAAAAAATTCTTCCGTTCAGGCACGTACGAACAAACGTGAATATTTTTCCATTAAATCATTTTAATGTAACTGTAGATAAGTCAAATTATCCCTAATGTCAATTAATCCCGATTTCCCGTAATTTTAGACAATAAAAAAAGTCCTCGAATAGCTGCGGTCAAAGAAACTTGAAATATTGAAGAAATGTTTGCCGCCTGGGAGATCCAATCGACCGATTATATTAACGAGAAGTGAATAAAATTAAAATTCGATTAGTCTCCGTTAAAAGAAGAAAAAATATCAATAATTCAACAAATTTGAAAAAAAAAAAGAAAACCTTAAAAAGTTGAAATATTTTATTTGAATCAGTTGGTTCTACTGAATCCAGCGTTCACGAGTCACGAGATTAGTACGTACTTGAAAAATTCTGGTGTATCGGTTGTATTTACCACAACCTCGAACTATTCGACTGTTGTGGCCAGCAAAGCCGCAAATCCGGGAATTAAATTGCCTATAGTCGTGATCGAAGATGGAAAGGTTGGAGCAGCCGAAGGTACGATTAAATTTAGCGATTTGATAGGAGAGGATATCGAAGAGTTTGAAAAAACAGGTGAAAAGACTGGTACCGATTCGGAGGATACTTTTCTCATGCCTCTTTCGAGTGGCACCAGTGGACTTCCAAAAATAGTTGAATTGTCTCACAGGTTCGAAATTATATTTGTAAATAATTTAATATGACTCCCACAGTCAACTATTTAATTAATTATATTGTTTAATTCAATTTAATCGTTGAAATGGGCGTAAATTTATTGATGTTTATGGACGTTGCTTTATTTATGTTTTTTTCAAAGAAATATCGTCGCGAACTTGAATCAACTTGGGTCAAAAGATGTTCATTCAGGTATTGAAGCATCAGCCAATTATCAAGATATTGTGCCATTGGTTTTGCCACTGTATCACATTCTTGGTTTCGTCGTCTGCCTCAATCATCATTTCAGGTAATATGCCAAAATCGGGTTGATATTACGTTATTATCTCCGTTAAATTGACCCCAATAATATTGCCCCCAAGCAAAATATTCCACAGCTAAAACATACGATCTCCAAAATGTTCCTGTTTACAAATATCTCCAAAATTTGATTTCCTCAATGAAATTAACTGAGGAAAATGCAAAGTATATTTTAAAAAATCCTTAATAAACACATTATCATCATCATTTATTCATTATTCATTATCATCATTTTTATAATCGCTTATTCATTTAGGAACAGAGACACCCGAAATGTTTTGGAACTTGATATTTTTTAGATTCATTGCCATGAGATTTAGAACCGTTTAGATTTTTGCATGTCAAAGATCGTTTTCTACATCGAACTTTGCATACAATCATTGCGAAAATTAATCATTTATTTGAAAAATGTAGAGCATGTAGAAAATGTAGAAAATGTAGAGCATCTCCCTTGAAATTTGATGTTATTGAAGGGTGAATAAAATTTTTACAGTTTGGGTGCAAAGTTGTTGTGTGTTCCACAATTCAGTGCAGATAGTCTGTTCAAACTATTGGATCAAAATCGCTCATCATTGCTTTACGTAGCACCGCCGATCATTCAAGTGATGGTCAATGATAAGAGATTGAAAAAAAATCACTTTGAATCAATAAGAGCAGTGATTTCCGCTGCGGCTCCAATCGGTGAGGAAGTATTAGGCAAATTTATAAAACGCTTACCATCCAATACGAAAATGCTACAAGGCTATGGATTGAGCGAATGCTCTCCGGTTGTAACGTTGAGCAGGGACAGCCCTTTGACAGCTCTTGGACGACCTGTTCCAAACACTGATCTTCGTATCGTCGGTTACGACGCACAAAACCAAGGAACTAATTTGAGCTTCAACGAAGTTGGTGAACTCTATGTCAGGGGTCCACAAGTGATGATGGGATATTATAAAAATCCTGCTGCCACTGCCGATTGTATGGAAGGAGATTGGATTAAAACTGGGGACTTGGGTAGCATCGATGAAAATGGTAAAAAAAAAAAGGTTGATATCGGTTTTTCACTTCGTATGGATTACGATTCAACTGGAGATTGAATTTTAAAACAAATTGAATTATTTATTTATTTAATAATTTAATAATTGAATTAATTTGAATTTTAGTTATGAATTATTCAATTTTTTTACTTCAATTATTAGATAATTGTTTGATTATTTAATTATTTACATATTGATTGATTTAAAATTTAATTTAATTTACTTTTAAAAAACATGAAATTGTATTCAAATAATTACTTTGACAAAATAAAACGCAGGATTTCTGTACATACGAGGCAGACTGAAAGAACTGATTAAAGTTCAAAGCCACCAAGTCGCACCAGCAGAAATCGAAGATTTAATTCAAGGACATGAAAAAGTGGCAGATGCGGCTGTCATAGGAGTTCCCCATGAAAAATATGGCGAAGTACCAAAGGCTTTTGTTGTTACGAAGAATGGAGTCAAGCTGGAGCCTGAGGAAATAAAAAATTGGGTCGCCGAACGTTTGGTCAAGTACAAACATCTGGGGGACGTTCAATTCATTGATGCAATTCCAAAAAGTCCAGCGGGAAAGATACTTCGAAGGAAGCTCAAGGAGATGTGAAGGTTTTTTATTTTCTCTGGTTTGGATGGGAAAAAATTGACAGTAATTTTCGTGAATTTGTTAAAATTTTCGTAGATTTCGATTTTTTTGTCATCGCTCATCTCTAAATATATAAAACCCAAATAAAATTAAAATCTACCAACTCAATTCCATTCGCTAGAAACTTTTTATTGAAAACAAAAAATTAAAACAACGACTAACAGTCGGCCAGAGATTATATACAGATCTGTAAAGGACAAAACTATTCCTTTGATTTTTTGGAAGATTCTTGATCGGATTCCAAGAGAGCGCTTTTTATTCCAGCTTTTTTCAGTTCTTCTATGAGCTCGCCGTTCTGATGCATTTGGAGAAGAATGTCGCAGCCACCAACAAAATCTCCGTTTATAAAGACCTGCGGTATTGTTGGCCAGTTTGAGAAATCTTTAATACCTGCGCAAATATTTTTCGTAATTTTATACAATAGTTTTAATGGAATTTCGATTTCGAACAATTATAGACAATTATTTGTGCAATTATTTTTGGAACACTCTGTATTAACAGTTCAAAATATATACAACAATATTTTGTGGAATTGGTTAATGTTATTTCAAACCTTGTCGAAGTATTTCATCCTCCAATACGTCATGGGCGTCATATTTTACACCGTGCATTCTTAATATTTGGACCACCGCGTTACTGAACCCGCATTTTGGTTCTTCCGGCACGCCTTTCATAAAAACAACCACTTTGTTATTCTGAAATTTGGAGAAACATTAATTGTAGTCGTGAATAAAGATGGATAGAAAAAAAAAACACGAAATTGTTTCGAAAAACAAAAAAATCATTGAATAGAATTTTTTTGTTCCACATTTCTAAAGATTTTCAAATGTAGGTATCGGTACGAAAACATTTACTTAGTTAGGACGAGTTATAATTTTTTTTTATTTAATAAAAATGTTTAAAGATCTTCAAAGACTTTGAAAAGATTACGACGTTTTCAAAATTTTCGACAATTCTCGTAAATTCTCAAAATGTCAACGATGCTCCAACGGGATTTTCATAATGACGATAAAGATGAATTAAAATAGGGAAGAATTTGCTTTTTTCAAAGTATTTCAGCATTCTCGTGGGCTGTCAAAATGTAATTATTTAAACGCGAAGATTGCACGTGAGAAAATGAGAGATAACGTTTTTGTCTGTCAGACAAGAAAATAACGAGCCGGCAAGAATGCGAAACATTTATGATGAAATAAAAATTCACTTACTTTCACTAAATTTCCGATATTTTCGCTGGCGGTAGCAAAAGTTCGCGCAAAACTCGAAAATCTCGTGACAGTTCGAAGGGCAAACATTTTTCACTGTGTGTTAATTTTTTGTCGCAAGTTAATATAATAGATCGATTGCAATTTCGTTTTCTTTGCCTCTTCAAAGTTCAATATTCTGAGGTTATGATCAGCCGCGCGGCGTACGAGAGAACAAAATTAAAAAACACCCGGAATGTGGTAATCAGCTGTTCGGTAAAAATACATACGGTCGCCTCGTGATCGACAGCCGTCCGCAGTAGCGTAACCGGGGGAGAGAAAAAGTGGAAATATCTACTCGAGGAACAGCGAACTGCATTGAGCAATGCGATATTCTTCGTCATTATCGACGGAGCAAGATAAACTGTTGGTACATAATGCGGGACAACAGATGGCGCGCACCCAAAGTTTTTCATCTGTCGACACACGTAACATTAAAACGCTGAGGGATAGAATCGATTATCGTCCTTGTCATCGGCCTGCTGCGACGCAACATAAAGATCGTTGACAATCGTCACGGCATCGACGACGCGATCTCACAATCCATAAAGATTGACTCTCCCCCTCCCCCCAGATTCAGCATTAATTGTGACGCCGCGACTAGACGTTTATGTCAATTTTTATTGTATAAGATAAAACGACGCATGTGTCTGTTGTATCACCGAAATAGGTGGATCGTGACTGTTCCAACGGTGGAACCTCGTGTCCCCGTTAGGTTATTATCAAGGTCAAATATGTAAAACGTAGATCAACACTGTAGATAAATGGCTGTGATAAATAGATTTTCCAGCTCGAAGGCACATTTTTTTGTTGTCACGAGGACGCCGAAGATTGTGGGCTTAAAAAACAGCGGAGGGGCCATGGAAACATCAAAGTGGGAGACGAATTTACGTGATTTAAAGAATAATAATGATACGTTTGTCTCGTGAAGACTTTGTTTACAGTCTGAAGCCCGTAACGTCATAATCGCGATGTATTGCACGCGTCCAAGAGCACCGGGAGTAATCAAGAGGCTAAGATGTTTATTTGTATATATATCTATATGTATAATATTTTTATATATTGGACGGTGATCTCTCTCGACGTCGCAAAGCGCCGACAGCAGACTTTCACCGAGAGACTAGCAATTCTAGAATGATTCTACTAAAAAGTTACGTGCGCGACACGCGCTTTACTCGAGAGCTACGAATCAGACGCTGAGTACACTCATATTCATATCGTTCTTTTGTAGATGGCGCTGTCATTGCGTTTTTTGTAAGTAAATGGGAACGAATATCGCGCACACGTATGCAACGAAGTTGTGCAGGGTGAATATTTCCGGTGTGCGGCAGGTGTTTAGCAAAGCAACCGGAAATTGGAGCAAATATTGACATCACACCGAATTTTATAAAAATAAAAAGACGACAAATTTGTCACGACGTTATGACATAGAAAGGAATTTAAGAAAATTATTGGGATTTCGAACGCTTAGAATCGTTTGAATTTAGACCAGCCATATTTTCACGATTTCTCGATTTCGCCACCAGGTTCGCCAATTATCGAGCTCGACTATCGTTCCTGTACGATAAAGAAAAAAAATATATATCTATATAGATTCGTCACGCTACTAGCCATTCTCTCTTGTATATCAAAGTCGTATTGCGGCGAGAGATCAACGTGGAATAAAAAGCGGAAGGTCGCACGCTCCGGTGTCCCGTATGAGCCTAATAATAAGTCAGAAGGTCACGTTGCGTTGTGCTCGTTCCCCAAATCGTTGATCAAGTAAACATTTGAAGAAAAAAACTTGTTGAAAACAATCTTAATATCGATTTAATTGATTTCCGGCTGTTCGACCAAAGAATAATGTAACTAGGACGAAGTTTTTTATAACGCGTCCATCGACATATTAAGAAATCGATAAGTTCCCGTATTTATTATGAGAAACATACTCACATAAGTTCTGCACGGAGGGGTTACGAGAGTTTATACCCTAGTGACTCGGGAGACGTTTGGCTCGCTCCCGGGATATAGTAAATAGACGTAATATTTTTTCTACGTGAAAAGCTTCCTCATTACTGAAGAGAATTCATAAAAAAAATTGCATTAAAAAATCAATCGCTACAAGCTTATCCTCGTAACCTCTATTTTTATTTTTTTCTTATTCCAACCGCTCTCTTGTTTATCGGAACTATACATTCCCCGAACGGATTGCGGCTTGTGGCGTTACCACCAAATTATCACTGTTAATGGTTCAATTTTTTTTAAAGCCCAACTCCCGGAGATCTTCCAAAATGGTTGAAAAGCAAATGAAATACTCGATTTTTTATTCTTTAAATGTGAATTTTGATAATGAGGATCCTCGTATTTGTCAGAAAAACACATGCATGCGAATTCATAAATCGATTGTTATTTTCTGTTTTTTTTTTATTCATTATTGATCATCGTTTATCAAAATATTTTCTATTCCATTGTAAGAGGTTAAGTCCCTTGAAAAAATCACTTTTCTCGCGTTGTGATGAGTGCTCGGGAGAGTGTAGTGCCCGATTGTAGTAGAAACGGACGAGGGGAAGGGAGGATGGGGGGAAGCACGACGAAGCATCTGCGATGGCGTGCGTACGTATATGATATCGCTGGTTCGACCATCCGGTGCGCCGAGCGGGCGACTAGCGGCTAGTGCTTTCCGGGGGTTGAGCGGTGTGCGGGCGAGGTATAGAAAGAGAAAGAGAGAGAAGTCGCCGAGCGACAAACCAGGAAAGCGACGACGGCTACAAAGGGGCGAGGAAGGGAGGGGAGAGTGAGAACAACGGATCGTGAATGTTAGAGAGAGGGGATAAAGCAGCGAGCACGCGCCACCAGTAGCGCGAGAGGGATCGAGCAACGGATAGAGACGAAAAACACGGTGTGACGCCGCCGCTGCCGCATGGCGTCGCTGCGCGGCACAGGAGCCAAACAGAGAGATTCAAAACGGCGTTCGAACCTGTGAGAGCGGGGGAGAGAGAAAAAGAGAGAGAGAGAGAGAGAGAGAGAGAAAGCGTTGATGCACAAAGTGTAGAGTGGAGTGGATGACGCCGCAGGGCAAACGTGTAGGGGCCGCCGCCGCCGCCGCCGAAGACGCCGACGACGCGCGGGTTAGAAGGGAAGGACAAATGACGAGAGAGGCTCGAGCTCGCACGTTCGAGAATCAGGGCCGTATTATTGGCGTCACACCTTTGTACGATATCGGAAACATTTGAGTTTTATAAAAATTGATTTTTCGATCGATCATTTATTTTTTATTTATTTAAATGAGCATTTGGCACATTGATAAAATATTAAATCACCTAAACCTCTAAAAAATCCTTGACTCTATTTGATGATTATTGAATTCAATGATGACAACAAATGAACAGAACGACTGAGAACAATGGTTCGTCGAAATCTGTCCCTTGTTGAAAATCCAACGATGATTAATGTTGTTTAATGAAAATTAATCGTAAAAAGCTGCGAGTATATAAATTCAAACCAATTGGTCAATCCCGCTAAGCCAATGTTTTAACGCTCGCTCAAGTGCACCTTACATCCGGTTTTAAGAGGAGAGGTGGGGTGGACTCTTTTCTCACAGACGGCACAACACGCGACCCATGCTCTTCTCACATTCGCGCTTAACGGCTATTAGGTTAAGTACACACACGGAGCTAGGTATACGAAACGGAGAGCATGCGAGGCGAGTTTGTCCAGGATATATATCTTGTAGGATCGTAAAATAAAACAGTTTACAAAATCGGAGCTCATTTAGGGTCACCCTTTCGGTTCGAACTAAAATCAACCAAGAATATTTTTATTTCATTGTTGCTGCGATGATTCTATCATAGATGGCGACACATATGGTTTGAAAATCGTCATTTAAGGAGTTTCGGGACAAATCATACCATGAAATGGTTCAGCTTATCTTTAGAGAGAATCAGGGGGGAAAATTCTATTGTTCTCAAGCAAAGTGATAACTTCACACAACAAAATTTCGTATAAAAATTACATGATTACTGAAAAATTGATCGTTTTCATTGACAAAAAAATGAATAATTAATAAACGATGTAGACGAATCATTTCACTTTCTGGTGGCATTATTGTAATGATATTTTGAGGGGTTTGACAGTTTTTGACAACTTTTTTTACATTTTTTCGTAATGTTTCATGCACACTGTAGAAATTTGAATAAAATGGTTACACTTCCTCACCTGTACCAAAAACTCCTTGATTTGCCTGTACTCCTTATTTTTCATTATTTTCGCTATGAATTAATATCGCGTGAAACAAAGCAATATCCATTGAATTTATATGCTACAAAGTAAATAAATCGCTGCTATATAAAATGGTGAAAAAAAAGTAAGCAAATAAATATTTATTTCGCAAGTCCATATCTTCGAAGTGTAAGTACATTTGTAAATGGCGTTCGTTTGTTTCTCGGGCAAATTCCCGATTCGGGTGCATGCTTCGGTGAATAAGCATTTCTGAGTTAAAAACTGAGATATATCTGTTGCGTGTGCGTGCGCGCGAGGCTCCACGACAAAACGTATATATTTTGCTGTTTCACGCAAGCATGAAAGAGCAGAGCAACTGGTCGTGGGTCATCGCGGTGTTGCTGTTGCTGTTGCTGGCTCTCGGAACTCGCGCGTACTGCTTGAGAGCGAGAGACAAAAATAGATTGTTACTTTATTAGAAGAATTCGCATGCGGGTACGCATACAGGCTGTTCCTAAAGTCGTTGCTCCGAAAAAATAGATCAATTGATTTTGGAGGGAAAAGGTTTTCTAGGATTTTTCTTTGGTGCACCGATGTCATGGAGAAACAAAGAATTAGCTGCGACCAATCCGACGGCGGTTCGCTTCTGGGGACACGTGACTTCAAAGCTCAAAGAAGCAGCGCTGATTGGCTTTCACGAAATAATTAATATCTCATTAACGACGCGTCGGAGAAAAAACTGCACAAAGACTTTTCTCTACAAAAGATTTCGATCTATTTATGCAGCAAACTTGTTTATTTTTATTTTCTCTCCTGATCGCGATATTCCAGAAAAACAGTAACAATTATGCGGCTGGATGAATAATCATGGAGGCAACATCGAAACCTCTCTTTTCTCGGGTTCCACGAGTATTGCGCTTGCGATATGCTCGTTCGTTGTGTTACAGGGCTCGTGCGAGCACAGCCGAGACCGGGAGAGAAACACCGTTCTTCGACGAATTCCACGAGTCCCTCAACTCCTCTCAGTCGTTCGCAACGATCTCGCTCCCCCTCTCGCTATCCAAAGGCACAGCCGGTTAGTCCGTGGAATGACGACAACGTGAGGAATGAGACTTCGCATGGATGCGAAGAGGCCGCAAAGGGGTTGCAACCGACTGTTGCGATGCCTCCGCAAGAGGCAGATTCGAGCAGCTCGTTATAGACGAAAGATATTCAATGGAGAAAAGAAGGAGATGGAAAGAAGAAGAAAAAAGGAAAGAAACAGAGGCGTGCGAAGGGAATAGAAAAGAAAGTAGAAACGAAGTAAACGTTCCGCATACTGGGAAGTAGTTTTCGTGACATCTGGTGGAGAATATTACAACTTACGACTGCTGATCGTGTCCCTAATTTATCATGTTTTCGATTGGGATCACAAGCTCGACGATCCAGATCGAGGTTTGCCTAAAATTCGCGTTTGAGAATAAAATAAACGTGATTTTTTTAATAATTTGTGTCCGTTATTCAATAATTTGGATTTTATATACGAAACATCAAATAAAAAAAACCTATTTTGATTCATAAATCAAATAATGATAATGACAAAAAAAATGGAAGCTACTTCTTTGTTCGTTCGAAAGATCGAAGCTGCGAAACGTGAAATGTTTCAAGTTCTGGTCAGTAAGTAAGAGATCTTATTAGAGAGTGGTGGCAAAATTCTCCGGAAAATATCCTTGTCGACTTGTATCACAGAGATAAGCATATATTGGAAGAGTTCAGAGATTCTGTAGAGTTGAGAAGCACCGAGAGAGAGAGAGAGAGAGAGAAGGGAATGAAAAGTAAGGAACGGAGAGAGCGGCAGCAGTACGTGCTCCGTGGAGTTTTGTTCTGGCGAAGCTACATTAACGGTAACGAAGCCGAGAGTTGCGCGACTGGATGAGAAAGCAAGAGAGAAAGAGAGAGAGAGAGAGAGAGAAACGTCTACTGGACGGGGTAGGAGAGAAAGAGTGGGAACAGCGAAACGGGGAGAAGAGAAGGTTATTATGGCGACATTGTACGAGCGAGTGAAATCGACGCGATAGAGTGGGTGAAGAGAATTCTCTCTTGTCGCTGCACCAAGTACGATAGGGGAAATAACAGTCGCGGTTCGAGATTCACCGCGTGCGTATATATTCTCGTACGAACATACGTACACATCGATGTTTACCAATAACAATTTACATGTATATTTATTTATATCTATTAATAATTATGTATATATATATATTCAACATGGTGATTTATTCTGAAGAAATAAAACTTCGATATTTCGTCATCGCGACTAATAATCGCAAATTCGTTCAATTAATTACCCTGACATAAAATAAAACAAGGTTTTCAAAACACCAAAAAACATCATTTGAATATGAAATGACATGATATCGTATTAATAAATATTCAAATGACGAAATAAAAATTGATTTTCGAGACACGTGGACACGTGTCGAGTAGAAATTACAAAGGTTGTCATTTTTGACCCTCTGATATCCAAAAATAACAACATGACGTTAAATTCATGCAGGAAAATCAAATGATGACATAAAAACAGCCCGAGCGTCTTCAAGCTATTGTTGACATTGGAAAATGCGAATATTAACCCTACCAACGAGGTTAATAAAGACCCGAATTTTCAATTTAGCATAAAATGTTTTTCGTACGCGTCACTAAGGTTCGACCATAACCTCTCTGTTTTTTTTCTATAACGGACAGAATTATTGATGAAAATTTTGTCAGCTTGGAAAAATCTGTCAATTTTTGAAGGATCAGGTGTCCAACTTTTAGTTCAATGTTTGCCTGGAGTTCTTTAGACCATAACTTTATTGAGGGTTAATTAAATACATTTGTTCAGGGCGTTCTGCCAAGCCGTTGAATGTTTGAGAGAGACGGACAAAAAGCAGATCCCAGCTTTTTCGGACACGTCTGAAATATGGGAATATCGAGAAAAAAAGTTACACCGTATCCTTCGTCGATGCAAGGTGAACGACGTGTAACCCTTGTTTTGAGGTTTTGAGGAAACCTGTAACTTTTATTTGTCTCAAAAACTCAAAGGCGTCGGAAAAAAAATTGCGCAGTGGGATTTTTACCGGCTGAACGATTGATGAATAACCTCAAAAATAAAGAAATGCAATATTTTTGTGAAACTTATAAGTTTTATTTAGACTAAAAAGGTTGTGATTCATTTCAAAACATTTTTTTTTAATTCATGGGTCGACAGTACACGACTAAAGTATTGTTCGGAAAAAAAAGTCGAAAAATAGCGCGTTCAAAGGGTCAGAATGACACCTAACCTCACAAACGACGATGGGAGCGGAAGGGAAGGAGAGAAGAGAATTAAACGGCGCACGTGGATGTCCTTTCTTGCGTAAATTGGTTACGTCCATGCTCTTTAGATATTCAAGAGTCTGTTCTGGCTTGTACACTCGCGTCATCGTGGGGCTGAAGTTCGCTCTGTGTCGTCAGCGAAACTCCTACGTCACCGAGGAAAATCAAGCGTAAAGCATGACGTCATCGCGAAGAGGAAGTATCGAAATACTTCAATTGAACGGAGAGAGGATGTACGAGTGGGTGTTGAGGCAACGAGAAAGGTCAAAAGGACCAGGAAAATTTACTGATCCATTTTCTCTCAGATTGTCCAGATGTTTGGGAACAACAAGTGTCGGCTTCGTCGTAATTCACTGGCGAAAATGTTTGACACTTTTTTCCTGGCGTAGATGTCAATTACGACGAAAAAAAAACTTTTTCTAACATTTCGATCAACTCTCCTGCACTCCAAGAACTCTGGGGTTCGAATTTTACATTTTTTTCGAAATGTAGGCGAAAAAGTGAGTCTCATGACTCAAGTTCTGTTGATAATTGTAAAATGGAATTTTTATTGGATTAAATTTACATGAAAATGGAGAGATGCATTTTAAAAAATAAATAAACAGCTGTAGAAAAAAAAAACAAAAAAAAAACACGCCTCTTGTATAATATACGTGGAAAAACGCGTCGAATTATAATTTTCTGCACGATGACATTCAAATACGAGTATTGTACAGAAGTTATTCAATGTTGCCCTTGGGTGGCCGCGATTCCCCCCTACATGCCGAGCGCGCGTGTCTTTAGTACCGCAAAGGATCCGCGAGAGAGCGACAGAGACAGCGAGAGAGAGAGAGAGAGAGAGAGAAAGAGTGAGTTGAGACGTGAGGTAAGGGACAAGATGGCGCGCGCAAATCCACTCTCGACGGATACCGTATCGTAAACGAAGCGAGTGTATAGTTCCGAGCGCGAAGAATCGTAACATTTCGTCGACAATGCGGGGTGGAGAGAGGAAAGAGGGGCGAACGCCCGAGTATGAGTAGAGGAAAGGGGATTGCACGAGTAGGAAAGAAGAGGACGGGGGACCGCGAGACATGGCGCGCGCGTACGCGAGCGAGCCCGCGATTACTCGAGTAATCGACTTCAGCCGCCACGGACCCCCCGTTTCGTTTATTCATCCGTGTTTAATACGATTTCTCAAAGATTTTTTTTCGTTTCATCAATTTCAATCGATTTCATTTAAAAATCGAGGATTTCTGGAAAAAAATTTGTGAATCGTTCCTGCAGGACCGGAAGTTGAATAAACGGACAACCGGAAGTGAAGAAATTATAACAAAACATATTTACATATTGTCAGTGTACATTTTCGATAAAAAATATCAATCCAGTGTTAATGAAACTCCTATAAAATAATTATCATTTTCGAATAGAATACATAATTCTTTATTCGGTCGTACAACTCCCGCGAAAAGCGCGGAGAAATTCGTACCGACTCGCGCATGCGTATACGTCGGGCGCGTGATCGTGAGTGGAGGGAGAAGTAAACAGAGCTCGCTACGTCGCGTTTGGCCCGTGCGCTTCTTTATAAAACAAGCGTTTTTTCTGGCCCCCTCCCCCTGTGCTGCGTGCGTGAGTGTGAGAGAGCAACGTTGAGTCTCGATAGTATCGAATAAACGACCGTGTCATCGACGTACCCCATAACAATACAATAAAAACTAGTGAATGTCTGAAACAAAGCGCAAATTGGATCAACATTTTTTTCAACGAAGAAATTTAACATTTTCCACCGTGCTGTAAAAACTTGTTGAATCGCGCAGTCACGCTTGGCACGCAAAGTGTTCAGTGATATTCAGTGTACGAAAAAAGATTGTGACGTTTAAACGTCACTAGAGTGAGGAAAAACAAACAAAGAGGCAAATTTGGTAACGAGGATGCTCGACTTTGAACAACAGGCTAACCAAGCTCTAGTATCGCTCGACGAGGACTGGCACCTGCTCGAGGGTGAGTGCACGACCTTCGCAATTCTCTTTTCTCGCGCACTGTCTGCGCACGTATATCTATATATCTATATATGTACACAAACATATTTGTGTATCGTTGTCACGCAGTTTCCGAGGCGCGCACATCGTCTTTCGCGCCCTCGGCGGCCATGCGAGGTTATGATGCGTATTATTACGTATTTATTAATCATCAATCAAATGCAAATTCTCCCACACATGTACGGAATTTTCCTTCTATATTTCCTCAGCAGGTTTCATCACTTTTAAATAAACGTTGAATTGAAAAATGAACGAATACTAAAATAATGCTCAAATCGTATATTTGACCGCATTCGTTATCGATCGAGGCTTTCTAATATGAAAAAGGATCTGAATAGATCTAGAATTGATCATTTCTCGCGTTAAAACAGACTCTCAAGAGTTCCCTCGCGACTGTGTTTTGTTGGGGGAGGCTCACTGACCTCGCCTACCAGTTTCGCTCCCTCTCTCTTTCTCTTTCGCAGGAGCGAGAGACCTCGAAGCGCAGCAGCGCGAGCTGGAGAAAGTGAAAACAGGTGAAATCGCGACAAAAGAACGACTAGGATCAGTGTGATCTGCGGGGAGCGGGAAGGGAGGCAAGAGAGACAAGAGTTTTTTTTTCGATAAGATAAAATGTCGACAATTGTCAAATGTAACGATGAATCGTTCGTTAAATACGGTATAAAATTGTGCGCGAATGATTTTTCGATCGAGAGCCAATTCCGCGCTCTCGTGTGTTGCCGGGCGATAACGCAGCCCCCGTGTAGACAAGGACGGATTATCCCAAGCTTCGATTCTCTGCCGCGAGAGCGCGCGACTGACTCCCTCTCTCTCCGTTCGCGTCGTGCCGGCATCAGTATCGAGCGCGAAGGTCGCTCAAGTCGGGTCTCTCCGTTGCGTTCCTTTATTTTGTCGCTCTCTCTCTCTCTCTCCCTCTCTTCCTCTCTCTCTTCCTCTCCCGCTTGCTCTTTTACACACGCATACACATCCATCCCTCCATATTAAATCGTATTACAAACACAGTCGCTGCCATGAGAAAGCCCGAGCCTCCTTGTTTCGACGCGCTCAATCATTGCCAAACGTTTACCCGATTCTTATCAACCTTCCCTCGTTTCGGCACTGATGCTTCTCCATAAATACTTTTACACCGTTTTTTTTCTCTCTCTCTCTCTCTTTTTATGCTTTCAGTTATTATGTATTCAGAAACTCAAAATATCACGAATATTGACTCGTTAGAGTGCAATCAACGGCATTCCCGCTTCGAAATTTTTCGTATCGATCTCATGTCACTGGATTTTAACGACTTGAAATTTCGAATTCTTCGGAATTTAAAGTGTTGAATTGAATTTTGTGGTCTGGAAAACGGCCATTTTAAAATCAATTTTTCCTTTTTACAGAAAATTCGAAATAAAATATTGCGGATAAGCACAAGTTGGAAAAAAAAAAAATTGATCTCATCTGACGTAGTGAAAATTGATCAGTTTTTATGAATCTTTATTCCGGGACATTATTCATCATTGCTCGGAATGAATTAACACGAATTTTTATTTTGTATTCACAAGTAAATCGTGCAAGCGTTTAACACACGGGCCAAACGGCAGTCGGCATGGAATAAAATTCGATACATGGATTATTGTTTGCTATAAACCGTGAAACAGATACGGGGCAAAACAATAAACGAGTCGTGCCGCAGACCGTTGAGCCAATATCGCTCGATCAACCAGGAGGTCGCGTTCTTCATATCAAAATGTTTTATAAATATTATCGAAAGGGAAAAACGTTCGGATTCGAGTAAAGATATGTCTCTTGTTTCTTGATCAAAATAAAAACAATTTCAAAAAAATGTTGTACTGCAACGAAGCATTCAAATAAATCCCAAATAATAAAATAATATCTGCCGTTATGGTGTCATATTTTTTAACGTTTTTGAACTTTGTATCGTCGAAACTCAACAAATCATACTTTGATTATAAATTTTTCGAAATATTACAAAATTTTCATCGCGAACTTATTTTTTCCGCTCAAAAAATGCGCAATTTTCCAGAAATCTGATGCATATTAATAAATTAATTAATAATTAATTAATTAATAAAAATTAATTATTGGAAAATAAAACTAAACCTAAAATTGTTAAATCAAAAATGAAATTATTCAAAAATAATTATTAATTTAATTAAAATAATAATTTAATTTTAATTCGTTATCTGTGGCATTCTTTTTAGAAATAAAAAATCGTAGATATCGTTTTATAAACATTACTAAAATGACATCAAATTTTATAATATTCAAAAATATTGTTCTGCGTATTTCGAAAATGAATAATCATTCGGTTTGTTGTTTATTAATCGAATAATTATTTTTTTAAGTTCGGTGAGAAAAAAAGATCGTTCCTTCATACTTTTTCGTACACACATGTCAATATGGTATTTTTTATTATTATTCAGTCTTCGATATAGAACTTGTCTCCTGCATTCTCGTGGCTTCGTATTTTTGTCTCGTTCCCTCTCTCTCTCTCTCTCGCTCTCTCTCTCTCTCTCTCTCTCTCTCTCTCTCTCTCTCTCTCTCTC
>JACEOJ010000106.1:275781-288440 GCA_013761285.1 Campoletis sonorensis | reverse complement strand
TCTCTCTCTCTCTCTCTCTCTCTCTCTCTCTCTCTCTCTCTCTCTCTTCCTCTCTCTCTCGTCTCGTTGTAAAACGCGAGAGTAAACTCGACGAGTCACACCTGTCATGATCATCGTGTTCTTTACCATCGCTCTTCTTTCGCGAATAATGCGTACGTACGATGCAATACACAGGGTGAGACGTCACCAAATGTTTCAATTATTAGTTTCTTTTCTACGAAGAAAATCAAATTTGTATTATTATCTATTTTAATTCAAATTCTACTAAAAATATCGTTTTTCCTTACCCATTTTTCGTCTTTTTTCGACTATTTAAATAAATTTTTGAAATTTTGTTTCCCTTCGAATTTCGGGAGCGTTTTCCAATCAGACCAAAAAGTTTTTCATAATCACCGAGAAGCTCTGGAGTTACTTTGTAATTTTCTGTGATTGGAAATTCTCCAGATTTCGAGCCATGATGTAAATTAAGTCAAAAATTGGGATAATCCACAAAATGTAACAGAAAATTTCTTCGTTTTTCTGTAGTTTTCGATGATTTTGAAAAAAATGGACGAAGAGGTGTCGAAGTTTTCTGATAAAAATTCGAAAAGTTGAACAGAGATCTAAGATTGTTTAATTTCAATTTCCTTAAACGAATGTAATTCAATAAACACTTAAAACGTGAGTTTACAAAAGCGAAATGACCAATTAATCAAGGTCGTTTGCAAGTTGACAAAAAATTGTAATTAGAAAGTAAACATTATCGGATTTGAAAAAACAAAGATGACCTTGACCCAACTCGATGGTAGCGATAATGAAAAAAGTGCGACGAGTAATGGCCTCATTTCGCAAGTTTGCTTGAAAATGTGTTCTCGACAGGTGTCAATTGAAAAAAAAAAAAAAAATTGACTTCATCACCCGGTACATTTGTGTGTATTAGATATGAACGCGTGCGGTACGTACGCACCTTTCTGTCTTTCAAAGCAGTGAACTGAGAGATAAAGCGTTAAAAAGTAGTGGAAGGAGAAAAGGAGAGAGAGAGAGAGAGAGAGAGAGGGAAAAAATATATATCTCAGTAGACATCACCTGGTGGTTTCGTTCCTGGTGCCACTTTAAAAAAACTTCAACCATGTGGTCGATAATCGAACGATTTTCAAACTCTTAATAAAGTAATTGGTCGAAACTCTCAATAATGAAATCACTGTTCGTTAATTTTAATCGAATAAAAGCCCTTGCAAAAAAAAAAAGAAAAAAAAAACTAGACAATAATTCGTTCAACCACAATTGATTAAACTTTGATTACGATTTAATTCAATGAAACTTCGTCTTCATAAACACTCAACAAAATAATCTGTAATCGATTTTCATCAATGCACAGATTTTAACACCATAAAACGATTGAAAAAAAAATAAAAGAAAAATAAAACATGAAAAATGATTAGTATGAAGTAAATCAACTGGTTAAATAAATACTATTGTGTAATACGACGTCAAAATATTTCTGTTCATTAGATCGGAACAATGGCTTTGATATCACGAAATAAAATTCATTATGTATCCACATATATAACACTTTGAGCAAATTATACGTCGAGCATTGCGTTATTAATTGTCATCCACTTCGTGAGAGAAACTCGTACGTGTGTTTGTGTTTGTGCGTGTGTCCGTCGAGTATGATAGATAATTGTAAATGGAAAATGGCTGATCCTATGAAATTTGGTATTGGTTCAAAAGCTCTTCACTTATACGCGATATATACAACATTTATGCATATATCTATGAGCATACAAGTCGAGGATACACTTTGTGACTCCGTTGGGAATCGTATACGTTATTAATGTTACGTTAAAATACGCGTTTATGAAGCTGAGGCATTCGAGGCCGAATTAACAAGCATTTTTTTGCGTTTTTAATTTCGTTGAATGTTTGTTTCTCCGTTATTGTTTGTTTTTTTCATTTCATTGGGTCTGTTGGATAGGAATTCGTAAATATTTCTGTAACTTTTTGTTTTTTTTTTTTTCGAAAATTCATAACTTTATGAAAAAATCGAATGAATTCGATGCTGAGGAGAAAATGTTTGTTTTGAAATGTACTTTTGGTTGAAAATACATGAGAAAAATAATGGAAACATTTGAACTCCCAGCAGTTTGAGTTTCGAGTGAGAAATTGTTTTTTATTCCACACTTTACATTTGTTTTGTTTACAAATGTCACGTCAAAGTTTTTTTCTTTCGATCCAGTTTCACTCTCAGAGCCGATGGTTAATTTTTTTTGGACGTAAATCTCACACTTCGCTCATCAATCGCCTCAATATTTTCTCCAGCGTGAAAGATTCCTCGTTCGTGAAAATGACGTTTTATTACAGCCCGTTTTCTTCATTTTTTGATAACGACCAAAACGATGGACGATAAAATAGAATTCGGTGAACATTTAATGATGAAAAGACTTAAAAACGTAAATAATCATTAGCAAAGCCTTAAACGAAAAGAAAATGAGAAATTCTCGTCAAACAACTCCTCCTTGTGACGTTTTGAGGTTAAGTTTCGTTTCGTCGTTCGAAAATCGTTCCGTCTTTTTTTTCCTGGTCGAAATATCGATTTTTTCCGTACAGTGCCTTCAAATTTAAACAAAATGGGAAATTCAATGAAAAAAAGCATTTTGGCGTTGAAAGCCCAAAGTATTTACGAACAGAAATCCGTTAATATTAATATGTTTAGATATATATTTCGAACGCGAGTGTTATCAGAACTCTGAGGGCGCTGCGATCGTCTATAAATTCTTGTTCGCATGTATATAGATAACCTTTGTTTGGAAGAGCAAAAGCATACGTTCCGTAGAATCCATGGGATCGAGTGGAAGAAGGGGAGGGAAAGAGGTGGAGAATAACGCGCAGTGGCATCGACGAGGATGAGAGTAGAGCCGCTTAATTATAATCACATGCATCGGCTAATCGGCACCGTTCGTAAACTCACGTTCGACCGTTCCCTCGCCATCCCCCTGATGCCTTTTCCACGTGCCCAGTTCATACGCGGCCCGCATAGATAAAACCTGTGTTCATAAATATATATACGTATATATTTATGTTCGTAGGACAATTCATGCCAACTGACATGATGCTACGTACATATTTATCCGAGTGCGTAAAGATAATGATTAAACATTTGTCGAATCAATGTTTTTAATTGTTTTATTTTGGGATTTTTTATTTTTTCTTAATTTTGAATTCGAATATTTAATAAATAACAAATCTTTGTGGAAGTTTAAATACAAAGCATTTTACGAGAAAAATAAAATCAAGTTATCGAAAGTTTCGCTGAGAAATATTGACTTGGATTAATTTAGATGGTAGTGATGTTTTTGCAAAGTTTAATATTTGACAGAGATTGGAATTTTTACTTTTTTTTCGTATCAATGAGCGTTAGTGTGAGTTTGTAAAGAAACATTTCGAAATTAACATCGGATTTGAAGCGGTGATCCAATAATTCATTTTTCTCGTTAATTTCCGTGAATACTTATCATTTTTTGTTTTGTTTCGTTTTTCGCGTGATGCCCTTTCATCGATAGATTTGTGTCTTCGTTATGGTCATAACTCGGCTCTGTGGACAGCGAACTCGTATTGCGTGTCGGTCGGGGAATGCGATGGAAAGATAGAGCTGACAGAAATCTTTACACACACGTTTTTATATACATATATATTTGCACGTGGCAAAAACCGTCTCGTTCTCTTTCTCTCTCTCTCCCTCTCTTTCTCTCTTGCTCTCTCTCTCTCTCTCTCTCTCTCTCTCTCTCTCTCTCTCTCTCTCTTTCTCTCTCTCGTCGTGAAAGTACAGCAGAGAAAAGTAGCCTCTGTCACGACTGAGTATCAAGTTGTCGCGAGTGGAGCCATCGAAATAAAAGTATTTCACACTTCATCGAAATCTTGAAACAGATACTCAATTATTTTACTGTTAACAGGGAAAGAAACATTGTCAGGTCTATTTCGAATTAAATGTGATTTTTATTAATACAAAAATGCTATTTCATCATTTATTTGATTATTTTGTCCAACAAATTTATTCGGTAAAGTTGATGGAAACTAGTTTGGTTATAATTTTTGTTCAGACTAGAATTTTATTTACATAATTAATTTTATTTTTATATCAATCTGTTTATTTTCTAAACTACTATTTTTTGCTCAATTTTATTCAATTGGTCAATAAATTAATTAGTAATTCAGTGACATTCAAAGTTAGCATAATTTCGATGGCCAACTGTCAAAAAAAGCAGAAACGTCAAAAATGAGTGAAAACCGCTGTACGGTGAGTTAAAAAATCGAGGAAAAATATCCTGAAAATAAGAAACTAAGGGGAATGAAATAAAATGAGAATAAAAAAGACTAATATGCTCGTTAGTTGTCACAATCGCTGTATCGCGTTACCCTCTAAAAATTCCGCCTTTAAAACAACCCTATGTGCCAAGGTGAAAAGGTCGTTTAGGGCTTTTCGTTGTTTCGTGATATTCCGAAAAAAAAAAAAGAATCGAGAAGAAAAATAAACAACTTAAAGTACGGTCTATACTGCGAAGTGTAATAAGAGTAACAAGGAAGGAGTAATGGAGAGAAAAAAAAGGTGCGTCGAGGTCGTTACTAACGGGGATCCCGGGTAGCCTTTGGAGGTCGTTACGTCATTAGAAAAAAAAAACAGATCGAGGAACAAAAAAAACAACAACAACAGCCGAGAAATACCCGTATAATTTATCGATAGAATTTTGCACGAAATTTTAAAGAACGTCGAAGCGAAGGAGGGAGAATATCGAAGAAAATATATAAAATATATAATAATATATTCGACGTGAATTTTAAGGCAAAAAATCATAAAAGTTATAGAAATGTATAAAATTTATGAAAATAAATATATTTATAAAAGAATATATCATAAAAATATAAAATTTATAAAAATCGTTAAGAAAATCATAAAAATCGTAAAAGAAATTGCTTCAAAATTCAAGATAAATTATCAAAATGCATATTTCAATTGATTTTTCATTTTTTTATTATTTTGCGTCATTTTCTTATTGTCGTAGTTGCATTTTTTCACGTTATTCAGTCTCTATTGTGTGTTGACTTCGATTTTCGTATTGTACATCGCTCGGGTGTCTCGAGGACGCGATGTAACGGCAACTTCGTAGGAGAAAGTGATATCTGCAGGTAGCCTAGACTCGGTCAGTCAAACGAAAAGTCTCTTGGTTCGTAAGTCTACGAGTCCCTGAAAGAGAGTGGCAAAATGCTGTGTCCACGTGCGACGTACGTGCACAATGAAAATGTCTAATTAAATGTAAAATTAATGGAAAATATAATATTTATAAAATGAAACAAATAAAAAAAGTACTGAACGAGTTATTTGACTGAAAGAAGTTTCTTTGGGAGTTTCGAGATCAATGTTTTCATTCCCAAATGTGTCAAAGGCGAGAAAAATAAAGGTAAATTCATTTTTCATGATTAATCTTTTTGCAGTGTGTGGCACAAAGAAAAGGTTAAATTTTAGGGATCCTTGACGTGCAGAGAAGTTGATAAAACGTACAATTAAAACGTATTCACAGAGCACGTGAGTCAAAAGATCGTAAAACATTGCGTCGACGGTTGAAGTGGCTCGCTTCCTCGAGTTTCGAAAGGGACATGACCTCTCGTGTTTTCGTAACGAAAATGTGTATACATTCTAGAAAGACACATACAGGCAGTCACAAAAGTAGAGCTCCGGGTGAAAGGGATCGTTAGATCGTGTTATTCCGGGGATAATATTCTTTGGACATTTTTTTCTACGATGTATTGTTGTTGAAATGTTCATTATTGAGTTTCAGTCAACCTTACGCGACGATTGAGTGGGCGGGTCGAGCGCTACGCCCTCACGATTCGCCACGGGGTGGAGGGCAGTGCGCGCTTCTGTCGATTGGCTGTCATTAATTAATTAAAATCTCTTAATTGGGACGTCCTACGAAAAAATTTCTAAGGACTTTTCTTTGCGAAATTTCGTCTTCTACAAACCCATCGAATTTAAATTCAACTTTTGCTACTTTTTATACAAAATTCTTCATAGAATGCACTTTTTTTATCAAAACAGCAGAGACCTTCGAGGCTTTGACTGCTGAAGCGCCTTTAGCTCGTTATTGGGTACACGGAGGAACATTTGTATAGTTATACCACGGCGTACACGCGAAGGTCTCTCTCTCTCTCTTTTTTATCCTCTTCTACGTATTGCTTGACGTAATAGAAAGTGGAGTCGCCGCAAGGCTGTTGCCACTTCTCCATATCGCGGATGTCTGATGGCGGTTTATTCGCGTACATATTCCTTAATATACATCAATATTTTCTTCAAACGTGCTCTAAATTGCTCTTAAACACAACGTCTCACTTATAAACACTTCCTACACGCGGATTATCGATTTTAAGTACATTTTCAAATATTCGACATCGATTAACCATTTTTTTACAAACAAAGCATCAAAAAATTATTCTCTATTAATAAAATGAACAAAAATGAATTTTAAAAGATTCGAATAAAGTCCACGACTCGAAATACTCATTCGAGTTCATTAAAACAGTGCATTTTTAAAAGAATGTCTTCGTTTTTCCTTTTACGACTCACGAATAAGTCTGGAAATATATTTACTCTTTATCTTTTTGGATAAATTTGTCGTCAGTGCTTATGAGAGTTCGGTACAAATGTTTGCAAGGCCCCGATACCGGAACCTCACGACGTGAGAGAGCGCGAACGTCAAGGTCGAATTGACTGACGTCGAACTTTTTGTTTTGTTTTTTTTTTTTGCTCTGTCTTTATTTCTGACTTGTTTTGTTCTAAGCTGCTTTGCTAATCGTACGCGTTGCTCGTATCGTGAACCAATGATTTTTGATCTATTTTTTGTCTTTTTTGATGAACAAAAAGTCTTTCCAATGAATACATTTTTGTCACTTTATGAAAAATATGAAAATTGACCCAATTTTTGACATTTTTGGGTGCCAAATGTTTTAAGGCGTTTCGGTCAAAGTCATACAATGCAATGATTGAGTTTATCTTTAGGGAGAATCAGGGAGGAAAATTCTATTGTTCTCAAGCAAAGCGCTAACTTCACACAACAAAATTTCGTATAAAAATTACATGATTACTGAAAAATTGATCGTTTTCATTGACGAAAAAATGAATAATTAATAAACGATGTAGACGAATCATTTGATTTTCTGGTGGCATAATTTTAATGATATTTTGAGTGGTTTGACAGTTTTTTAAAACCTTTTTTACATTTTTTCGAATTGTTCAATGCACATAACTGAAGTTTAGGGATAGCGTAGGCATGTTTCTTCATTAAAAAGTGACTTTTCATTTGAGGATTTTGTGGAAACGGTGTAGACAATCGTTTTGAAACTTAGAGGACATATTCATGATAATTCAAAGAACGTACTGTAGAAATTTGAATAAAATAGTTCCATTTTGTCACTCGTAACTTCTTAAACAAAAAAAAAAAGACTAAAACAGGATATTAAGCGTTAGTGAATTTGCGAAGGTACCAGAGTAATTTTGACCGGTAGTGCACGGTTGAGAGAGTTGTGGACTATGCCACCCTCTGGTGGGAGGGAAAATGGCGTATCGATCTTTGAGAATCGACGACTGGAATTCAACCACCGAGCACGAGCAGCGCTGCGTGCTTCGAAACGCGAAGTACGTGCTTCAGGCATGGTTCCCTTTTTTTTTTGGTATCCATTGCACTTTTTTTTTTTTTTTTCTATACGTCACAAACAACTTTTCATTTGATTTTTGAAAATTCATGAAATCGGTGTTTTTGGTGTGACGAATGTGCAGGTTTAAGGGAGCGTGTCAAAATATTGTCTCGCTGTCAATTTAAAATGCGATCGAGGGTCAACGACGAAAAAAACGGTTCGGGTCAACATTTTTTTCGTTCTCGCTCGTCACGAAATTCTCCCCAAGGACTTTTTTTTCCTGTCTACACAAATGTTTATGTATAACTGTATCGTTTTTTTTTTTTTCAACCTTTTCCTTCGCCAGTTCAACTCGGTCGTTCCCACATTTTCGTGCCAGCTCGTAAGAGATCTTTCCATCGCGATAACCTCCCTCTCTTCTTGTTGAAACATGGATTTTGAGGATCCCCCTCACCGTTTATCTCCTCGTTTCGTTTCCCCAATCGTTTGACAAGCGTTCAACATTCATTCGAAGCTTTGATTCGTAAAGAAACCGTCTTGACAGCCTAATTATTCACTTTTCGATTCTTTTGTCTTTTGTTCTCTGGTCAGACAACATCTTTCAAGAATATTTATTATTTTTATGTCGATAGTTATCGATGAACGACGTACAACGTTTTTTTTCGTTCTCGTTCACCAAATATACATTTTAAAGGACATTGATTCTTTTTTTTTTATCATTCCTGTATCTCTGAATATTTTCGATACGTTGCCCAAGGCCAAGAAAAACTGTGGGAACTTTGTTGATCGCTTTATTCGAAAAAGCCTATTTTTCCATTAAAAAGAAAATATTACAACTAAAGTCTCAGAGTTTTTAAACTTTTCTGTCTTTGTACATAAAAAAATCGATTAATTGCAATTAATTTTGTAGCTTCATTCAATTTGAAGGCTCCGTTGATGGGTTTTTTCCAAGGTTTAAAAAAAATCGATTCTAATTGTTTATTTTTTTATTTTCCGAAAAAGTCGAGCACCTGTATTCACAATGAAATTCTCATTGCGAGGGGAGAATCGTATCGAGGCCAAGAATTCACGCGATGACACGAACAAAGATCGGCTTATTGCGATCTTAAGGGATCAAAAAAGGGACAGTGTACTTTTTCCTCTCTCTCTCTCTCTCTCTCGCGCTCTTCTTCGCTTCTGTAACAATATGTTTTTTCCTTCCCTCCTTTGTGTCCTCTTTATGGATTCTTTGTTACACTTCACCCCACCACTCGATCCTTGTGTCCCTTCGATATTATGGCCCTTTCACGCCAAGCGGATTTAGTGCGATACTCGGACGTCAGGGGGTTGCTCATGGCGCTACGATCATCAATATTCACGCTAAGGGCCAAAATACATTCATACACATGTGTCCTGTGTGTGTGTGTGTGTGTGTGTGTGTGTGTGTGTGTGTGTGTGTGTACGGTATCGACCCTCTCGAGTTACTTAAGGACCAACGACTTTCTCGATATCTCATAATAATAATAATAATAATAATAATAATAATAATAATAATAATAATAATAATAATAATAATAATTTTTCACGAATAGAAAATAAATGAGAATCACAATCGTATTAATTATGAATTAAATCATCGATAAGAACAAAAAAGTTGACAGATGAAACACTTATTTTTGATTTTTTTGACAGATCAACATTTGTGGTGTAGGGAAATGAAAAATAATTATTTCGATACTTACTTCGCTTATTTGGTGTTAGTTTTATCCGGGCCGGAAATAAGATCGATATCTTGATACGACGATAGAAAAATTTGCGACGAAAGTCCAAACGGATTCAATCCGAGGCTTGGTTGCAATTTTTTTTAAAATTTTGTTTCGAATAAATTGGACGAGATAGAGGAAAAAAGAATGTTATTCGAAACTTGAAATCTGGATTATGAGAATATTGAATAAGAATTTGTAGGAATAATTGATTTGATGTGACATTTTGAGATCTTTAGAGTGTAACTTTTTTCGATGATAGAATTTGGGCAGTTGAGGAAGGAAAATGTTGTTTTGTTGACTAGAGTCTCAGGACAGCGCATGAAAGAGCTAACGTCTAACGTACACTACGTTACACTCGTGGCAGAAACTCGACGAGGTGAAATCATCAAGGCTAACGCATCCACTGAAAACTTAGTGTAATTACTCCAGTTTGTACAACGTCAAGCTTGTGCTGATGTTGCTGCTGCTCCTACGGGTATATAATTGGGAAGTGGCCTCGGACTCAATTGAACGTGTACCGGAAACGATCGCAGACTCGCGACGAGTCGTGTGTATGTCGATGTTTGTGTACATGTGTATATTTAACGATGGTTAAAGCATCGGAGCCAACTTCGTCTTAATATTTGAACGAAACATTGCCATCGGGATCTTATAAATTTTCAATCGATCGATTTTATTTTTATTAATCACTCCAATCATTAAAAGAAAGTCAAATACTTTTTTTTTTTTGTAGTCTTTATAATATTTTGGAAACGTACAACTTCCAAAATTGAATCGTTGTTTTGTTTTATTTGTTGAATTAATTTTGTGCATAATTCATTGCAATAAAGTCATCATTTGATTGATGGGCGAATCAGTGCGTCGCTAAGCGGTCACCCAACCAAGTATTGACCTCGCCGAAGGCTGCTTAACTTTGGTGATCGCTGAAGCCAATTAACATGGTATTTTATAGTTCGAATAATAATAATAATATAATAATAATAATAAATAAATAATTTTATCACATTTAATTGATTTATTTCGATATTTTAGTCGATATTAAAAATAATTCAACGTATTTACGTTAAATCGATGGAGATTCGTTCATATTTTAATGTAATGAATTAAATAATGATATTTACGAAATGAACGTAACAAACAAGGCGGAAATATTGAATACAAGTAAATTTGGTAATAATTCAAATAAAATGAAAGCAAATCGAAATAACGTCAAAGAGAACATAATAATAATTAAAAAACGGATTTCATTGTACGAATTGACGAGTAAAACGAGGAGGTGATGAAATAAATGCGGAAGTGAGCGACCCTGAAAGGGTCAAAGTACCGGATAATTATTCGGGATTTGTCGAATCGAAAATTCACGACCTACGAGAGAGTGGAAACAGCTGTGGGTCGACCGGACGTTTGTACACATAACCCCACCGTTTTATTTCTTTATCTTTCTCTCCGTCTCTCTCTCTCTCCCTCTCTCTTTCTCTCTCTCTCTTTCTCTCTCTCTCCTCCGGGAAATCGGGAACGAATGAGGTAACTCGTTGATTTCGCTTTTAATTTGGACGAAAGTAGGTTTCTGGGTCAGTAACAGCACGAGGCGAAAAGTAGGATCGACTAATACGACCGGTGTGTGTACTACGACGTAGACGAAGATGACGACGACGAGCTACGAGAAACACACAACGTTCCCCCTTGTATTCTTGCATCATGAAAATTCCATTATTTCGTTGTAGGATCATCGAGAATCTCGATAATTTAAAAATGAACTTTATTCCAATAAACCTTCCTCGACATTCATTGACATTTTAAAAAACACCTCTTTCCTATTTTTTAATCTTTATTCGAACACAATCTTAATGAGAAATAGAAATAATTGAATAAAAACTCAATATTTCGTGAAAATTTGATGCTTGTCTTGTAATTTAACAATCAATAAATTATAAACTGTTAAAGTTATGAACAAAAAAAAAGAAATCGATCTTTGCAACAGTCAAAATTGTTAAAAATTGAATAAAAAATAATAATTTTCCATAAAAATCCATGGCTCCAGCGAATTATTAACCAAAATGTAATAAAGCTGCAGAAAAATCGTTTCCCGTCTCGAGAAATAAAGACGATTAGTAAATAAATGAATGGAAAAAAAATAGAAAAATATTGATCGATTCAATTACTTATTGGAAATGAATCCGCCAATTTCGATCCTTTTCCCAAAGCGGTTATCGAGATTATCGTCGCGAACCCGAAGAAGATGTTCGCACAGGTGAGGATCGAGAGTTGAAATGACGAGAAAGCAACGACTTCGTGTGAGTGAATGTTTGCGAATGTGAATGTGCGTGTGGAACAAAGGATCTGGCGAGTGTTTTTTTTTTCCCTCGACCCGCCACACGAGTTTGTCGTCGAGGCTCACTCTCGTTGCCTGCAACCAAATACATTGACATGTACGTATATTTTTGAGGCTGAAAATGAAAATGGCGCAAGTTGCACAAATTTGCCAGTTAAATCTCGAGGATTTCGCGATTTATTACTCGACAGTGTGCGCTGTACCATGTAGAAAATATCCGTGTTGGTTAGTCTTGTGTTATTTCTCATTTTTGTTGTTGTTGTAATTCTCTCTTTCTCTCTCGCTCTCGCTCTCTTTTCCTCGATGCTTTTCATCAGGCTCGGATATCCTCGAGACTGTTCGATCCTCCTCTCCTGTACACTTGCATTTTCCCTCTTTCTCTATCCGTTCGCAACACAAATCTCGTGCGGACTCGAGAAAGAAAGAAGCGAGAAAAGGGAAAGAAAGAGGAAGAGAGAGAGAGAGAGAGAGAGAAAGGGACGAAGACGAGGAGAGAAACAGTTGAACCTGCGAGAATCTAACTGTACAATAAGAGAGTGCACAGGTGAACGAAAGAAATGAAGAAAGAAAAGTTATCGTACATGATAAAAAAGTCAGTGGAAAGATCATTCTTTTTATTCATTTTTTATTTACACCATTAGCTCTGTAATTATTTGGGTTTTATGAATTTCGTAGATTTCCTTTTTTTCAAGGGACGTTAGTGTAAAATAAAAATAATATAGAGTCACTTAAACTTGCTGATGAATATTGATCGTAAAATTCGAATTATTTTTGTCACCGTAACGTCCCTTAGAGCAAAAACGTCAAATTCGATATTTCCTAGTTTCATAAACGAAAAAGTGGTGAAAAAAAGCTCAATTTGTGATTCAATTCTGAAATCCCAGGCACTTAGTTGAGTTCCTAAAAAAAAAAAAAAA
>JACEOJ010000106.1:248541-270308 GCA_013761285.1 Campoletis sonorensis | reverse complement strand
AGAGAGAGAGAGAGAGAGAGAGAGAGAGAGAGAGAGAGAGAGAGAGACCTGACCAGCGTGAATTCCATTCCCATTCTCTGCGGCAACCAGAGGGCTCTATACTTTGCTAACCGATGGATGCAATGAAATATATACACAGGTTTTAGTAGCGAAACGAAAGAGTGGGAGAGAGGTTAGAGTTGGGAGAAGGACGAGAGAGGACGACACCGACGACGAAGACGCGATGACGGTCCAGACCAGTGAGAAGCTCGATGTATACTCTGATTGTGGAGGACATTCCCCATTGTGTCTGTCGATCGTTTGCTGTACCGCGTTACCACGAGCTCTTCGAACTAAACTCCCCCCCCCCCCCCTCCCCCTCCACCAAAATGTCTTCTACATCCTCCGCACGATATTCTTGATGTTGACGCTTCGATCTTCCTATCTCTTTTTTCCAATCGCATCTCTTTGCCTCTCTGTATATATTTCTATTTTCATGGACGAGCTTCGATGGATTGAAAATCCCATGAACGAAGTCTGGAGACTCCTAAATGCATAAATATCTGGATTTGGTCTCGAATAAACGCGAAAACAGAGTCTAGCTTTTGGGAGAACGAAAAATCACGAAATTATGAAGAGAAAAGTGTTTGGACAATTTATTCTAGGAACTACGGTTCGTGAGATATTAATCGTTCGGTCGCAGCCAATCACTGACGACGTCAAATCCTACCACGTGGCGCATCGTCACGTGACACTCGTGTCACGCATTTCATTGGCTGTCCCTTATTTGCTCGTTTTTCTTGATAACGCTATAGAAAAACAAATAATTCTTCACTCTTCTCTTTTCATTCGGAAGTTTCGTACATATTTTGACATCTTTTGAAACACCCTGTACACGTGTGTCAAGATTTCTTTTTTTTTAAATCGAAGGCAAAAAATGATGAGACCAAGGCGAACACCTCGCCAAACTGCTGTTACTGAAGCAGGAACCACAAGCTCCCAGAAAGAAGAGAAAAAAAACATGTGAAAAGTATAGAAAAAATGGCTTCTAGTCTGGAGGAAAAAAGAAAGAAATTTTGACCGAATCCTCTTGATCCCTATACTTAAATTTACCGCGCATTCGAAGTTTTTTCCGAAATTTAAAGATTTCCGGTGAAATCATCATTTTTATGCGACATTCGTACAGAATTTTGTCAGTCTCCGAGAAATTGAGTTGTTCGAATAAATTTTGCATAATTATTTCTGGATTTTTGATAGATCATAGAATGAAAGACGATTTTTTAAATGGGAGAGTTCTTAGCAATCAAGCTTTTCAATAGAATGATCGATTTTTTCTTGGTTAACAGATTCAAGAATGATTTTTCGAACGATCGCAATGGTTAGCAATCAAGATCGAATATTTCGAGATTTAGTCGAAGGACGTATGGCTGGCTAGTTCATTCGAAGGTTCGTACGAGGGGTTGGTTGGAGAATAGCGAGGGCGATGCGTAATAGAAACGGGAGAGGGTCGAATATGCATTCGTCTTCCCATATGTATGTGTGTCATGGGTCGACGGATAAAGAAAGAAAAAAGAGAGAGAAAAATACAAGATAAAGTTATAGAGATAGAGAAAAATTATGGGAGAAAAAGCAAGTTAGAGAATATAAAGAAAGAGAGAGAGAGAGAGAGAGAGAGAGAGAGAGAGAGAGAGAGAGGGAGAGAGAGAGAGAGAGAGAGAGAGATTCTAAGGCAGAGAAGAATCAAAGACAGGCAGAGCGAGCTCGTAACTTTGGAGGCGGACGTGTAGCGACCGCGAGAGAATACGATAATGCACGAAACGTTTTTCTCTTTCTATATCCCTTCCACCGATCTCTCGGTCTCATTTCTCTCGGGCTGTTGCTCGTCGAGAGTTGAATGTGTGCGCGCGCCACTCGTCGAGGCCACTTTGACTCGTAACACGTTATCTGTATAATACCAACAACAACAAAAACAATAATGATAATAATCCAATGAAAATATATCAAAAATATGCTTAGGTTCCGAAAAATCTTATTTTACTGATAAAAGTTTTCTATGAATTATTATTAATCACGGAATCCTCACAAAAGGGTCGAAAAACATGACAATTTTCAATAAAAACATCGATTTTTCGATTCATAGAGTTTTTATTAGTAATTTTTGAACCAAATACAATTTTATCATACACCATTCTCTTTGTTATGAAAAATCGAAGAAAATGGTGTATAGTTGAACCTTTTTATCGCAGACGAAGAATATTTTGTGACAAAGAGAAAATGACTGTCGTTTTCGATGTCTCGGTTTGAGGTTATCTTTGTTTTCGATAAAACGGTAGCACTATTCTAGATTTTTTCAGTGTTTTTAGTCCAAATGAAAAAACTTGACCTACATACTTCACGAACATGATAATTTTAACCAATTTTTTATTCATAATTATATAAATAATGTTGAAATAAAGAAAAATGTTATGAAACAAAGAATTCGTTTTTTTTTTTCATGGGAATTTCTAACGGACGAATACGGTTTCTATGTGCCCCTATACTCTTCGACACTTCTTCGTAATATGTGCATCGCACGCCTGAATCATCGTCCTTACGGCGACGCGCGTGACTCAATAAGAAATGTCGGATTTTTGTATATATCTGTATAGATATGAAAAAGTATGTTTGCCCATATGCATACACTCGTGTGTTTTCTGCACACACTTGTAATCTGTTTCGTGTGTGCACTTACGCCTGGTCTACGGCTTGTTCGCGCTTTTGTTTTTCTTTCTTTCTTCGTTCTTTATTTAAGCCTCGATTCGTCCGAAACTCGTATTTGCGCTGACATGATGAAAAAAAAAGTTGTCATCGGAGTTCTTTTCGCTCGGACCGAGAGTCGATGCCATTTTGTAAATCCTGTAAATGTGTACACTCTGAGAAAAATATAATTCGTAAGAGTTTTTTTTTTACGGCGAATTAATAAAAGAATGAATTTAAGAAATTGGTTTCCCAACAAAATTTGTAAATGGATACATTTCTTCGTCGAGCTGCTGTTATTTTATGAAATACGTTGAAACAAAGATCGTTGAAGAACGATTGAATTTCGTTGCACAATTCATTAAACACACGATCAATTAATTTATGATAAATCGAGATTAATGTTTTTGTTTGAATCCGTTTGTAAAAATCAAGGATAAAGCATCCATGTCGAGAAAAAAAGTATACTCGATAATATTGGATTTCTTTGGGTCGAAGAATTTCCATCAAAGTCGAGAAGGATCAAGCATTTAAAGGTCTAGTGTGGAGGGGAACGGTTTTTCTCCGGTGTCCCTGACCGGCCAGGTTAAAAGGCTACTCATACTTTTGGAATGAAGCGCCGACAGGGACATCGAGACACGAGGGAAGGAGCGAGACATCGAGAGAGAGAAAGAGAGAGGGAGAGAGAGAGAGAGAGTAAAATACGAAGAAAAAAAAGGACAAAAAAGAGACAGAAGTGAGGTTAAGAGAGATCGAAAAAAAAGCTTGTAAACGAATGGGGTATAAACGAGAGGCGACGAAACTCCATGGGGATAGTTTCGGACGAAATATGTACACAAAATAGAAGATCGTCAAACACGTGGAGGGGGGGTTGAAAGATAGAATATAAAATAAGGAGTGGGGGTAAGTAAGGGCAGGAGGGAAGGTTGAGTTGTGTTGAACATGCGCGAGAGGCCACACATAGAGCGGCAACGAGATGGTACGAAGGCAGGTATATAAGAAAAGAACGACCAGCTGTTTCCTTGGTGTGACGTCACGCGGGTGCTAGCGGAGGGAGTAGCGCGCGCGCGTGCTGTTCAGAGAGAGATCGCGGGTGTGAAGGAGTGGGGGAAATACGCGGGAGTCGCGGCGCGCGCGACGAAGACAGCGTGAGAGTGACGAGCGAGAGGCGCGGGTCGCGGGGAGGGGGAAGGCTCGTAGTGGGGAGCGGGGACAGGTGGACAATGCTCTCCTCGGCTCGCGCGCTCTCTCTCTCGCACTCGCGCGCGCACTCGTAACCCGAGGTTTATGCACTTTTACATACTTCGCGTCCGCTTTTTATTCCTGTTGCGCATTTGTTTTTTTTTTTTTCCTGTTATTGTTGTGTTTTTTATTACACATTTATTTGCTTTGACATTGTTGCTTTTTTGGGTACAAAATATAGTTTTTTTACTTTTTATCGATGTTTAGAGTTGCAAAAATGAACAGATGACTATTTTCTTATGAATTTATTCATTTTAAATCGTCGTCAATTGATATTTTATGGTTTAATGATAATTATTCATTTTTAATGCCACTTTTATGGTTGTTTCCGTTTTTTTTTCATTACTTCTCGTAATAATATAATACTAATTTGATTATGATAAAATTAATAATAATAATAATGATAATGGTACAGCTGTATCGGAGGCAGGCGGAGGATAGGCGGGGTCACGTTAGCCCGACAGATGATTAAGTGCGGGTAATTCTTGGTCCTCGGGAACGCCACACGGCGGTCCCTGCCATACTCTACGCATGATATATTTCTATGGGGCGTTCAATGTCAGGTGGAACAAGCATTGACCGGAAATGTAACAATTTATAAAGCGCGTTCGCAATTAAATTTATTTTCAAAGGCTTAACAATAAATGAGGATAAACAACGATGAAAAAATTTGTGTATCCACAATTTCTTGTTTCATTAAAGCGTACAATAAATAAATTGCAATTAAAAACGAAGAAAAATTAACAAAGCCACAAAATTATTGACTATTTAAAGAAAAACAACTTTGTTCGTTGAAAATGACCAACAAATTGTTCCTCCGCGTATTTGTTTATCGAAAAATACGAAACATATGTTTCAATTCCTTCCTTTTCGGTGAATGTGCTTAGAAAATCTACAAAGTGCCACAACTCGAGAAATAATTATCCAATGATCGGACAACCGTACCATTTCGTGAAGCTGGCGAGCCAAGGATTAAGAATATACGAAAAAAAGTGGTTGGTCCTATTTGAAAAAATGCAGTTGACCTTGGTGTGACCTTGGCGTACAAGCTCAAGGTCAAACAAACTTACGCATGATATTCGGAGCGTCAAACCGTATTACTTTTGTTCGAAAGATTTTTTCCTGTCGTTCGTTCCTTCCGAGATAGAGAGAGTTGAAGTTTTTTTTTCTTGGGACACCCTGTATATACGGATACGCGATTTCCAGCCAGGGCATAACCCGGTGTGAGAATTCCTCGGAGCCTCAGCCGCTGAGGAACTCACTCGGTAGAAAGAGACTCTAAAGAGAGTAGTACAAGACGGACTTAAATATATACATACATATTAACATGTATTTGTATCGAGATATATATTAAACACAAAGACAAGTTTTCCACGTTGTACGTAAAAGACCTTCCAGGATTCATTGTGTAAGTGCTTGTCTGTGCGGCAAACCGCTTCGACACCGATGCGCAAACGTCCGACGCCGCCGCCACATATTTCGTCGAAGGTAGAGACAGGGAAAGAGAGAGAGAGAGAGAGGGAGGGGAAGGGGAAAAGATAGATATATAGATACAGATAGAGCGAGAGGATCGACCCGAAGTTGCCTATAGCGAAAAGCCTCTTCGCTTCCCCCGTCGACCTACTGTGTGCTCGAGTTTCGATTCACATGCACATTTCGACACACACACGTGATTATATGCAGTCACACATCGATATACAATTTTCGAGGACTCGGAACCGAAGGATCGTGTGTAAAGGATTCACTAATCATTTTTCTTTTTTTTTCTTTTATATATTTTTTTTAAATTTCTATTGGAAAAGGCTTTTCCTATATTTGAAAGAACTTGACGAACGGAAATGCCGAAGGGAGATATTTAACTCACGAAATATACCCACTTTTTCGTACAAATCTCGGATTTAGGGCTCGACGTATGTTTGCACAGCTATTCGAGTGGAAAACACCTTCGGGGTCCGAACTGAAAGGCGAGGTAAACCTTCGTCTCACGTAAATAAGGATACCTCATGATTTTTAAATACATACGTCAATTCAACTGTCAGATTATAAAAATTAACGAATATTTTGACGTTTAATGACATTTAATTGTCATGAATAATTGAAACGATACGTGCCTTCGTGAAAATTCACTCAAAACCAATGTTTTACGCTTTTTTTTATAATCACTATTTAATACGTAGCTGGAAAAACTTTCTCGTTAAGAAATTTCGTCAAGGTGGTTTCCTTTCACAGATGTAACACGCGAACGTCGCGAGAAACGCCAGGTGCGTTGATTGGTGCTGTTTTATACTTACAAACACACGTACACGCTATTCTTTAGATGCGACTTCCCGTTTTTTAAATAAAATATTATGAATTATATAAAAAAATTGATTTTTCTTTTATTCTTTAATAATTACGTATTTATTTATTTATTTACATAATTATTCATTTAGATCGTGATTCTGCAGTCAATCATTAAAAGATTAATTCTTTAATTTATTTTTCTACACTAATTCAATTTAATTTTAATTAACATGATTTGTTAATTGACGTTAATAATTATAACAATGGTAACATTTTCGTGTGGCTTATCCCAATAAATAGAACATGTAACGGACTTACGTGTGATTTATCAATCTACACGCTGATGTACACACGTACGTATATACTCGTATATTACGATATAAAAGTATGATACATCGCAGACGTTCGAGGCTATCGCCAAGAGTTGGCCTCTCCCTTCTTTTTAACTAATACACTTGTATTTACAGTCATATAAATGTGAGTTCGTAATTCTATGCATTAGAACACTCTGTGTACAAACTTTTGATGGTGTTGGTACTGAATTGTCATAATATAAACTCTCTCTCTCTCTCTCTCTCTCTCTCTTTCTCTCTCTCTCTCTCTCTATCTTTTTCACTCACTCATTCTTTTTCCGCGCCATACTTGGTTTCGAATTCGTTGTTGAGCATTCGCGTGTGTAGGCACTCTTAACTATATCTCTCTTCAAGTTGGCATTTACGCATGTGACTAAGAGAGCATACGATCCATAGACTGTATACGTGCCTCCGGACATCCCAGATATTTTTATCTCTCTCATTTCTTTCTACATTTCTCGTTATTTTCTCTCTTTCTCTCTCTCTCTCTCTCTCTCTCTCTCTCTCTCTTTCTGTTTCATTTTCTCTTTTTCTCATTCGTTTCCTCTGACGATCTCAACTTTAATTTCTCTCCCTACCCATTTCTTTTCTCACATTTACATCACTTTTGACAAACGTGTCGGAGGAAGATAGAGTGAAAGAAAGGGATTGCTCATTCGCTCGTAGGACACATTGATTTCACGAGCATTGCCTGCGTTTTTGTCTCTGTGTTCTTTCGTCTTGTTTTTTTTCTGCCTCACTCGTTCACTCTCTCTGTTACTTTTTTTTCTCCTCGCTTTCATTGTTGTTGTTGTTTTTTTCATTCTAATCTTTTGTTTACCTCTTTTTCTGCCTTTATTTCTTTTTGTCTTTCTACTAGTTTTCTCTCTCTCTCTATCTCTTTTATTTTTTTGGTTTATTTACCTTTTTTCTGGTTTTTAGATTTTTATGTTCATTTCTCTTTCTTTGCTTTCTCTCTCTCTCTCTCTCTCTCTCTCTCTCTCTCTCTCTCTCTCTCTTCCTTTTTCTTTCTTTCTCTCCTTCTCTCTTGGTTTCATGGATTCCGAAGCTTAGCTTACTTGCAAAATTGTGAGCTCACTCCCCGTTGTGATCGTGATTATGCGACGCATCATCATTCTCTCTCTCGATTAACATACATACGTGTAATGAAGAAAATGGTGGGGAAGCACCTCGCGTCAGAGGACGTGCCATATGGGAGAAAATATAGTACGAGGATTAATAAAATCGTGACAAAAATTTGTATTTCGAATTTCTCAAATTTTCTGATTGTTTTTTTAACAATAAATACAAATCGAAAAAAAAAAAAGGAAACAAAAATCTGTCATTCAAATTTTCGTTACGTACTATGGCCACTTACGGAGGAGAAATCTGTTGAGAAATTACATTTCGTCGATTCGACTTTCATTTTGTATTATTTATTCAAGTGCCGTTTTCAAAATTTCAGTACCATTTTTAAAGATTGTGACTTTTTATTGGTCGTTATTCGTAATCAAAAATCTTACGATCATTTATGTCGCACCTTTTTTTTTTCTCTTACATTTAGATTTTGAATGTAGTTCGTGGATTTGGTCGACGAAGAACGTCGACGTAGTACGCGCTATTTAAACAGCTGCACGATTCTCTCACTCCCTCTTTTTTTTTACCCTCTCTCCTTTTTTCAACGCTGTACTTACGAGATGACTTCTTCGCCTTTTTCTTCTCTGTTTATCTCACTCGATCTTTATCTTTATCTTCAGTTCACTTGAGAATCTCTCCCACTCTCTCTCTCTCTCCCTCCCTTTTTCTCTCTCTTTCTTTTTCTCTCTTTTTCGGTCTCGTTCCTCGTCACTCTTGACGAGAATCACCACAGCAACCTCGCGAACTATAATTAAATGCTGCGTTTTTCGCTATTTCGATACAGACAAGATCGGCAGAGAGTTCTCGATGCCTCTCGACCTCTCGTCTTCGGTCGTGTAAAAAAAAATCTTTGGTCAATCTCACTTTCTCGATCGTTTATAAGAGAGTACAATTTTTTTTTTTTTCATTTTTCAGCGATGTCACTCAACTAGAAATTTAAAAAACGTCGTTCAATCAATGACTTTATTTCCAAAATAATAATAATTTCGTTATTTATATAAAAATATTTAAGGCTGTAAGAATAAAATTTGTTTGACCCAAAAAAATTTCGTCTGCAACCAAAACATTTTAGTTCGAAACATTCTTCGTTTTTTACTTCAACAAAAAAAATAGTTCACCATTTTTTTCTCCAGCAAAATAAAATCAGACGAATGAAGAATTTTCGTTCTTCGGTGTAACAAAAAAAATCTATATTTAAAATGAATTTTAAACACGTGAGTCAACAATTGACAAATCTCGAAAAATTCAGAACTGGATGAGGTTTTCGTAATCTTAATAGAGTTTAGAGTCTTTTGCAAAATACTTTTTCCAATTATTTCACATTCGATTGCTTCGTAATTATTCGAAAAAGGATTTCACGTCGGTTTTTTAATCGCTCGTTCATTTTTATCGGAAATAATAAATAGCCAAAATATATTCGTGTTTAACAGAATTATTGCACGTGATATAAAAATTCATGTGGACAGATATACGTGGATATAAAATGAATCTATAACACAGTGGCATAGTAATATTCACAAATGGGGCTTCTGATCGATAGCTCAATCTGGTTCACTCAGTGAACGAACGAAGAAATACGTGGAATATAATTTCATTATGCTACTCTGTTATCGTGTATGATACTTTTTCGAGTGATAAGAATTGCTCATATTTATTGAACGATAATAACACAAATTATTTCCTTCATACATTTTTATTCTTCATTTAGTTCATTTTTAATTAAAAATAATTGTTTTTATTTTTTATTTTTTATATATATATATATATATTTTTTTTTTTATTGCTTCATGGCATTTTTCGAGGTCATTTTCTATTGCTCATTCTCTCGTGAATTCTGCGTATGCAGACTTATGCAAAATTTATATTCAATGCAAATGGAGGGAAAGTCCTCGTGAATTATAAAATATGTTTCAAGGTCATTGACTCGCATTTTTTTGACTATTAGTGCTTCCTCGAAACAACGGACACGATGAATAATTAAATTGCCAATTATCCTCGTTAAAATTTGAAAAATCATTTGTGACAATTGGTTGTTTTTTTTTCTCTATCGCGGGTCTACCGATCAATGTTTTTTTTCTTTTTGGAACAAATAATTAAACAATGAAAATATTCACTTAATGATATTATCACAAAATAAATAAGTTAAACATTATAAATCGCGAAATTTTTTGTATTTTGATCATAAAATATGAAATGATTCAATTTTTTGTTCTTTTTTTTCTTTCAAATAATCTAATAAAGCTGGCAAGATCAGTGACTCCGAAGTTGCTCGAGTCTATATCCTCCTCGAGGATCGTCGAGTCATTTAAAAAACGCGAGACTTTCTTCGGCCATATGGAAGTTCTCGTCGCCAGCGTGTACACATTATACAGGGTGTCTCGAATTTAAATAACCAAACTTCAAAAACGTGCGAGGAATCGTTGAGCTGGGGAAAAAAAAATTGTTGATCGATATTTTTTTATTTATTCGTCACAGAACTTTTTCCTCGTTTCTGTCAAAAGTTTTTGATTAGTCGTTCGGTTGCTGTGTTTTTTTTTCTGGTTCACTGATTCTTTTTGTTTCGGGCAATGAATTGAGATTTTTTCTTCTACATTTGATTTCCTTGTTTTGATCATTTAATTGAAGATTTTCTCAATTTTTAGAGTTTAAATTCGGGGGCACCCGGTTTTTCGTATTCATTATCTTATTTCTCGTTTTTTTTTCTTTCTCTTCTCCTCTTTCTCTCTATCGGGCGTTACATCTCGGTTCATCTCGTGTCGTACACTCGCTTGAACGAGATGAGCGAACGAGAGGGACGCACATGCGAGGGTGACCAAAGCATCCTAAGAATAGTGCGTGCCATCTTCTTTCTTTCTCTCTCTCTTTCTTTCTCTCTCTCTCTCTCTCTCTCTCTCTCTCTCTCTCTCTCTCTCTTTCTCTCTCTCTTTCTCTTTATCTGTCGTTCTTTCTTTTTTTCTCTGTCTCTCTCACTTTGCTCACTGAAAATAAAGACGAATTCCAGTCGACAGGCGATAGGATCTCGATGCACGAGACGTTCAAATCTCGAGACATCGTACATTCACCGATAGATATTACTCATGTTCAAAAAATCTTATTTTCATATGCATTCAATCGTTTTTATTCCAAGTTTGGATGAAAGAAAAGTGAGGATAAAAAATCTGTTGAATTTTTCGATATTTCGTGGTCAAAATGATTTCGAACAAATATTTATTTCCTTTTTTGATTAAAACGTAATTAAAAATGAAAAAAAAACTGCTGTCATGCTGCAGAAGACGAAAAAGATAAATCGTTTTATAAAAATCAGAAAAAAAAAATACTTTTGCCATGAAAATAATCGATTTCGAACCCCATGACCTTCACAAAGCTTTTTTTTCTTCAATTATAGAAATTATTTTTCAATAAAATCGAAGAAAAATTCGACAGATTATTTCCGATTAAAGTGTAAACAGAAAAACGATATTGACGATAAATTTTTTCAAGTTTTATGTCATAATTTTGTCAAGTACTGTTTTTATTCTTTCTCAAGCGTTTTTTTGAAGCAACGACCAAACGAACGAATTCTCTTATCAGAAGACTCACGGACTAGCAAGTGCGCGAAAAGGTGATAAGATCTTGTTGCGGAGGAGTTAAGAGAAGGGATATTTAGTCTCGACCGTGAAATATTTTAAACGTAACGTTCATTGTTAGTTATTCGTTGAATTATTATTAACACTTGGAGAATATTTAGGGAGAATATTTCTGTGAAGTTACTTTTATTTTATGTTGCATAACATTCATTTTGTTTGTGAGTTAACGGTGCATGTACAAATTTAGGTTTACCATCAACCAAGAGGGAGCTCATTACGTAATTCTTATAATTATATAGATGCGAATAATCCTCAATGTCATCAATAATCCTCAATAATCTTCAATAATCCTCCCCTTCTTTATTGAATGAATATTATTTCTTCCCCTATTCATCCACTTACTTAAGCATTTAATTATCTCAATCAGTGTTTTTTTTTTTTTTTTTAATTTCTCATGTAATTCGATGAAAAATGGTGGACTTTGCTGTTTGTTTTGTTTCTGAATGTCAAATTACGTGGATCTTCGAATAAAATGATGAAAATTTCTTATAAATTCATCAATTTATTTGCTCACGAATATTTTTTCGTTTCTCAGTAGATTTGTTCAAATCTCTTTTACGAAAAACTAAATAAAAATATTTAAAAAAATCATTCGAACGATTTTTTCTTGTCAATAACTCGTTCCCGCATTCCCAAAAAATTTCGCCCGCTCTCAAAAATATTTTGATCAAAGGAAACGAAACTTTTTCACCAAATTTTTTCCTCTATTCTTTTTTTCGTGGATTTTTATATATCAAAAGAAATTTAACATCGTAATCATAATCATAAACTCCACGATTTGACAATATTTACATACATATTAAAAATTCTGAAATTTCCTCGTACAAAACCGTTCCTACTAACTTCGTAACAAAACGATGCCATTGTTATTGCTGTTGTATAATTCATGCCAAGAACAAAGTAAGCAACGAAGTCAATAATTCTCCATCTCTGATACTCCGTGGTTTTCGAAGCGTAGTTTCTATTTTTGGATCTCGTGCTCGAATTTAAGAGGAAAAGAAAGAACATTGGACGTTAAAACAGGAAAAAAAAATTGATGTAGCTTTCGGAAAGTGCGTTGACTTGAAAAAAAAAACGTGACTACGTTCGTATAATTTTATATTTACATAAAATGAAATATTTTGTTGCACGTTTCGATCTAAATATTTTCCTTGAAATCAACAAAACTCGTTTTGATCAACAATTTTTTGTTTCTTACCGCGCCTTTTTTCAAACTTTGGGTCTAGTTAAAAAAGAAATCGATATTTCGGTGAGAATAATAATATCTTCGAAAATTCGGCACCAAAATTTAACAAAAAAAAAACGAAGAAATTCGAAAATTTTGACCAAAATTAATAAAAATTAAAATAAATAAAAACGTGATAAAAATTCGGCCATTTTTGTTTAGTTCTTGGATATAAGGGTTAAAAGAATGGCCTCATTTATGAACATATTATACGTGCGTCTATACTTCGGCCTAAGGGAATGAGAAAGAAGGAGAGAGAGAGAGAGAGAGAGAAAGAGAGAGAGAGAGAGAAGGAGAAAGGGCCGTTCGCACTCATCGATCTTCCGGTTAGGCGTCTAACCATGAAAACGTGTACGGTCCTCGACTCACCCGTGGCCTGGCCTACTATACACGTCGTCGAGTGCGACGACGAGGACGAGGACGACGAAGACAATGTCGTGGAGTCGACGCCGTTGAATTCACTGCGAGAGAATCTCACTCTGACGTTTTCGAAGAGAAAGGAAACGAGAAAAAAAAATAAAGAAAAGAGAAAGAAAGAGAGAGAGAGAGAGAGAGAGAGGGAAAGAATAAAAAAGATAGGAAATGAGAACGATAAGAGAATGAGAAACACGAAAAGAATAATGACGAGAACTAGTGAGAAAAAAAAATCGAATATGAAAAAAAGAGAGTGAGAAGGAAATGAAAACGAGGGAGAGAGAAAAATAGAGAGTGTGAGAAGAGGATAGAAAACGGAAGGAAACTTGGACTACCGATAACAAGCGTTCTTTACACGCCGTACAAAAATAATCGGATTACAAGAGTGAGTTGCACACCGTAAGGGAGAAAAAAAAACCTCGTTTACTTCGAGATGAAGACAAAAAAAGGAAGTAAAATAGAACCGAGCGAGAAAAGAAGAAGAAGAAGAATTAAAAATGGAGTTTTAATCACTCTAATCGAGTAAATGTATAATTAAATCTTTCATTCTCACCATCCGGCTAAATTTTCATTCATTTAAAAACTTCGTAATCCTTTCAATCACTTATACATTTTCTTCCTATTCTGTTTATCCTCTTATTCAAATTGGAAAATCATCCTCGCGATTCATGCAAAGTCATTGAAAATAAACAACCGAAAAAAAGTCGATTTAAAAAATTTTTTTTTTTTCAAAACAGTACAAATCACGTTTACAAAAAAATATTGAACGTCGACATTCGATTTTTTTTTCTCAAATTGGGTCAAATTTTTATTATTTATCGAATACTTCGCCTTGTTACTTCAATTGAACAGAAAGTCGTTAGACGATGAAATATTGAATCATAATTAAAAGAAAAAAAAAGAAGCAAAGAGAGCGGAAGTAAACCTGCGGAATTTACCAACGAAAAGCAAAATTTACCGAATGAAATCGAGGCTCTTATTCGAGGGGATGGATTTCTCTATGCATGCATGTGTTTGTGTCTGTGTGCGGCTTCGTGGACATACGCCCCGGAGCGAATAACATGAGAACGACCCGCTCGACCCCTGCAGACGACCCCGACGCCGGTTCGCCGCTACGGCGTCACGTAGGCACAGCCATTGCGTCCGCTCACCCCTAACCACCCTTTTCTCTCTCTCTCTCTCTCCCTCTCTCTCTCTCCTCGTCCTTTTGCTCCCTTTTTTCTCTCAATTTTTTTACCCGCTATTTATACCACCTAATCCCGACTACTTTGATGTGATTAACTAAAAAAATCACTTCGATGTATTCGCTGTTTTAAATGCAAATCTCGATCCTCCATTTTTTTTCGAAAATAAATTCATTATCGTCACGATTTTTAATCTCAACGATTTGACAAACATCGCGACTCGTTTTTCTTGGTTATTATTTATTTGTCATTTATCTTCGACTTGAAAAGACATCGAAAATAAAAAGTAATCCTTAATTTTGTTTATTCGAAGCATAATTATTTGTTTGTTCAAATAAAAAATCTCGCCAGAACGTTTTTCTACAGAATTTTAGTTTTCACGTCACATTTTGGCCACTCCGATGAAACTGTGTTGAAAATTTCAAAAGGATTCATGATCCTGTGGTCGAGATATTGACAATCAAAGATTGCATGAGATTTTTCCTGCGATCTTATGAGCAGCAATAGAAAAATTCACATTTTTAAAACGAATTATCTCCGTCGGTGAAATTTATTTTTAAAATAAGAAAAATCTTGTTAAAAATTTGAAGAAATGAAAAAGTACACTCAAAATATAGGATGCATTTGTAAAGATGAGTCCGAAATGATCGAGGGCAGCGCTCACGCTAATTGAATGGCGGAATAACAGCCGGAACATGATAACACCGAATCAGATTATCGAGCGCGCGTCCTTTTCTCCCTCTCGTCACACCCTCACTTTTGTCTTTAACACATTTCTACACAGTGAAGGAGGGGAGCAACAACTTGGTGTGTATCGAGGTTGGCTATTTTACTCAAGTTCTTTAGACGTCATTTTCTACCTATTTCTCTCTTATGAGGGGGTCCCCCGTATAGACACTATATAATTCCTGGACGCTCAATAATCGATCCCAAACTCCCCTATAACGTGCCAGGCCTATAGCACAAAGCGACCAAGGGTGAGTCCAGAATGGTATCGAGTTAAGGGTATGACAGAGACAGAAATAGAGAACGAGAGAGAGAGAGAGAGAGAGAGAGAGAGAGAGGCGTATGACCCGTGGAGTAATTACAACAACTGGGCCATTGCGGGAGGAGCGAGAGATGAGACTCAAGAGAACGAGAGAATAGTAAACAGACTGAGAGAGAACGAGACAGAGAGATAGAGAGAGAGAGAGAGAGAGAGAGAGAGAGAGAGAGAGAGAGAGAGAGAAAGAAAAATCTTGGTCGTTGCCTCAGCGTCGACGTAGTCTCATTAGCATTATTGATGCTCTTTTGTTCATTTTCTCAATCCATCTCACCTCAATGTCATCATCGTTGGAATAATAAACCCGTCTGTTGATATAATTGTTGGTTTTTCTCCAAATGTTTGATCCAAATCTACAAAAATCTTGTCGCCAAAATACTTCTGACGAATAAATATCGATGCATAAGTTCGAGGTTTTCTCGAGTTCATTGTGAATAATTATTAATTGCTAACGAAATTTTCAATTTAATTTGATCGTAATAAATATTCTACGAAAATCAAATGTGACCTAATACACTTTTAATTATTAAATTAACAGAACTTAATCGATCGAAGGTAAAAAAATTACATCGTAACACTCGTGTAGCTCGTGAAGAAAAAAAAAACAGGAAATCGTGTTCATTGATATTTCATTGGACTCGAGTCGGTATTTGTTAATCGGTAAAGTGTCGCTACGTCATAATATATCGATGAAAAGGTTACGCGTAGGTTTGCCCTACGATGGTGAGAGCCTCACTTGCCCCGTTTTGTGTGTATACACATGTTGGATACATATATTCGATGTAGACGATGACGAACCGAGGCATTTACCACACGATGAGAGAGCGAGAAAGACAGCGAGAGATCCGAAGAAGAAGGAGAAGAAGAGGAGAGAGAGAGAGAGAGAGAGAGAAGGAGAAGGGCGTGCGCAGAGTTTTTCGTTCCCGATTCCATATACAGTGTGTATCATAGATCTATGTACATTCATATGTATATGTATACAAAGTAATGGTGTGTATATATGACGTTCTAAGCCTCATTGAGAACCTTCAAAGCAGCTCCCAGTATCGAGGAAAGTGGAAGAGAGAAAGAGGCTAAGAAAGAGTGAGAAAAAGAGAGCAAGGGTGATGCTGTGGCAGAGCCCCGAGAGTTTCAAAGTCTGACGAAGGGTCGTAGTCGTCGACGTCGTCGTCGTCGACCTCGTATACCAGCCTCGAAAACCTCGGGGTAATGCTCGATGGTTAGAAAAGAGAATGAGGGGAAAGAAGAGAAAGAGAAAGAGCGAAAGATAGAGAGAAAGAGAGAGAGAAAGAGAAATGAAAAAGGGGAAGCAACAGGGAGAAAGCAGTGAAGAGCACAGGAAAAAAGATCCCACCAATGAAGGCCCACACTAAACACGCTTTTCAATATTTACGAATAACCAAGCACACGATTAACCCTCTGGTTATCCAGAAGTAAATGGACGAACACGAAAAAAGAACAAGACTTTTACAAATCCCTTTTAACGACGAGCCTCAACTTTTCTTTTTTTTTTTCGTCGTCTTTTTTTTTATTTTTCTCTTTAGACTTTCACTGCCTAATATTCAATTTCTAATGAGCTAGAAATTTCGTCTTATTCACGAGTATTTCGAGTTAAGAGACTTCGTCGTATTGGAATGGAAAAAAAAATCATGGAGATTCATTTTCAAACATGAATTTTGTCAAAGAATATTTATTACATCCAAATAATATTTTCACAACGTCAATATTTTATTCCCACATTTCGATAATTGAAAATCTTTGGTACAAATTCAAACTAACGTCAGTTTGCTTGTAAAATCACTCTTCGGGATCTAAAGAACCCAAATTTATTTGTAAACTCCCGATAAATCAATGGCTAAACGTTGCATCTGTCATTGTCTCAAAAATAAAGTTATTCCTAGGAATTTCTAAATAGTTACGTGTTTATAAAAATGTTCATCTACGATATTATTTTTTCGAGATTCGAGAAAAAAATGTTTAAATGTATAAATAATGACGAAAAAAATGGACGAGGAGACAAAAATTCACATGAAATTCCGGTTGAACGAATCTGTCTGAAAATTGACGTAAATATTGTGAGCAGTCATTTGATTCTGTGTGTGGTAAACACATTGGAGAAAGAGGCCCTTAGTGGTTGAGCGCGCACAGCTTGTCCTGTAGGACTGTTGGCTAACAGCAGCACAGCAGCGCCCACACGTACACACCGATAATATTCCATAATACGAGAGAACAGAGCGTATTGTTGGTTAAGCCTTTCGGCCAGCAACGACGCTCTCTATACCACCGACAAAACTCTTGTCTCGAGGAGGGGAGGGGTTTGTCGTACAATCGAAATTCTCTAGTACACCACGTCACGACGACCATATTTCCATTCCTCCTTTTCCCTAACAACCAGGCAAATTAATTTTCGACTCGAAATTTATTCGCTCAGCTATTTTGCCATTATATATAATCAACCTCCTCGTCGACAGTCGTACGAAATTCTACCAAATGAGAAAGTACACTTCACGAAGTATACATTTTTATGCAGTCCGAGAACTGTCTTTAGAATTTATTTATTCTTCAACATCTTCTCTCAAATTCGATTATTTCATAACTAACCAAACTTTTTGCCAGTAAAGTAAAAATACGAGACGAAAAAATATCAAAATCGTCTAATTCGTGAACGACGCTTCACATAACCTGTCGCGCACTTTTCTGTTTCAAGATCATAAACACAATAATTTTCGATGTTTTTTTATGAATAATCCTGCACGTTGAGAACAAATTTTAACGTTCGGTGACGACTATAAAAACAGAGGGTCACTGAATGTTTAACAAAAAAATATTTACGATCAATCTTGGAAACTTGTGACGAGCAGAGCAGTTTTCGTAAGCGTGATTTTTAAGAGGTTATGTTTCCTCTGACAGGCTTTGGATTCTAACGCGACGCTTCTCTTTTACAAATCAATTTTTATTGTTGACAAACATTGAATCTTAAGCCACTTCTTTAGGACAGGATTATCAAATTGTTGAAAACAACAAAACAATGTCTCAAAAAATTCTTATTCCACCGAAAATTATGAATCTGCTAAGAAATCTGCAAAAAAAATGGCTATAAACAAGAAATTTTATGTAATCTTCGTGAAAATGTACATTTTACTTAGTAAAAATTGCCCGAAAGGCAAGTATATCCCTCGCTTTTATTTTGCATCGATAATTTTTCAGTTTTTATTCTCCATGTTAAAGAATTTGAATAATTATCCAGGGCGTACTGAAATAATAAAAAAAAGTCAATTTATTGTCAATTTTCAAAATCCTTTCATCGCCACGATCATTTTGATATCAGGAGACAAAAATACGATGGTTTGTTGTCATCGTTCAATAGAATGTTTCTTCTCAAAGAAATTTTCAATTCCGCGGTCCTTCTAGGACGTATTAACGTTGACATAGGGCATGAGATGTCGCGCTAGGACCGTACACAAATTCGACGACAGTTGCAATTGGTCCTTGGGTGTCAAATCAGCGGTCGATGAGATCGATAGATGGTGGGGAGAGGCTCAGTCCTTCGGTCGGAGTGTCGGACTCTCTGGAAGGAGAGAGCACTTTGGCACGAGACTTCTTCTTGATTAGTCAGGTTCAGCACCGATTATTGCTGTAAAAAAAAAATAAGTGTAAATTCTCAGATATTCGCGAGTCTGAAAGTGTTCTTACGATTCGGTGAATTCATTTATCGGGAAATTTCATTTATCGTGGAACAATACAAAATTATTGAGCCAACGAAAATAGTGCAATCAACGGAATATCGAGAAAACTGAAGGTCAATCAAAGTCAAGCAACGAGTAAGTAGCTTTCGATGTTATTTCTTTCTTCTCTCGAATTATTTCAAACTTCGGTTCGTAAGTTTGTCGTTTTTTCAACTTCCCTATTCTGGAAAAGAGTCTCCAACTACTGAAATTTATTTTAGAAGAGATTTCAAGGTTTCCTTCGAACTGAACGGCGCTTGAAATTAATATAAAAGAATTTATCAAAGCCCTGACACTCGGGGAACTGAATGTGTCAAAAATCGACGAAAATCTGAAATAATTAAAATAAAAAGTGCCTGAAAACGAAATTTCATTGAAATCCACGGCTGGTGGGAAGCAATAAAGTATAAAACGATTTTCTTCATAGATACTTGTTGTCTCGCATAAACACAAAGGTTTCTTTACACACGAATGAGCGATAGCCTTGAAACTCTGATGAAAATCGATCGATGTGTAGCCCTTCTAGTCTTCTTTTCTCGTCCTTTTTATATTTCGTCGAAGTACAATTGGCCCATCCTCAGGGCCGTCGTGTTTACTACCCTTTCTCTCGATCGGTCTTCACCCTCTTTAGCCAAGCTGGTTAACGGGGTGTCCACGGATTCTCGGTAGTCTCCTCTTTCTCTCATCTTCTCCGTTCCCACTCTCTTTAGTATAAAAAGCACGTGTCTGGCTTTCCCACTCGTACTTTCGTACATTTGAACGCGCGAGCGTTTCAACAACGCCTAAATCGATTATTGCAACTAAAAATGTCGAAACTTTCAGAATTTACCAACCAAATTACCTTGTCTCAGTCCTTGTAACCTTTGACCTTGACATTTCCGCGTAAGAACACTTATTGTGATCGTTTTTCTCAAATGCCCTCACGTAGCTTTTTCTCTCTCGTCGAACTGCGTGAGAGAAACATCGACGAGTAGGAAGAACTGTCAAAACTACGAAGAGCCTGAATAATTCGAGCCAAAATATTCCTGCACCCAAAAAATCTTAAAATTTCGAAAAAAAACGTCACAGAGACTTTTTCCATGGGCCACGTAATTGCCTTGACATAAATAATGCCATAACAGTCCATCGGAAACGTTGTGAACTCGAGTGCAAAGTGGGGGAAGTTTTCGTCCCGTTCCTTGACGCGTCGTGCATTATTTCTCTCGAAATGATTCCCATTTTTCGTGAAAACTGCATCAACGAGAACAATATCGAAGAATAAGTTTTCTCCTGGAATTTTAACGATTCGATTATCCCGACAGCTCGAAAGTATGACTAATTCACTGTTTCGTCGGTAAATCACTGCGTGAACGACCAAAAACCGTTTACTCTCAAGATTAAGCGAGTAAATTCCTCAGAATTACTTTCTTCTGTATTTAGGGCTTTGTACTGAGCTGTTAATGTGTTTAATACTAATATCGAAGGACAAAAAGGTTCCCTGGACCCAAGACATCGAAAGAAACAAAAATACATACACATATAAACACACACAGCCCTATACATTTGTGCAGCCAGAGGATCGAAAGTCTTTGGTTGAAAAAGGACAAAAAATATAATATTCTGGCTTCTCTCGGTCTTGCTCTTTCTACGTCTCCCGTTTATGCGCTCGCCTGCTGGCTTATGGGCTCTCCCGTTGCACTCTCCCGTTCTCTCTTCCGGGTCTACGTGATCGAGCCCAGTTACACACACACACAGCGAGAGAGAGAGAGAGAGAGAGAGAGAGAGAGAGAAAGGGAGAGAGACACAGACACAGGCGCGCAGACACAAACATACACAGACGTTGACGCACGTACAAATACAGATAAACATGTAACACAGGGATTGCAGGTTATACAAGAGACGCTCGAGCGACGACTAAGAGCCTCATAATCCATACATCCAAGTAATATTTGTACGCGATACATTTTGTGCTCGGAATCTCATTTTCATGCGGAATATTATATCGAAGAAGCCATGGGAAAAATATTGTTATTATGATTTCTCAATCGTTTTTCTTTTAATATTGTTTATAATATAATCGTAAGAATTATTTTATAGAATATACTTTTTTTGACGTTTAAATATTCAGAGCTGAAGCATTGAAACGATGAAGATGTCAATAAAAGTGATGAATTTACTGAAAAATCCTGGTTCAGTAAAATCGCGCACAATAATTCGAAATATTCTGATAAAAAATTCAGGGAAAACTTCGAACATTATGGAATTTTGAATTGTTAGGGACATTCTTTTGAAGTCTCTCGCGGTTTTTATGTTTTTCAAGGTTAGAAAGATGTGATGAAATATTAAATTGATGTTCTAAGCAGTTTCTTCATGACCTTGAAATATGTTCAATGAAATCATGTTTTCCCGAAATTTGTATCGATCTAACGATAAAAAGTGTAACTATGTTTCTTTTATTCAAAATATATCCTCAGTACGAATTTTCTATTTCTTCTGTGAAGAAACAAAAAAAAAAAGAAGTAAAAGAAAAAAATCACTATCGCGTGTCCCTGTTTTCTCGTGACCGCATGTCCCTCCGTTGCTCTCATATGACATTTTTATATAGATATATATGTTTAGTATATTATACACGTGGAGAATAAGAGAAAGAGAAAGAGAGAGAGAGAGTAAGAGTGTTTCGAGCATCCCCACATAGTGACATGGCCCGGTGCCGTGAAAAATGGCGTTGCCTGAAGCGGGGAGGGCAAAAATATCGTCGTAACTTCAGAGCACAACGACGACGAACAACGGAGTAAGAAAAAGAGGAAGAAAATAAGAGAGAGAGAGAGAGAGAGAGAGAGAGAGAGAGAGAGAGAGAGAGAGA
>JACEOJ010000106.1:185593-248531 GCA_013761285.1 Campoletis sonorensis | reverse complement strand
AGAGAGAGAGAGAGAGAGAGAGAGAGAGAGAGAGAGAGAGAGAGATTGGCGCTGAAGAAGAACGATGAAAAAGGAAACCGAGGGGGAGGGGCGATGAGGAAGAGAGCGAACGTGACAGAAACAGGGAGAAAAGAGTGACGGATATAAATATATATGTATATAGACCTGCATGTAAAACAGACGAGTATTACTTCGAACGCGATGAAACGAGATCGAAGAAAGGGAGGATGACGAACTAGACGAGGATGAAAACATACGTGGACTTGAAACTTATACGTCGAACCTTAAAAGCTCCCTCTTTACTTGAGTTTCCTTTTCTTCTTTCTCTTCCACTGGTTTAAAAATTTTCCCTCCCGAATATTTCTCCTCGTTTTCTCTTCCATTGAATTTTTATTCTCTTCTTTCTTTGTTTTGAACAAAATTTAAGTTCGTTGTCTATCAAAAACGCGGAATCGCGTCACGATTTTTAAGATTATTTGAAATTAATGAAAGATTGGATAGAATTTATGAGATATTTTGTAAAAATCGGGAGAGACAGATTCGTTTTAATGATTTTTGCGAAGAGCTTGAGGAAAGTTTTGAAACGAATTGAAAAAAAAAGAAAATTGAAGGAAAAGTAAAAAAAAAAACATTGCAGCGATGAATAACAAGGATAAAGGGATAAAATTTGAAAAAAAAAAGAAAGAGGGATGCGTCGAGTGTGTGCAACGAACGTTGGAGATGCGATGCTCCTCCACTTGAAATTCGGTCGTTCCACTCGGTTCGCGATGCTTGGTCGTTCGCCCCGCGGCTTGTGGGAGACCGAGGGAACGAAAGAGAGAAAGAAAGAGGAGAGAAGATTATCGGCAGTCAAAGAGGAGGCAAGATAGGGAGAGAAAGATTGTGGAAGAGAGTGAGAGTTTGAGGGAGGAGATGAACGGGAGGAAAGGACATGGTAAAAAAATAAAAAGAGAAAAAAAGGGGACCGAAAGGACACTGTCCTTCTTTTCCTCTCAGTCTCTCTTTATTTTATTCCTTCTTAGTATCGCGTCGGTGGCTTCGAATCTCAAAGGAAGAAATCTAAACGACAATGATCCGTAAAATGTGTGTAACAAATAAAAATATCCTTAAAACGATAATTAAAAATGAAACTTGACAATTCGAGATTCTGTCAAAAGATTTGCGAATAAAAAAACATTTGCTCGAGCAATAAAAATGGATTCGAAAACCCGAAGATTGTGTACTGGCGAGTGGGTGAATTAAAATAATTGTTAAATTAGGAATAATAAATAAAAACGTATTTATTACTAAAAAAAGGCTTGGAATATAAATCCTTTGTATAGAGTTTCGGAGCGTGACCCGAATTACCCCGAGCGGTTCTCTCGTTAGCCCGTTGGCGCGATCGTATAAGAGAGCGCGCGTGCCCCCGCGAGGAGCAACTCCGAAGAAGTGGAGAAAGAGCGAGAGCGATAGAGAGAACAGAGAAAAAGAGGGAGATAAAGGTATAAATAAAGACCGCGCGAGAGAGGAGCCACAAGCAGGCATCAAGCAGTCGAAGTAGCGACAGAGAGGGGAGGGGGGGCGTACAAGCTGAGCGAAACGTGCGGGGGTGGTGGGGGAGACACATTGGAGAGGCAAAATCCGGGGGTGAAAAGTGTATAGGAACAGCAGCAGGCAAACTCGTCCCTCTCTTTCTCTCTCGTTTCTGACTGAAAGATCGGGAGAAATAGAGAAAGAGAAAGAGAGAGAGAGAGAGAGAGAGAGAGAGAGAGAGAGAGAGAGAGATAAGTTTGAGCACTACTCGTGTCGTGGTGTGGTATACACACGAAGAGTCGTAGCAAGACCGGTGTGGGGTCGCATCTTCTCCGGATCGTGCACTGGCTTCGGTCGTTTGCTGCTACTCGCGCGAACCACCCGAAGCAGGAGAGAATATATACAATATCCTAAAGCATATATTTATATATATGGGCTCGCATAAAAGCCTTCGAATCGTGGAAGAGTCTAACACGAATAATAATATTCTAAGAGCCACGAAAATTCGAGAGAGTTTATAAGTAAATAAAATCAATAAACAATAATATTCGAAATAACTTTCGATCTGAAAATAATCGTAGATTCATGATTTTTACAAGTCGCATCGGTTTTATTTAAATTGGAATTAAATAACGAACGATCTAACGATTTAAAAAATCTAAAATAATTTTCAACATTGCTCGGCGATGTGTGTAATAAGAGAATAAAGTTTTCAGTCAAATCGAAAAGTCCGAGGCGTGTCGGGAATTGGTAGAATCACCCATGTAGATAAAGACGAATGTTCCATCTCGCTTCTTCTCATATTCATTTCCCCCCCCCCTCCGCCTCCTCCTCCCTTCTCTCTTCCTCTCTCTCTCTCTTCGTCTTGCTGTCAAGCTCGTGCCGCATCTTTCTCTTCCAGCCGGTGTGTGTTAACCAGGCGAGAGATCCACTGGTTTTTCGTACGGTGTGTCCTCACGACGCGGCCGCGCGCAACTACCTACTACACTGTGTGTATAGCGTAGTGAAACGGCACGGCGGTGGCGGTAGCGACGACGGTCGCGGCGGCAGCGGCGGCGGCGACAGTGGAAAGACTCGCGGTAGTGGTCGTGCGCTGAGCCAGTAACCAGTCAGTCGCGCACGGTCCTCGGTGGCGTACAGAGCTCCTTTGGCCGCAGCGCTTATTCGACAACCCCCCTCCCCCGTTGTTACGTCGTTACGGTACGTCGTACCCGAACCTACCCCTCTTTTGCCTCTCATTCTTCGCGGCCCTCGTCTCTCCTTCATATCTCTCCTATCCCTCGATCTCCTTTCGTTTTTGCCCGCTAACACACAACTGGACGAGTGAGCAAAATAAAGAGAGTGAGAGAGAGAGAGAGATAGAGACTCAAGGAATATTGCATGTTTACGTGTCGCGTCGCGTAAAGAAAAAAAAACAGAGAGGGGGCACTCGCGCGCGCGAGAGTTAATCCTCATTCGCATTATCATTCGTGTGCAATCGTTTATATATGTCAGTGCGTAATATATCGAAAAAAAAAACATCAAAATAAATATCATTATAAAAAACACATTCGACAGATCGGGACATTTGTGTTTTCGTGTCTGTGCAAATAACTAAGAGTGTTAGAAAATTGATAAAGTGACATAAAGTTGTTTGGCAAAAATAAGAAATACGAAAACAAAAGATACAAACACTGACGGACAGTGATTGAGAGAGGAAAGTAAAGAAAAAAAAAAACAAAAGATTTTTTGTGACCGAGTTTCTGGTGTGTCAATCGTGAAATTGAATCGATCTAAACTGTGTACAAAGGAGTTTAGAAAATAAAACATCAGAAAGAACAAATAAAAAAAACGTTGATCAAGTGAGACACACGCCAATATATATCAATACACGCGCTCGAGAACACTGGATAAATCTTTCACGTTTGCCCGGAAGAATCATCGATCGATCGGACAAACGGATAATAATCGGCTTATATAGATCGCGGTGAGTTTAATACGTACACACACACAAATATATATAAATACAACAAAAGAAAAATCGCTACACGGCCAATTGGACACCAGTCGAGTGGACATCGACGCCATTGACGTTGCTTCGTTCTCGATTACCTATAGTAGTTTAACAGTACCGTTATACCCTCTGCGTGATAACCACGTCAAACAGAGAGAGAGAGAGAGGGAGAGAGGTAAAGAGTTATTTAGAGTCCTTTTTTTTCTCGCACATTTAATCTTTTCAATTAAAAATAGTTTTAATCGTTCAACGACTCAAAAAATGTCTTTCCTCAATAAGAATTAACAATAAAATCAAAACATTCGCAGTACGTTTATTATCTTAGCTTGATTCAGCTGCTCGTAAACAGTTGGCAAAAAAAAAAAAGTATCTCGACGCTCATTACGTATCAAGTGGAACGACTATTCGGAGTGGAACAAAGAAAACCAAATGTTTTGGCAGTGTCATACATTTATATCCACGTATACACGCGTATATAGTTATGAGTCATTAATATATTCTAATAAATATATATGTATACGTTTGTATGACACAATTAAGAACTCGCAAGTACATTAAAACTACTTCGAAGCAAAAAATCAAATGATCGAGCAATTAAAGTTGTTAAATAAGACGGATTAGCAAATGTGTTTCGATGGGTTATTGTTTTTTTTTCTGGTTTTTTCGTAGAAACGTAAACTCGAAGGTTTTTTTGTTGTGTTGAGAGATTAGAAGCAAAGGAGGAGCAAATCACACTTCGTCGTTCTCGTTTCCCCAATACGAAGTGGCGGAGGAACGGGGGGAGGTGATTTTTGGGTAACGCGGAGAGACGCAGGCCTTGCTGTGTTGTGTGTAAACCCCACCGTAAAGCAGCAACACCAAAAGCTCTCTCTCTCTCTCCCTCCCTCCCCCCCCCTCTCGACTGTTCGCCCTTCCCCTCCACTTTAGTCGCCTCTCTATCGGAGCGTCGTGCGGCGTTTCGACTCCCGAGGTAATGTAATTTCCGTGACGCTTGGGCGTTATATGGAGAGTTGAGCAACCTCGACGTTTACCACCCGCTCTCTCTTTCTCTCTTTCGCTCTCTCTCTCTCTTTCTTTCTCTCTCACTCTTCCATCTGTGAACCAACTCTTCTCCCTCCTCTCTCTTTCCTTCTATCCCTTTCCATTTTTTTCTCTTTCTTCTCCCCTCTCGGCCCCCTTTTTGTTCCTACTTTATCCCCACCTGCGATCTCCCTGTGCACTGAGAGAAAAAAAAAGCTTTTGTCGTTCTTAAATATTGGTTCCGGTGTTTATGGATATATGAATATATACAGATATACAAATATCTATACACGGCTGTCCCTTTATTTTTATTCAAATCATTCGATTCAACGCTTTACTTTTTTCTCTGTCATTTATTCCTTCACAATTGCTCAATATTTTTCAACGATTTTTATCTAATTATTCATTATCATATGATCGATTTTTTAAACTTGGTTTCCGGTTTTATTTTTCTTTGGGAATAATCGTTCGGATTCTTTTAGTAATTCAATTTGAATCCTACGATTTTTATATTGTGAATCGAAATATTTTTTTTTCTTGCTTCGAATGGAAATTTTGTTTGTTCACCATGAACTAATTCGATATTTTTTTAAAATCGACGATTCTTTGTTTTTTTTTTTTTAAATCTTGTCGAAATAGTTCGAAACAGTTCGAACGAAAATAATCAATTGAGTTCCAAGTGAAAAATCTTAATTTTCAAAATACAAAACAACAAAAAATCGTCACACCATAATCGCTATTTCTTCTTTGTCAACATATTTAAATACGCCGCTGTTTATCAATTCGTCGAGTGTTTTAAACGCGAGAATTATTCGATAAACACGGTCTTGGTGTGTATGTGTGTGACACGAGCCTTCCGTTTGTGCGTTCTTTCAATATGGCTTGAAATTACGGAATCGAAAGGCGCCGTAAGGTGGGGGGGCGTCTGGCATCGTTGAGTCGCAATCTGAACAGTTCCGACAACTTGTACGTGCCGAAGATCACGAAATTTTTTTCAAACACAAATTTGATAGTAGAAAGGCGCGAGATAATAAAAACGCACCAAATATTCTTATAAAATTTCGATCATTTTTATTTTAAACACAGTCAAATATTATTCGATAATAACAAAAATCATTGACATTTGAATTAATTCGTAAGAAAACAAAAAATATTATTGACTTTTTTTTTTTTACTCTTTCGGACGATCGAGGATGGAATTCGTATTTTTGTGACGTCAGACGTCACGTCCGATTGAGCAATCCTCGTGTTGTCGTCGTCGTCGTCGTCGTCGTCACTCCTCTAGTGTTCACCAAAATCCCCTCCTCCCCCCTCCCTCCCTCTCCTTCTCTCGTTCTTCCAACAAACTACTCAATATATTACGTTAACGTATGTATCGCGATTAGGTGTACGCCATTTTTTTTTTTTTTCGTCCCCTCTCGAACTCCCGGACACTCGTAAACTACTCATACATCACAAGTGTCTATTTAGTGGATAAACGTATACGCGGTATTTAACTATAGATATATTTATTAAATGGCGAAGTATCTCTCTCGATTCTTGCGATACTTATTTCTCGAGGACGTTGAAGAAAATTATCGGATTATCGAGCCACGCAAAGCGACGAGTCTCGTCGGATGAAAAAAAATAAAAATAATAATAATTAAAAAAAAAATAAAGTCTCCTCGATGACGCCTGCGAAAAATGACGCGTCTGATTTATTTGATTTTATCTCTTTTTCTACCACTTTATTTATTTTTTTTTCTCCTCCCCCCTTCAAACCTCGTTGACGCTACTCGGGAAAATCCCCGTGGCACTTGAAACTCGATACGATGACGGAAAATTCAATGACGTCACTTGTCGCACTTGTGCTTGTATTTGGATTATTAATTGTTATGAATATTGGATTTTATTTTAAATTTCATTCATTCCGATGAAATATCGTCGTTTTGACACCTTTTTTCGGTTTTCAACGATTTTTAACCCCGAAATTATGGCTTTTTATGGTAAATACGAAATTTTTCAGAGGCGGGCTAGGAAGTTGGAACAAAAAAGAATTGATGCATTGGCGCGCGTCAGATTGGTGTAGAAATAGTACAGACCATCGCCCCCCCTCCCCCCTCCCCCTCCCCTCCCTCCTCTTTCCTCTATTTCTCTCTTCCCCTTCCCTTCGGTTTCCCCTCTTCGCAATCTTTTCTCGGTAGAAAGAGATTGAGAGGTTCGTGGCAATTGTGTAGAGAGATAGAGCGACCAGACCTACTTCTTTCGCGTGTATAACCTCGCGAGGAATCGACTCGTCGCACGAGCGGGAACGTCCGTCTCTTTTTTTCTCTCTCTCTCTCTCTCTCTCGATCCCTCTTCACGCCTCCTCTTTTTTTCCTTTTCGTCTTACTCTCTCCTTCTCTCTCGGACACACTGCTCAAGAGACCTCGGCAATTACGTTGCGACATATCTCTCGCGTAGTTTCCTAATCTTTCGACGCTGCGATACTCATTATATTAACCGTTACGGTCTTGAATGTAGGCTATACTTGGTTTCGACTGCAATACACACTTATGTTTACTTTTGTCATAATCTTTACGTTCTTCAATTTTATTTATTTTTTTCGAACAAACAGTTGTCCGAATAAATACACTAAACGGAGCATTATTTAAAAAAAAAATGGTATTAAAGCGTTTTAGGTTGTTGGAACGCAACAAAATTTCTCTTATTGTTGAATTCTTTTTCCGTTTTCGAAAGTATTTTAATGGTTTTTAAAAATTGACGTTTAGTTTAGAACACAAATTTTTGACGTTTAGGTGACAATTGACGTAGATTTCGTCTAAGTTTTTCAAATATTTTTTTCATTATACAGTTCCTGAAAGTTATGAATAATATTTATAATAAAAAAAAAGGTAATTGAGTTTTTATTGGGAAGACAATTGTAAATATGATTATTCGAACGAGCTCCTTTATTATGACGTTTATTCTTCTCTTTCTTCTCCTTCTTCTTCGTCTTCTTCTTCTTCTTCTTCTTCTTAACCGTTGGAAGGAAAAAAAAGAATATCCGAGAGAGGTGTCAGACGAGAGAACGTCGCGGTCGTGGATACGTGAAAGTAAAGAAAGTGGGCCGTGATCCTTACCAGTGTTGTCGCTAAGGTAGACACTTTTCAAGCTGAATTATACTCTCGTACGTTTTGCTATTCTCACGAGCCCCTTTTTCCCTCATACACGCTCACAAATCTATTTGTCTCTATTTTTCAATTATTTATCACGATCGAACACCCCAGACGAAAAATCAAAAGAAGAAGAGAGAAAGAAAGAAAGAAAAAGGGAGAGAAAGAGAGAAATCTGTTCTTTTTACACCCAAAGGAAAAATATATAAAGTGTATTTCGATCGAAGATATTTTACCGTGTTCATTTTTACGATCTCTGAATACGAGAAGCACGAATTTACTATCATTCATTACCGTAGTTACAGTCTACAGTTTAATACTTTTATCGCGCATATATATAACAAAGCAGTCACTACAGATATACATTAATATTTATTTTGTATATAACATCAAAGAACCGCGTCAAACTATTATCTAGAGCAAAATAAATGTCTATGTGTAACAAGATTTGTTGATTACTTCTTCTTCCAAATCTCGTATTCGTTGATGCTATTCTCGAGCTTATGAAATTGGCGCCTTTAAAGTTATCATGACATTTACGAATTTCGTAGACGCTAAAAAAAAAAAAAAAAAAACTTGAAATTTTATTACCGATCGCAAATCTTATGATTTTATGATCCAGAATCTTTGAAACCGTTTTTATTCAAAAGTTTCTGAATTTCGTCGCCACCAGAGAACTCTAAATTTTCAAATGACTTCGAAAGCCTTCATGGTTTACAAAAAAACATACAAAATATTCCCACCATCGAAAACTTGCACAAAAATCATCAAAAAATAGTTTCCCACGCGATTTTTTATTCAATTTCATTTTATTTTTCGATAAATATACAAATAATAATACACTACAACAATAGTTATTTATTTTCATCAAGATATAAAGTAAAATATCGTATAATTTGAATGAAAAATGGAGAAAAAAAATCAACAAGGGCTGACCGAAGGCAAAGTATTATCATAGACGATAAGAGCGAGCTAGAGATAGGAAAACTATTCGTGTTCTTCTATATAAAGTACATATATAACGTCGAAGCCAAAGCATAGGTGGAATCAAAGGATTTCAATTTCGCGAGGCTTCGGCGAGGCTCTAATGGCTGGCTTGGCTAGCAGACTCTGTACTCTCTGTCCTGCTCTTCCTCCCCTCCTCCCCTCTTTCTCTTCTGCTTTCCTCTTCGTCCCCGCACTTTCGTCTCTCTGTGCTCTCGACAGTCGGAGAACGGGAGATGAGAAGAGAAAGAGAATGAGGGAGAACGAGATGCACCGCGCCGGAACTTCCTAGTGCAAAGTTATTCGGCCGTGCTCGCTCTCAACGTTATACATTTGTATGTGTGTGTATGGGTGTGTGTTAAAGTACGTTCGTGTATATATATAAATATATATGTACATGATACTTTACTGTATGTACCTGGAACGGAGCACTGGCCTGCGAATCGCCGGGGCCCTTGCCTCGGGATCTCGTCTTTTTTGCTTGTTCTTTTTTTTCTCTTTTTCTTTTTTTTTTTTTTTTTTTTTTACTTATTCTTTGTCTCTCTCTGCCTTTTTTTCCTCTCTCGCGTTCACACACCGACGAGAGCCGGTCATCTTTGAAAAAATCTATACACATCGAAGGCTCTGCCAGCTATTTATATTTTCGGACACGATTTTTTTTTTACCGATTTGATACTTTGTTTTTTTTTTCTCGATAAATCAATCTTTTGATGACTGGAAGCAAGGAAAAAACAGAAGAAAGCTGGAGGATTTTCGTGCAAGCGATATTATGAATTTGACTCATTTTTTCGTCCGCTTTGACGTTTGATCGGAAAATTCGATTTGTAATAAAGATTTTTCTGCTAATTCGGACTTTTGACTAGTTTATAAACGATGGAAACATCGGAATGATTAGAAATTAGCTAATTTGTCAATGGAAAATGTGGACATATGATTTTATCGAAAATTTCTATATTTTAATGCTTTTTCATTTGTTTCGCGGTTTTTAAGTCCCGATTCTTTGATGCCTGACTCCAACGACCAGGAGAAAGGTTAACACCAGCACGCTGCACTGAGCACGGAAACGCGGCTCTCTCGTTTGAACCTCTCTCTCTCTCTCTCTCTTTTTCTCTCTCTCTCTCTCTCTCTCTTTCTCTCTCTCTCTCTCTCTCTCGTTTTCTTTCTTTCTTTAACTATAGCTCGTTTTATATTATGTGAAGTATGGTGTATATGCAGCCACCAGTGCTTCATAGTAGTCAGACTGCTTTGCGCAGTTGAGTATCGCACATTTATATACTTATATATATGTATAATCATTTCTACACTGGATCCTGAGTCTAGAATTTCTCGAACGGTACTTAGGATACCATATACGTGTGTTTATACCTCTATATAAATATATATCAAGTAGTTTACATGGTACAATGATACACCTGAGATATTTATCATTTTCTGCTTCGCCCGAGAAGAGACGTACGTGAATCTTCATTCGTACTACTGTTTATCAACCAATATCACGTTCGCGCTTTATATATCATAGATTTTTCTATATCAAACATTTATATACATCCATTATTTCCGCGCGTGTTATTTTACCCGCGAAATTTAACGTCTCATTTCAAAATATTCATTTTCAAATAATAAATAGCGCAATTAACCACAGAAAATAGTCATAAAAAGATTTTAACAAACAACGGAAACAAAAAAGAAACGAATTCATCCTGAAATAAATAATAACTGAGCAGGTACGAGTTGAATTTTTTTTTCTAAACATTGTTTCAATAATTAGATACTGCAAAATTAATTGAATAGTAGCAAAACGTCATTGTGTACGTAGACAAATTTAATATTGAAACTTGCATCATTGGAGTCTAGGGAAAAAAATCATTTTTTTTAACTAATCTTTCAAATTATTGAATTTCTCACAAATTTTTTTACTGATTTCGTTTTTAGGTTACAAAATAAAGGTCGTCTCGATAAAGTAATCGAAGTACATACGAATTTTGAGGTCTGTTGAAATAAAAAATAGTATTACGTTGCTTTCCAACGATAGAAACTTCAATGTCATATAGATTTGACATATCTATATATTTTGATACGTATACAGATAAGAGGGGAGTTACGGATCGTAAAATTAGCTCACTGATCTCATTCCATGCTGAATCCGTTCGTTAAAATAGCTCGAGTACTTCATAAACGTCGATGACGAGAATATCACACGAAACCAATGGACCTGGGGGTCTGTTGAACTTTCCTGTCGTCATCTTTTTTTTTTTATGTCAATTTTCGTCTCACCAAGAAGAAAAAAACAACTTAGACGAAAAGAAAAGGCTGTAGATTTGCAAGATAATTACGAAGGAACACATTTTAGCTGATGAGTCAATTACATGAGGCGTAGAAAATATTTCTCTTTTTTTGACAACCAAGCTTTTGGTCACTTTGGTGTTTTTCGTTGCATGAATTAAGAAAAATGAAAAATTCCTCAGCTTTATAGTTCGCTTTTGAGAGTGAAATTAACGAACAGGGATAGAAAGAGAGAGAGAGAGGGAGGAAAAAGGAATAAAGAAAAAAAGGAAACAACAACAACGTAGGTGGAATAAGTGAAGAGGGGCTTTCGTAAAGAGCGATATGTACCGCGAAGCGGTGCAAGAAAGATCAAAGGATTTTTGTTCAGAGAGATAAAGAGTGAGATGGAAATATGAAAAAAGGGTGAGAAAGAGATAGAGAGAGAGAGAGAGAGAGAGAGAGAGAGAGAGAGAGAGAGAGAGAGATAGAAAGAGAGGGAGAGAGAACTTTGTGCTCGTGTTTCTTTCTCGCCTGTGAGCTTGGAAACAAACGCTCTGTAGAAAACTTCCATCTCAGCCCTTTACATTTTTTCCTTTCTTCTTCTTTTTTTTTGCACATTCTTCCTCTCTCGCTCTTACTTGGATCGATTTCTCCCGCGATTTTACTGCTTCTGCAGGGCTTCGTTACGATCTATAAAGGACTAGAACGAATAAATTTGATGCTCTTGGTGCACCGGACCAAAACCAAATGATTTTTATCTTCACACAAAGAGGTTACAACTTATTTTTCGAAATATTTCATTTTTATCGAAACACACAGAAAATAAGCATCCGCGGGCCACAGAATTTCGATGGTCTCGACATTTTCATCGTTTCGGGACAACGAAATTCTTTTATTCTTTCAACAAAAACTAAAATTCATTATTGACATCGAAAATTTTGATCTGCAAGCAATATTTCATCAAATTGAATAATAAACAAATCCTCTCGAGTGATGACAGCATTTTTCGTTGCGCAAACAATAGAAATATTTTACTATCGTCTATACAAACACAATGAACACAGAAGCGATATTCTGAAGGGAATAAAAATCGTAGGCGTGTGGGGGTAGAAAAAAAGAGAGGAAAGAAAACAAGGCGAGGGCGTGCGGACAGGTGACGCGTGTACAAACTACAGCAGAGGACAAAGGCACGTGCATGTATGTATTTATTATACGAGAGTAAAAGGTGTGACGTACGAGATACGAATATCGCGAACTTGTCTCGCCGATTTGCACGCGGCCTCATCGTAATCGATTCTTACGTGTGTTACGATCTTTCTTCTCTTTTCGTCTCTCAAAACATCCGGAAGTAAACGATTCCGTGATTAATTCACTATCTGGAATATTCAAGTCATTGGAAACCAGATAAAAACAATGAAAAATAATTACAAATCGAGTTAATTTCAAAGATTCAATTAATATTCAATATATCAATTTTTGTCGATGTTTTTTTCTAATCATTTGCACGTCAATATCGTGGAATCGAAGATTAAAACGAAATTTTCATTAATAATAATATTCAATTGGAAAATTGACTCGATTATTAACTCTCGAAAGTCCATCGGACGATTTTTTATCCCGTATTTTTATTGCACGTTATGAAAAAATGTACAGAAAGTCAGAGCAAGGGCTTATCACTCTAGACAATCGTTATCATCGCCTCTGGCGCGAGGAGATCGAGAGAGAAAGAGAGAGAGAGATAATAGTAAAGGAGTAGGAGGATCGAAGGCGCGCGCTCCTCCGCTCGAACTCGCGCGTGCGCGACTTAAATTAACGGGTCGAGTCTAGAGACTCTACACACATGCATTTATATATATTGTCAAACACGTGTGTATCGATGTATGTGAAATTCTCTCACCATAGTATGTGCAACATACGAGAATTTCTTTTTTTTTTGCTCTTTTCTTCACTTTTTTTTGGTATATATGTATTTTTTGTTATATATGGATATAATATGCACGTGTGTGGTTATGTATCATACAGTTTGCACTACCATCCATTATATACCGTATAATACTACGGTATCCGCTCTCCCGGTCTTTCCCGCGTGAGAAAGAAACGCAAAAGCCAGCCCCGATGAGACGCGAGTACACACAAACACACACACTGACAGCACAGTCAGTGCATTCGGGTTAATGCACCGCCACGAAAGATCAACCGGAACCCATCCTCCGAGTTTAAATGAGATACTTTTTTTTTTGTTTTTTAATTTCCAAACCAATTTTTTAATTACGATCATTTCGTTCAGGAGGGAAAACGTTTTTTTGGACTTTTAAATCTTGAATTATGGTTATCAATTTTTTTCGATTTGTTAGATCGGTTGAGAATTTGGAAAAATGGAATCGTTGGAAAATCTTGGCACAAAATTGATTATTCATACTTTTTCACTCGCTTTGGTGAAGGTTTTTTTTCGCTTTGGTTTGTTATAATTTTTTGAATAATTTTCGGACACCACGTAGATGAAAAAATTTGTATAGCCGAGCCTGAAAGTGGACATGGAACGAAAGCTTACGATGGGGGGCCAGTTTAAAGGGGATAATGAGAAACGAAGGTATAAATGTGCTCGGGAGAGGCGCCTCGGCCAAGAACCAACCAAGTGGGGATAACATCTGCTCTTAGCGTGATTGCCGTGTATTGATGTGGCTTTATGGCTCGCGCGGGCCACGCCAACAAAGTAGGGATCCTCTCGTTCTTCCTTTCTTTCTTTCTTTTCGTTTTCTCTGATTATTTCCTTTGAAAAATTTCATTAATTTTATGACATTTTGTCAATTGAAATTTTGACGTTTCTAAAAGTATGATTTTTTGTCACTAATTGCTAAGTAATTGGTACAGAATTTTTAGAAAAACTATGAATTGTTTATTTTTCTCGATATTCGCGAAAAGTTCGTAAATATCGAATTCGTAGAAAAGCTGCGATTTATTTAAAAGTAGAAATAAAAAGATTGAGTATTTCGATAAATATAAATAAAAGTATTTCATTTGAAAACAACAAAAAAAAAAGGTTAACGTTGAAAAGTTCGTTTTTCTAGAGTTCAATGAAAACAAAAGTTCTACGTAGTAGAATAATCGTCGATGATTTTGGCCTTCGAGGCTAAAAATACATCGAAATCAGAAAAGAAACAGTTTTTTTTGTCTTCCTGGTAAGAACTTGAAAGCGAAGATCAAATATCTCGCAAGTGAAGATTGAAGCTAAGAATTTTTCGAAGATTCGTTTGAAAAAAAAAAGCGTCGTCAATTCTATATTTATCTTGGCATTGATATTTCGTTTTGTCATTATCGTGAATCCGTTCTTTGCGATCAAGTAAGAGAATTTAAAGAAAAAAAAAAAAAAAACACCACACTTATTTCGAGGCGAATTGTTTCTTCGTCAGTGAATAAGTGTGTGTATACCGAACAAACAAGTCTGTGGCGAGGGCGTACGAAGTTTAATCGTAAAACGCAAAGAAGACGAAAAAAAAAACATGTTTTTCCGTACTTCCAAGGTCTGAAGACTGATTCGTTCCATCATCAAAACAATGATCAATAATAATGAGAATATTAATGAACGAGTCTCTATTGAAACATGTTTTAAATGGTACATTGGAACGATTAAAAGAATAATTTGCTAGTTTTGAAGATCGATTGTGACGAGCCGCGAGGTTCTTACCTGCCCCAATTTTTTTCGTCTCGTCCGTGGCATTTTTTTGACTTTTTCTCTCTCTCTCTCTTCCTCTCTTCTCTTCCACGATCCCCACTCTGTCTTCGTTTTCCACGAATCTTTGTCGCGATTCGCCGAAATTCTCCGCGTGTTTTCGTTCCATCTGTATAGACATTTATTTATCCATTTATTTTTCTATTTTTATTATTATTTTTTTCTTGCTTTAATTCACATTTCGTATCGGACGTTAAAACCTGAAACATTCTCGAACAATTTGTGCCAGTTTTTCGTACGACTATATCGCTTCGAACCTTGACCCCTCATCCCCACTTTTTTTACTCCCTCCTCTCTCGCCATGCTTCATAATTAATCCTCGAGCACGTCAGCTTCCATGACGATTTATGTTGCTCGTATAAACAAACAAGAAACGACAGACTGTTGTCTGGATATCGAAAAATAATTTGTCACAAAAAAAAAAACAGTTCACTTCAGTTTTTAATCATTTTTATTCGTAATTTGCTTGGAATTCGTGTGATTTATAAATAATGCTAACGAAGCTTAAGAGCTGGAGGTAAAAGGCGAGCGGAGAAAGTGAGAGCTCGCGCCCAGCTCGTTCGTTAATAGAGTGAAAGAAAAAGGAACAAGAATGCTCTACGTCGAGTTTTATTTTTATCTTTTTCAATCGTTTTCAAAGCTTTTCTAAGAAAGAAAAAAAAAACAGCAACATTTCATTTGTACTTCCTAATTTTTTTCTTCGTATACGTGAATAATGACGAAATGAAAAGTAGTAGAAAATAAGAGAGAGAGAGAAACATTTAAATTGACGTAATAAAAAAAAGTTTTTGCCAGTTGTTAAATAGAGGAGGAAAATAAATGAAAGGTTTTTGGGAGCGAGGGAGCAGTTTTAGGGGTTAATATTCTTGCTACGAAGCAAAGCGGAGAGAAGCTGCTTTTTTCATATTTTTTTTTTGTTTCTTTACTTTTTTCATTCGTTGACTATATACACACGGTCCAAACGGATCGTTGCGGTAGATGTATATTATGCATGGGAACGAACGGCCGAAGGAGAGAGAAAGAGAGAGTAAAATAAAAAAAGGAAGTGGGAGGAGGAACGTTGCTGGCAAGCTACTCGGTAATTTTCTCTCCCGCTCTCTTCCTCTTTCTCTCTCTCTCTCTCTCTTTCGCGCAACGATTCTCCGTCTCTCTCTTCACGAGCACGAGCGCTTGCGCCCAATGCACTTCTCCTTGTCTCCCTCCCGCAAGGGTCGCACCTGCGTATATCTCAAAGAGTCGCTGCCTGCTGCAGTCTATGCACTCCCGATCCGATCGCTGACCGTTTCCGACCTGACGACTCGATCAACACAGAGTACATGACCAAACGAACTCACGTCGCTCTCTTCAAAGGAAATCCACATACATTTAAATTGACGTCAAAATAATGCATAAGATTATGCATCAATTTGTTACATATTTCGTATTCTTAATAATTATTATATGAAGAGATAAGTTAATATAAAAAATCAAAAATACAGAAACAGGAAACTGTATAGAAATATGAAAATTGACCAAAGTTTATATTTTTCTTAAACATTCGCTGATTTGAATTAAAAAAAAAAAACAGTGATTTTTCTTCTCTGAATCTTGCCGAAGAGCCAATTTCGTAATTACCGATATAAAATAATCAATTGTTCCACAAAGTATGTGAACGACAATAAAAGTAGTCAATTTCGTCTACACTTTTGTCATATCAGCTGCGAATGATAAGAAAATCGCCGACAAATGCTTCACTACGTTTTTCCCCCCTGCACATCGCTCGATTTTATATAATCTCTTGTGAATGCTCTTTAAAAGTGGGTCACGTGACCTCCCGTAGAAAACTAACTCACGCCTATGTACTATGGTGCATCAATATTTCAAAAATAGTTAATAAAAATCATTTCTAATTCTTATTTTCTAGATTATTATAATTATTTTTCATAATTTCTATTAAATATTGGTCTTCGTTTCATTAAGATGAAAAAAATAGTGTCAAAAAATCATTTCTAATTCGTATTTGTAATTTCAATTATTATCATTATCATTCAAGTATTATCGTTTTTGAGGAATCGAAATATTGTCAATAATATTGAACCAAAAGAACTGTCACAGCTGTCACAATGCACGCTGAATAATTCGTCGTTTTTTGTTTCCCTTTTCTCACGATATACTTAAGTGTGCGTTGTGCACGTGTGTTTATACACATAGATAAAGTGAACGATCGTTGTGGTTGTCGCGTTGTTGCGAGAGGCCTATGATGCGAGAGAAAGTCGCGCGAATGGTCACGGCCTATTTAACGAGGGCCAAGCGCACACGGTGCTAAGCAATATCGCGAGCATATACTCTTGCATACACACAACGTAACACCGATTCGTCACACGTACCAAAATATACTGTTTTGTATTTATTTCGGAAGACCTTTTTTCCGGATAGAGATTGAAACAAAAAAAAATCATTTTTTTAACAATTGCGTCGACAGTGAAATCGTTTTTTTTAAATTATTTATAATAACTTCTGTTGATTTTGAATCTTTGTATTTTTTAGTGTTACCTTCATTTGGAGATTTTTTGGTTTCAACTTCGAAGAAGCCTCGAAACTCGATTGAATACTTTTTCTATTCTCTTTTTTTCTTTTTGTCGTTAAAAGCTTGCTCCAAGATCTTTGTCTCAATGGGTTTAATTATCTGGAAAGTAATAGAGACTTGAAAATAAAATAAAAGGTTTGAAACTATTGTACGGAAATGACGCCTCGAGACGGATGCAAAAATCATAACGGGCTCCCCGTTGTACGGTATCGCGTCCCACATGAAATCAAGTCCCTCCAACCGTGTCCTCCCCACCACCTTTAATAAGCGAACGTTATACGAACACTTAATCTAGAAAAAAGAGAGAGAGAGAGAGAGAAAAGGGGATTCGCATTGTAATCGGTGTTCGTACACATTTTTATTAATTATTAATGTATGTCCACGAAAATATACCCAGAAATTGTCTCGTACGAGAAAAAAACGGATTTCAATAAAAAGCTTAACTTTTTTTAGTCTTACGTTCTCCGTTACTAATGAATTTTTTCACGTGGTTGGAAGTGTCACGTTTCGTCAAAGTTTCGAGAATAAGTTTATGCATTCAGACATTTTTTTTCAAGCCTCGATTCGTGGATAAAAAGCGCAACAGGCGCCCCTCCAAATAAGTCTAAGCTCGTTAATATGGTCGAGGGAAAAAAATAGATAAGGAAATGGAAAAACAAAACAGCTTACGAATAACACTTCGCGGCCATATTCATTCAATGTGTGACTCTTTATTTTTGTGTCTTAAAAATCGAAAACAAATGTGGATTCCACTATCAATTTATTATTATAAAAATTGACATTTGAATTTTGTAATATAATTTCCGTGTATCCTCACGATTCCGTATTATAATTGCTCATCTTTATTGGTGTTTCATTAAAAAAAAAACATTACCTCGACGGTTTTTGTCTCGTTTATTCGCGATCGTGTATATGGTCAGCACACTTTGCATGACGTAACGTAATGGTAAATATTATGTCGAAGTCCGAACAGTCATTTTTCACGATCGTCAATGCACACTTTGCTCTTGAAACGTGTGGCATTATTATTTTTATTTCGTTAATTCATTCCAGGAAAAATAATTATCACAAATGCAGACATGGGAGAAATTTTTTTTTATCATTTTTTCGTTACATTTTTTCTCTTCTTCGTGGCAAAAAAAAATCATATATTTTTCTAATTCATACGCAACACATATGGGCATACGTATTAAAATGTATTTCGAGATCATTCCAAAGGCAAAGTGAGTTTAAAAGCGAGCGGACACGCGTACCCAAATTTATTTATAAACGCGGACGGGTACACGCTTCAGCATTCGGTAATTTTCTTCTGCTCTCCCTCCCCCCCCCCCTTCCCTCCTTCTCCACACCATTTTTCCCCTTCTTATTCGTTTGCTCGAGAACGTTCGCGCATTCCATCCAAGGCCCTTTGCGAGCACCGACATAGCGAGAGAAAAAGAGAGAGAGAGAGAGAAAGAGAAAGAGAGAAAAATACTCCAGAGTGAACGTCCACACTCGCTACTCTATCCTTTCGACGAGAAGCCACTTTCTATTTCGATTGGGGCAACATGGCGGCCAATATCCCTCCTCCCGCACCTCTTCACTCCTCGTTCCGTTCCAAGAGATTCTCTCTGCGTTTACACTCACAACCTCAGCCTCACACTAATTATAATATCATTTCTTCCGTTTTACTCAAATCCCTTCGAGTCGAAATTATTCACCCCGATTAATATACTCTAGCCATTTTAATCATCGAGAAATTCTCATTAGGCCTTTTTCTTCAAAAATGAAAGTTCCCGAGATTCTGAGATGTCACTTGAAAGTAAAAATTCTATTTTCATCATTTTTCTGCTCCTCCAGATCCATCTTTTTTGTGCATTTAAAATTTTAAACTGTGAACCCTTTTTTTTCACGGTATTCTGACTCGTTTTTTTTCGTAATCGAATAGCATGAAATTCTTTTCGAGAAATCGGAATTTCTTTCCCACAAAAGATCGATTCAAAAGTATTTTGACAATTGGATTTTTTTCCCTCGAGTTTTCTCCGAATACGACCGATTTGATTGTTTTTTTTTTGTTTTCTATCGAGCGACAATGAATTAATCATAAATCTAGATACTCGTTATCGCAAATTGATTGAACTATACTACGCAGTTTTAATCGTCAGCAATTTTCAATGTTTTCCAACATACTTTTTAATCGTGATTCGTGACAGTGCGCTTTTGAATTAAAAACAATTTTTCGTTCGTCGACCTCCCGGGAAAAAAAAATCTTCAGCTCATCTTGGGTCTAATAATACATCCGTCGAAATCCGATTAAATTGTAACGATCCTTGACTCATTAAGGTCATCGAATTTCCCCAGTCTCTCCGGCTGGCAGTCGAGTAAAACCTTAATTTTTCTTGCCTCAAAATTTCAATATGGCGCTAAGATATCTGTTTTCTTTTTTTTTATAATCTTTTCCGAAACATTTTTCATACACGAAATTCAGAAAGAAAATCGTACGTGTCGAGAATTCTCACGGATTTCGTTAGATAATCCCTCCTCGGAACAACCTACCTTCGCTTTTTTTCTTCTTAATCGTTGTATTCTTTTTTTTCTTTATTATTTTTGCTACAATTCCCTCCCTTCGCCTGGAGAAAGTTGGCCTAGGATCGCGTCGAGCATAAAATCACGTCTTGGCTCACTCGTTTTACCTTCTTTTTTTGTTCTCTCGAAATGTCACAATTTCATGATTTTAAAGAAAAATAGTTCGGTACTATAAATAAAAACGAACTCATTACGAATATCGATAATCTTTACTGTCAAAAATGCTCCGATTAATCGTAATTATTATTAATTTTATTATTCAAACACCATGCAAAAATCATAGACTAAGAAAAACCATCTTGTGATTTTTTTTCTATTGATGTTCCTTCTCCTTCTTCTTCTTCTTCTTTTTTATCATCATTTTTCTCTTCTCTCGTGACTTTTTATATAACTTGCCAGTTATAACAAGACTAAATTCTCTGAGTCACGAAATGAAGGCTCGAGAGTCGCGCCTTATCGTCAGAAACTACATTTATATTTGTATATATATATAGATATTTAAATGCGTCATCGTGTTCTCGTACTCACAGCTCCATAATAGATTCTGTATCATTTAGCTTGTCGACGAAAAACAATTTTCCGTAGAAATTCGTAACAGAACTTAAAACAGTGAAGTTCGCTTGAAATTAACTCAAACGTATGTTTGTTTTTCTTGGGTTTTTCTTCTTCCTGGAAATGTCTTGATCTTAATCAAATTTCTTATTATCTGCACAATCCCAAGTTGGGGGAAAAAATTCCGTTGTTTGTGATGTGTCAAAAAATCGAAATTGTACGTTGCTATATTTATAGGCATTCGTGTGAATGAATTCGCACATGTGTCTCTTTTTTCTCATTTCGTTGACACTTCCGTTCGCGTGCCCGCGTTTTGCCCAGATGTGTTCGTGGTCCGATCCCCTCGTTGATTTACCGTGACCCACGCAATTGTATATTCGCGAGCCTCATCCTCCGCTCGTAAATCCCTGCGATAATCTCCCTTCGCTAAATATATTTATACGAAGCTTGGGATTTTTATATATTTTATATATTTCAATCGAACGGTGAATTAAATCGTCCCTCAATAGCACGTTGTTCCCGAAATACACATTTTTCTTCCTCTTTTTCAATGAATTATTCGGTTCGATCTATTTTTCTCTATTCGTCACACAAGCTTTTTCGCTTCCCGAGGAATTTTTCAAAAGAGAAATGCGTGAAAGTTTCCTCTTTCCTTTTCGCCAGTCGGCTGATTAATCGATTCGTCGCGCGATACTTAATTTTCTTTTTCAATTTTAAGGAAACGCATTTGAAAAGAATAATCGTCGAAAATCTTGATCCTATGGCGCCTCGTAACAGTATTTTTCTTTCTTTCTCTTTGTCTTTTTCCATACTTCCTTGGGCTTGTTGAATTGAACGGAAAGTCTGCTATGTGGGTCACTCAACGAGGAGTTAGTATATACGAGGGGAAAAAAAGTAGAGGGAGAAAAGCTGAGAGAGTTCTCTACGCCCAGAGAGTGATCGGTGAGCTCGAGAGCTTCGAGACACATGGTCACATCAAACTATTCTTCTCTCTTTCTTTCCCACTCCCCACCATTTTTCTTTCCTTCCTTCTTTCGTGCGCACATATCAATGTATATAATACATTTACTCACAGTATTAAACGTGCCCACGTACCGCTAACCGGGAGGGACGAAAAGAGGAGGGTAAAGAGTAAAACAAAAAAAAACATAACAACGCACGAAGACGAGCCACAGTGGCATTGCGTTACTATCGTCTTATACCGTTACTTGAAAAATCTCGAACCTGCGAGTTCAGCTCACGAGCTCGTGCACATATTTTACGGGAATTCTCTTCCTGTACTTAACAATTCTCCATTTTTATTTTCTTACATCTCATTTTTAAGCAAATGTCGAAAAAATTATCATTCGATTAATTATTGCTTTTCTAATCATAGTCATCGTTCTTCATTCAATTTTTTCGAATTCTGTAAATTGCATGTAGTGACGAATTTCTAAATTAGTTCACACTCTTCTTCAGAGAATTAAATTATACATTTTTATTACCCAATCCATTTCGTTTACGATTTTACTATCGATTTAATTATTATGAAACACGTATTAATAATCGAAAATAATATAATGATGAAAAAACGGATGAATTTCTCGAAAAATTGTAACAATAATCTAAATAATTTGTTGTTTTTTGATTGCAGACTTTAAGATGAGATTGGAAGAAGATCTGGTGATTCGAAGGAGTCGACCAACCATGATATCCGCCAAGTACCGTGCACGCGAAGAACGCAGACGTTTGTTGAAAATATCGGCTGGCAAATTGCGACGCATCGAAGATCCCGAGGGGAGCCTATGTCGTTCGGTACTAATTAACAACGCCGTCAGACGTCTACAGCGTGAGAACAGAGACGAGAAGACACGAAACTACGGATTACCCATCGTCAGTTATCTCGATGATTCGTCCAAGGAAAATAATCTCAGTGGAAATCACATGGACACTGACAATTCCTCCAAAAAGAGGTGAGAATCGCTAAATTTTCTAATTTTTCTCATTTTTACACTAAAAAACAATACTTTTAACTTCAAAGAAATGTCATAACAAGGATCACAATAAAATATTGAAAATTATTCAATGTTTCTGTACAAAAACGTTATTTTGTCCTTAAAAATCGAATAAAAATATTTTTTTTTTAACTTCAAACGCAGCAATGATGATAATTATCATTTTTTATTTGTAAAATTGCAGATTGGGTGAAGACATGAGGAGCAACGAGAGCTTAAGTCCTAAGCGGCAAAGGCACGACGACTTGGATCTCCAGGACGACGTATTCAGTGACTTTTACATTTTGCCACCGACCCCCCGTTTGTTGTCGCACATCGACGACGTGCCCGAGCAACAAACATCACCGCATTCGATACAAAATTATCACGAGGATCGTTTGTGCACGAGCGAATTGCGAGGTGTGACGTCATCATCGTCAAGCAGCTCGAACGGTTTATATTGTTCGCAGGATCTGGTTGATTCGGGGATCGGAAGATCGAGCAGCACCGACGTGAGTCTAATGGACGTGAGCGACGAGGCTGACAGAATTTGCGACTTTGCAAGATTCGCTGACTCGGCGAAGAGCCTCGAGGAACGTTTGGTCGAGCTTCAAACTCTTGACGAACACTTTGATCTCGCGAAATTCGAGAGAAACAATAATCAGAGTTGCGGACGAGCCTTTCACGACATTCAAACGTTTCACAGTCTCGTTCCAGGCCTTGAGACCTAGAGTGAAAATAACAAAACTCGAATAAATGAAACCGTTAATAATACGAAGATAAATAAAAAATATAGCAAAAGGAGAAGAAGAAAAAAGCATTTCGTTGGTTTTGTTTTGTTTTGTTTTTTCATCGCTGTAACAAAACACGCGAAGGTTTCTAAAAACCGATCCCCTCGCAGGGAGCATGAGACTGGATAGCAATTTGATGGTTAATCGAGAGACTTTCGTTGAAAAATTCAAAGAAATATATCTATATATATGTATATATACATATATTTAAAAAAAACAACAACAATAAAAAGGAAAACACAAAAAAACGAGATTTTTTGTACATTGATGAGACGGTAAGAAGGAAAAACTCGAAGTCACTCTCGAATCGGAGGAAGAGGCGGCTAACGGAAGTTCTCCTCCGGAAATGAATATTCCTGACAAATTCATTCGTCATCGAACGAGAGTTCCCGGACGACTTAGACAATTGAACGAGGATCGAAGCCGCGAGTATCGTCGACGATACAAAAGCTTTTCGAAGCTCTCGCCTGAGGATATCTTCGACGCGTATTTCGAAAAACCTAATCTCGTAATTCGTTTTTTGTTTCGTCGTCAAAGGAATCGAGTACTCACAACGATGGTGGGGGACACAATGTTCCATGCTGGAGGACGAAAACTCCGTTGCACCATTGAAACGTCCGCATCCATCATTCTTTTTATTTATTGTTTTGTTTTTCGATTTAATTTCCTTGACACCGAGATTCGGCGCACACGAAAACACACGTACACCTACACACTCACAAACACACATAACGTAAATATGCGATGACGACCTCTGGTGAAAACGATCTCGCGATCTATCGACACTCGCCCCGGCGACGAATACGATTTTATTCTTTGCCGTAGCGAGTGATCCGACAAAGATATTATATTTGATCCTTTGGGGAGTCTCGGATCGGCCAAAAAACTGTTTATTTTCATTTTCAAACTATCATCTCAAATATTAACTCAAATCAATAGAAAAAAGTGAAAAAATTCAACACAAGTCAACTTGTGCTCAACGATTCTTCCGAATCGAGTAATTTCGATTCATGACGCAACTCCTCACGTATTTACTTATTTTCTTTTGCATTTAATATTTTCGAATTATCAGCGATTTTTTATATTGAAACATTCTATACTCTGGACTCAGATTTCTCAACGTAGAGGAAAAAAAAATCAAAATTTAACGCGAGAACAACGATTTTTGTTTACTTGGCTTTTGCACCGATTACCGAGACTCCTCCAAACGCCTCTGAAAAAAAACTAAGGACCATCCGTCATTTACGAATGTTTAATATATTGATTATATGGATATATATGTATATATATATATATATATATTCGTATATATAAAACACTGTACACATACTGTTTGTATATATAAAGATACTATTTTAAAAGCGCGTTTTCCATCGCCACTTGCACGATATTTATACACATATATGATTGGTCACGTGGTCCATCCATCCGAACTTTGGACGGGACTCTGCCGGGGGGGGGATTATCGATGTAACTTTGCGGGATTTTTTGTTCTTTCTTCGATCCAACGCCAAACGTATTTACCAACTGGCGCAAAGGAACACGCGCTTTTCTTGTACATAAAGAAAATATGGAATAATAATGATTATAATAATAATATTAATAATCATAATTAAAGTAATTGATAATGAAAGAAAAAACTTAACAAAAAAAAAGAACAGAATGATAAGCGAGTGCGTCACCGCGCGCGCATTTCATTTATATTTAAAATGCAAGAAAAAAAAACGAGCAAATGAAAAGAAAAAAAAGGATTATCGTCGCACGAACGCGACAGGGCCTTAGTTAATTTACATTTATATAAAAATATTTCTGTTACTCGTAATGATGTTCCATTATTTTTAAAGAAAGAAAGAAGAAAAAAAAGCAGAAAAAAAATCGAATCGTAGCTTCTAGAGCTAATAATGTATTCTCGCGTTTCCCCCGCACGATTAATTTTATTATTATATATTTATATTATTATTATTAATAATATATGAATATACATATATAATAATTTTATACTTTTTTGGTCGTGGCAAAACGAAATTCGTTTACGCCGATTTACAACCAGTCTTCTCGATCGCGCGTAGCAAGCATTTATATATTTATTTTGAAAAGAAAAAATAAGAGAGAAAACCTGCGAATTTGTTTGCTAAGAATTTCTGTTTTTTTCGTTTTTTTCGCGACCATTTTTGTACTCTACGTAGTACGTAAATTATTTTAGTGCAATTTATAACAGCAAAAAAATGGCGAATGATCAAGTAAATTAATTGATAAAAGTAGAAAATAGTGAAAGGAAAAAAATCAAACGGATTGCAAAATGATCTTTTTCTTATATTTTTTGGAAATTGGAATGTGAAGGAAAATTTGCGTAGAACCAAAAATACAGCAAATCAACTTCTCAGTTTGAATTGTATTCGATTTACAGTTTTTTTTCGTTTTGTATTATTATCTTTAAAAAAACTCTTTTTAGAAAAGGAATAAGAATTTTTGCCCTACACGCATACGGGCGGATTGCTACGAATGATTTTTATTATTTTATTATGGCCTGTTACGAAACTCCGATGTCACGACTTTACACACAAATATGTACTAACCGAGTGTGGTTTTTTCGCATCATCTCGACTCGACTCTGTCTCCTTTTCACTCTCTTTCTTTTTGTCTCTCTTGTCCGAGACTTTTTTGCGTACGATTCCGTTATACGAGACGCTCTATCGGTCATCGTCGAGTCTGGAATTCCGAGATCAGAGTTCAGGTCAATTGGTCGATTGTGTCGGTTCTCCGGCATATAAAATTCATACGATGAAATTCGAACTCTTGGATGTCAGAGGAAAATGGAAAGAGAGGGAGAGAGAGAAGGAAAGAGTCACTTCGCGAATTCGACAAGAAAAAAAAATCAAAAAATTGCGATAAATCGAAATAAGTATAAAAATGTTTAAGAAAGAAAAAACTAAATCCAGATCCAGCGGCTCAGAGATTTGTATCTCCGCACAATGACTTTACACAAATCAACATGAATTTCGTACAAACGTCAAATAATAATAAAAAATGAAAATTAGAGGAAAAAAGAACAGAAACTGTTTTTTTTTCGTTTCTTTCCTTTTTTTTAATATACGAGTACTTAATAACATATTGTACTTGCCTGTACTTGAACGAATATTCCAATCTGTTCGCTGGATCGGACATTCCAACCACACAAACAAATATCCACCAAAAAAAAACAAGAGAAAATTGCATAAACGAAGAAAAATAAGAACAAAAACTGTGAAAAAACAATATCAAGTTAATAATGAGAACAGGCAATTTATAGATCGCGCGGGGGAAGAGATACACACAAATCTAATCTTCCGTAGAGTGCCCGAATCACGCTGCGATTTGTGAAATTTGTGCAGTTTGAGCCAAACTAAAAAAAAATCAAAGAAAAATCAGGCCTCCCCGGTCGTTTTTTCTCGACGATGATCGGCGTGATTCAAACAATTTTTTTGTAAATAGCTATCGTAAAGCAAATAACAAGAAATAATAATTGAAAAAGAAAATCGAAAATCCTCAAAACACAACAAAATTAGCTATGTATAAAGTTTCGTACATTGTTTAGATTTTTAGTATACTAGTTATCCAAAATCAGTTACCAATTATACGAGAAAACTGCAAATAAACATGAAAAAAACGATATATGATATATCTTTTGTCATTATGTATTTTTATTTCCATTCCCTGTTTCCTTGACGTTTCCCAATCTTCTACGCACCATCACGACATAACGCAGAGCCAAGCAATCTGACGTTTCGTTTCAAGTAGTAATAGCCCGCTCAGGTCGGACCCTGGAGCTGCGCCAGTAGTAAAAACCGGACCAGACATCATTTTTTTTTCTTTCTCTTTTAATAACCGGATAGAGACAGGAAGGCTATTTAATTATTTCGACGCCTGATATTATTTTATTAGCTGTTGATTATTGATAAAATTTCATTTCAATTACTTCTTCAAATTATTTCATATTTGGGCTAGAAATTTACAAGATTTTTTTCGAATTGTCTGCTCAAAGGGCTGATTATTGATTTACTTCTTTTCGATGTTGCAGTTTTGATGTTTTTTTTTTTTTTTTTACAATTTTTATGGAAGTGGCGATTTCTCACCATTTTGGAGACGACCTGTTTTTTTTTTTTTTTTTTTGTATTTTTATTGAGTGTTGCGAATATATACAAAGGATGGAGAACCTAAATTGCTATTACAATTTTATAACTAAATAAACAAAGGTTGTTTGTTATAATAAGGTAATAACGTGTTGTTAATATTAATTTAAATAACGTAATATAATAAATGGCGGTGTCTCGTGACCGCTGAAAATGAAATTAACGATCGGTCGTCGTCCGTGCACGTATCGCACTCAGGTGTTTTTCGTTTATTCGTTCGAATTACTTCTTTTCGATAAATCATTACTTTTTTGTATGTTTTGTATGAGAAGCAAAGAAAAGAAAAAACTTGGCCGAGTGCTCGTCGAGATCAATTTCTCATTCTCGTTCACCCGTGAAATTTCGTCGTAAGCCCCTAAACTCGCTCTCCCTGCGAACGATCGATAGCGGGTAAAAAACAAAAAGAATTACAAAAAAAAGGGAGATACTTCTTTTCAGTTCGGATCGAAATTTTCGTCCGGTGAACGAGAGGGCTCAAATTTTCGTCGAGCAACGACGACCGATCACCGTTTATATGTTCTACTTAAAAAAAAAAAAAAATTCCTTTAAAAAATTCATTCAAGGCAGACTTCGTGGTCCTTTCGCTCGCTCCTTTTTTTCTCTTTCTCTCGCTCTATTATTCGTCGTCCAAACGTTCCTTTATTAATCGGTCAAATTATTGCTTGTGTAAAATATCATCGCTCGTTTCATCGACGGCACAACATGTTTCGTATCCTCAAAAAAGTCAACTGTTCGTTTCGCTCTGTCTCATTCTATAAACCTCTCGTATAATCATCATTTAACCATTATTATTTTTGTTTTTTCTCACTTCTGTTTCTTTTAATCGTCCCCTTGGTCCATCATTCCGTAAAAAAATGTTCGGCCAATTAGAACCAGCGTTCGAGCATTGCCTCCGCTTTTCATTTGGCAAACAATTTTCCATGGAGAAAAAAAAACGATTATAAAATGTGTATACAAAATAATATCTTGGCTTATATTATCTACGAAAAGAAAAACCGAATTTTTCGACATATATTTTTGAATATCAGCAAAATATATGGGAGCAAATATCAGGCACTTGTAAAAAGAGAAAAAATTGAAAACATTGCAATATATGACGGACGAAAATATGCGTTTGTTTTTTTTCTTTTTTTTCCCCCATGGAAAATAATACTAATTGGATTTCAATAGAGTGTAAAATCAAGAGACGCTAAAAAAATACTTGATTCTCTGGACAATCGACGCACCATTAATTTTCATCTCATTCACTTAACTCCACAATTTTATTTCTTTCTCTCATTTCTTTAATCTCAACCTCACAATAATTATACCCTCTGCCACCAGAAAAATAGAATTCTTAAAACTTAAACTCAGTTCGCGTTCGCTTTACTTCTCGCATACATCTTGCGCCGTTTCATTTATTACGTTTATATTTTCTTTTCTCTCAACATTTCGACGATTTGCCAGACACTCACGAATTCTTCAATTAACATGTTAATAGTAGTTCGAGGTTATACGATTCCTCATCCACGATTTTTCATTTCATTTTATATTTCATTTTCTTTCGTCTTTCACAACAATTACTTTTTTCCTACAACTTTTTTGTTTCGCAGAAAAAGCCTCCATCAATACGTATATTTAGAAGGTAAAGAGAAAAAAATAGAACAAAACAGAAAAAGAAACACACAAAAATAGTATTTTCGTACACGATTAGAGAGTGCAACGTCGTGGTGCTGGCAAATCGTGTCAATAACAATTGATTATCAAGCGACTGCAATAATTAATTTCTTTTTTTTTCTTTTCTTTTCACTTTTTTTGTTTTTTAATTCGATATACATATATTTATATATATATAGTTATATATATATAGATATATCAAAAATATCCTTAGTAAAATAGAGCATTTTATATATATATATAATGTGTACCGATCAAGTACCTTTCTATTTTAGTTCATTAACTATATATATAAATATATATATCTTATATGTATGTATATATAAGCGTATATTTCGTTATATACGAATATATACATATATATGTATATATAGCCGCGGTTCGCAATCTCGCGGAAAAGCGAGTTGTTCTCCTCGGACACGTCGTGATGGGTCACACGAGTCTCTCTCTCCGGCGAGTTCCATTGCGCTCCGTTGAGCTCCGTTTGCCACAAACGTGTTTTCCTTTCTTCCTGCTTCGTGGCTTTCTCGTTCTTTATCTTTATCGTTATCGTTCCCTCTCTCCCTCTTCCTCTCTCTCTCTCTCTCTCTCTCTATCTCTGCCTTCCCCTTCTTCTTTCGTTCTTTATCACTGTTTCTCACTTGAAATTCAAATCGGACTCATTTCTCTTTGTGGTTTTCACATTCTCGCCTTACGCGCGTAAATGGGAAGAAAAAAAAAGAAGGGGAAGAACAAAGAGCAGATTATTCGATGGGCCTTCTCAAAACTTCTCGTCAACCTCCAACCATTTTTCTCTGTTTCTCATTCCTCGTTTTTTTTTTCGTTCATATCGATCATTCTCTCATTATCACCGAAAAAATCGGAGTAAAACGATCTTATCGTACGTCAACATTTTCAAATCTCAACACACTATCAAACACGTTTGTAAAGCAGCGTCTTGTTTTTTTTTTTTTCGTTTGTTTTTTCATCTTTATCTCTTCTCTCAACAATCCCGTGGGTGGTTTTAAAGTTTTTTCTTTCAATTGATGTTTTTCGTTCGCCTTTTTTTCCCTTACTTTTCACGTGTACACCCTCGAGCCACCCAGTTTAAACCCCTGTATTTTCATTATATCTGGTTACTAAATTATTTACATTCCTACTTTTATCACTCGCGAGGCAGCAATTGTTTTATTGATTTAATCCGCATTATTATTCTTGAATTGTTTTGTTTTTTCCTTCAATCTTTCTTTCTCCTTTTAATTGATTCGCGATTTCTCACACAGCACTCTTTTACGTAAATAATATGACGTTTTCGTTATCGCGACGAACTTTCGACTTTTACTTTTCAATTATTCCTTTTTTGCTCTTTTTCTCTCGATTCCTACATCTTTTTAAACGTCGTGTTATTTTTTTCCTGTTTTTTTTTTTTTTCAACTCCACGGAAATCTCGTCATCTGTTTTTTTTTTTGCAACCTTTCAACTTTCTTTTCTTTCCTCGTCGCAAATAACTGGGCAGAATTTGTTCACGAAGTGCACAAAACACCCCCGTCTCTCGCGTGCCCCTTCGAGCGTCATTAATTAATTAATTACAATCCGTCGATTACCTAAAGATATTATTATCCATTTATATGTACAATGTGATTATGTCGTTACGTAAACGCAATAAATAAGCTCAACGCGTCTTTTTTTCTCCTAAAGCTAAAAATTATTCGTTCTTGTATTGTTTTCTTGTTTAACATTATGTTTTTTTTTTCTGTTTTTTTCTTTTTCGTGCCGTAAGCATTTTTGTGTACAGTGTATAAATTCTGTGTACGTGGTCGTGGGGTGTATCGTATAAATACAAATATAGTTTACTTTTTTCTCCGATTAACATCCCATCCCCCCCCCACCCCTCCGCCTGTTTGATCACTAATTTCCCGTGTTTTTGTTCCGCGTTTACAATCAGGCCAGGATTATCGTGCTAAAATCTTGATATTTGCTATTTTTTTGGTCACTCGACAACAAAAATTGATCGATCGTGAGTGAAAACAAAAAATTTGGCGTTTACGAGAAAGAATAAGGGAAAATTATCACGTACATCCAACTCCGCCCCTCCCGCTTAATATGTGTGTATATATATATTTATATATATATGTATAATAAAATAAAATAGAAAGCAAGTTAAAATTGAATTTTGCATTGATATGAAGAGTCTAATTAATTGTTGAAGTAGTCGCGCGCGATCGTGCGAAAAAGAAAAAGATTTTAAGCCTTCCATCGCCATTCCAAACTTCCGACTTTGTATACGTAATAAAAATTCATTGAAAACGCAAAGACAGAAAAAAAAGGGACGTGCTAAGGTGACTGATTTCTCATGAACCATATTTTCTAATGATAATGATATAATTAATCAATTAATTAATAATAATAATAATAATAATAATATTTATACCATACTATGATTAACTTTCTTCATCGTACCGTGTAGGTGATTTAAAAATTAACGCTTCCCTAGGTCTCTTTCTCTCCCTCTCGCTACGATCTGTCAATCTCACTGTATTTGTGACGATTAGGCACTTTTTTTTAATAGTTTTTTTAAAATATTTTTTAAAATTTTTCTTGTCGGTAGGCGTACCCGCACACACCATTTGATTTCGACGAGGCACGATTGGCATAATCGTCGAGATTCGAGCGTAACCCGTTCACTCATTTTTTTAAATGTTGTGTCCTTTTCTTTTTTTATTCTTTCAATTTAGCCCCATGAGAGCCTCGTCGACGCGTGGGTCTCCATCGCAATTCATTTTTATTTGTCTTCATAATTTTTGTTTGTTCACCGCATCCTTCAATGCGGACGCTTGACAATTTTTACAGACGTAAATATGTATGGTTCTTCTCACTTTTCTTTTCATTTGTTTTTTTTTTCCGTTGTAAAGTCTCTCTCATTCATCCTCGAAGTCGCGAGGCAATGGCAGAGTGCTTACATTGTTGTGGCGAGTGTTTAGGCAACGTTTTTCGTCGCAATGAAATTATAGATAAGAATAATAATAATAATAATAATAATAATAATAATAATAATAATAATAAAGAATTTTTCCATTCGTATCTCGTCATCGTTACGGAACGAGAAACTCTGAATCTTCGGCGATATTTCACCATCGAAAGAATAGCCAGCGAGTTCCCGTTGACAAGTTCGAGCAGACGAAAATGCCATTGTCAAACCGTAATTTCGTCTGTGATTCTGACTCCCTCAACATCCAGCCCCTGTCACTTGTCCATCGGTCTTGATACCGTTTGCGGTATGACGGTTAGAGATTTTGGAATTTTTGGCAATATTGGAATTGGATTTGAGGGTTTGGTCGTGACCTGTATCGATTTGGGGAGATTGAGGGTGCTTATGAGATTTTGAGAAGGAGTGTTTTCGTTCAACAACGAACGTACCTCGCATACGAGCGGCTCGAAATCACCGCGTGTCTGACGATTGAGCATGGCTTGCTGCATTCTGAGATGTTTCTGAAATTGGGTTTGTGCGGCGATTTGTGCCTTTTGGTACTGTGACGCAAGGGCGTTCGGTTTTATACTAATAGTTGCATTAGTATTTGGCGAGGAGGAACTACCGCTTGGACTGGAGGTTTGTTGCTGCTGCTGCTGCTGCTGCTCGGTCATCAATTGTTTTTGCTTTTTTAAATTCTGCAAACGACGGAATTCTGATTCGCTCAATTGAAAGACTTTGCCACCCGATGTGATCGGTATTTTGTTTGGTTCCTTGCGCTGTTTGTTCACCGCTGTAGGCCCCCCGTTGCTCGATGAACTACCCGAAGGTAAATTCAATCGCTGCAAACTCGGCGGAGGTTTCTTTATTATTGAAACTCCCGATGTAGGCTTAACAGCACGGCGACGAGCCACCTCCTCAGCAGACATCACACGAGCTGTTGCGCTCGTACTTGGCGCTCGCGAAGCACCACCACTCACCCTTGTACTCGTCGTTGTTGTCGTCGTCGTCGTTGACGATGTCATCCCCGTCGTCTTCGACGATGACACGTTCAACAATGACGTACTCGTACTCGGCAACGAAAGTCTGTCTCTCTCCATCACATAACCACCGCTCAAACGCCTCGAACTATTGTACTCCGAAGCAATCGGCTCCATTATTGGCTCATCTACTTTTTCTGATCCCTCGTGAGATATCAAACGATTCTGCACCGATGTTGCATAGTTTATTGCGTTTCGAGAGGCATTCGGCGCTAATACGAGATCACCCGATCTATAATACTTTTCTAAAAGTATTAAATGTCGCAGGAAGGAACTTTGATTGCCATAAGGCCTCTGTAAATCCTGCCAAAGACGTTTCGTTTTACGATCGTATTGTATCACCGCAGCGCATTTCTCCCAACCCTGTGGCGATATTTCACGCGGATTACCAAATTCAACGTTTGCATGAAGATTCATTTCTTCCTCACCCGGAAACAGTGTGCGCACGCTTATCGAAGGATTCGCACCGAGTCTCTGAACCACCGGCGTTATGTCGTTACTTGTTCTCGGCCTCTTTGGCAACCTCGTCAACGTCACCTCCTTGTCCATCGCCAATATTTCCACCACGTCGCTGCTACTTCTCGACTCTGAAGATGTCGATGGCTCACTCGTGTAAACCAACTGATCCAAAGCTTTTCGTTTCTTCAACTTTTCCACCGTACTTTCCAAATCCATCAACTGTACCTCCCTACCTATCGCCTCCTCGCTCGGCATTATCGTTACACTACTACGATTCTCATTGTACGTCTCGGTATTTGCACTCTCCGAACTTTTCGCCATTGGCTCCGGCGTCGATTTCTCCGACGCCGAATTATTCAGCCCGTCCGGCGATTTTGACATCCTCGTGGTTTTGCTCGTACTGCACTTTGCTTTTTTACGCTTCTCCTTGTCCTTCGATGTGCTCCCTGTCGCTTCGTCCTCTTCCGCGTCAAGTATATCGATGTCGTTACAGTGCAAGATTCTGAGGAATAGGCGATTGTTCAGCTTGATTATTTAAATTGATAAATATTTCGAAAAACAATAAATACAGTGGCTTTTAAATTGAAAAACTGAAGCTATTTCATAGTTTACGTTGAAACGTTTATTTCTTAATGAAAAATAAACGTTTCAATGTCTCGAAGAGGTGTTCTGAAGTTTTTTCATTTCAAAAGTTTCGTAATTTACATTTCGACTATTCATTTCCAATGCATTTTGCAACTAGTTCATAATTCGAAGAATGAAATATACAAATTAAGTTAAAGGTGAAGGTTAAAGTTAAAAAAAAAATTGAACGATTCGTAGCTCACTCACCTAACACGATAAGTCTTGCAAAATCCCCTGTGGCCCGCGTTCATGTTCTCAATGTCTTTGTATTTGACCTGAAGTTGAGTAAAGTATCGGCACAGTTTGCAGACAAAAGTACCAGCCATGAATTGGACGGGAATTCCCTGACCGTTGAGACGTTCGTTTAGCTCTTTGATCTCGGACACCGGGAGCAGATTCGTGTTATTTTTTGCGAGACGACGCTTGCACAGTGCACATGTCAAGTAAGGTTCGATCTTGGAGTAATGATGGACGCAAAATGCCATCGAGGTTTGTTGGGTCAATTCCCAGTTGATGTCCACCTTGATAGAAATTTTTTTATTATTCATGTAAAATGAAGAAGAGATTTCTTCAAACCGGGAAACAAATATTTTATAATATCTAATGATTAAATTTAAAACGAAAATTGGGAATAATTCAATTTTCATATTTCTCCGAGCAAAATTATTCAAACTTCTTCGTGTAAATCGTCAGTCGAAGAGCAAAGGAGAAAAGCGAATTTGTACAAAATTCGATATATTTAGAACGAGCTCAAGAAAAAGCGAAGATTGTACCTTATGCTGAATAACAGGTTTGACTTTCTGTAGCCATCGTCGTTTAATATGATGTCTCGCTGGTTCCCTACAATCTTGAGCTAAACATTTGGAAACCATCAGCTGGCGATGTTGACGTTGTGGTTTTGCCTGCATATTCGTAGGACTCGTATTCGCCTATGAAAGAAATCGACGAGAAAACAAAAAATGTTCGTCAGTATCTTTCGTACATCGACATTGGAAACTTTTCTTCATCCGAAACTTTGTTTTGCCTTAATTTGGAAATGTTTACGAATGTTTTGAAAAAGTTACTTTTAACTGTATGTTCAAAGTTACAAGTTTCCAGAATTTCTGGAGATTCGTATTTTTCAATTCGTTCGTTATATAAAATGATGAAATGTTCACTTTGTTTGGTATTTATTGATAGTTCATTGAATATTTTGCATACTATCATTTATAACGAAGTATAAGTTCACAATTTTCATAATTGATTTAATGGTTTATTTTGAAAATAGTTACCAATTAATGTACTGGACCCAAAAAGTTTATTTCGAGGTTTTCTACTCGTGACCCATTTTGCATCATAATTTTTTCCGCAAAAATGTCACAGAGTAAAAAAAAATGAATCGAAGGGATGAGATGTCGAGTTTTTGTGTGTCTTACCCTTCGGTCGACGTGACGATAACAAGCGTCACAAAGGCAAGAGTCCTTATTGAGGTGTTTTTCGATGCTGAGTATTTTTTGTCGTCTCTCATCGGATTTCATTTGAGCGAGATGCATAGGAGTGTCAAGAGAGCCGAATTTTCCGAAGCAGTAGCAACAGACATCGGCGCAGAGGCGACCTGGATGAATTGAGAAGGACGAGGATTTTTCAGGTATGACGAGGGACTGGCGATCCTTGGGTGGTGCTTCTTCGGTGTCTTCGTCTGTGGTAATAAAATGCGAGGTTAAATAATGAATTGTGCTGCGAGTTGTTATCGTTAATATTGTTTTTAATAATGGAACGATTTTTAAGGATCGGGATTAGCGTGCAAAGGTGTGTGAAATAAAAAGAAAAAAAAACAAAAACTTCATACGTGCCAGGGGAGAAATGAACGCGTTGTGCGAATCAAAGCGTGAAGAATCGGCGATTTTTAGGGAATGTTTTTTGATCGACATGCAGGACGAGGACATGCATGCTTTTCATTATTTTCGTTTCTTTCGTTTTTCTTCGATGTTCATCAGGGAAAAATCGCCACGATTTTTTCAATTTCCCTGGAGAGTCATGCACGTAGTCTTTAAATAATGATGATAAAATCGTCAAATCAAACAATCAACTTTGAATATAAAGCCAGAATTAGCTGGGAACGGGAAACGATTAATATTTTAGTTATGCCCGCAACCAGGATTACCGCAAGAGTGTCTGTGGTTAGTAGAGAACTTTCGGTTCGCACCAGAGCTGCTATCTCCCACACCACTGGTTCCACACTGCAAAAATAGAAACGAAAAAATAACGGTTAACCTCGGAATGTTTTGTGTATTCGACTAATTGGTGGGTTTGTTTGAAAATTATTTATAAAGCATATGATTTTAAACGCTTCAGATAGATGCAAAATAAATGTTGACAAACTTTCGAACTTTTTTATGAGACCTGTTACATTATTAACTTTACGAAAAATTGCAAAGACGTCGTCTGTAGAAAATATTTGATTGAGAACGAAAAAAAGAAAAAAAATATGTATCATATTTCCCAAAACTCAACTGAATTAGATGGAACTTTAACATTGTGGAAAAATAAGTGAAAGAAATGAAAATGGAAACATACCTCCTTCTGAATGGTATAAAATTCCGGCGAGTCACCGTCTCCATCGCCACGTCCCTGCTTCAGCACCATTTTCAGAGGGGATCTCGATCTCTTCTTGTCCTTGTCTTTCTGTACTCGAATAACGGTTTTGAGCGTACCGGTGTACTGTTCTTTCCTTGCTTTTTGATGATTCAATCTTTCAGCAGCTTTCTCAAGGGTCTCGAGACCAAGGAGTCGTAGGATAGATTCTTTTTTGGCTTTGTCTTCGGGAGTTTCATCAATTTTGCCAAGAGTAAGGCTGCTCGAGGATTCGCCAGAAGTGGATGCTTCGTCGGAGTCCTTTTGAGGGGTTTCCGGTGTTTTAGTGACTTTGGACTCGAGGTCTGAAACCCCATCGACGTTTTCGTTATCCTTAAGAGTATCGCTTTCGGCTCTTTGACGGGACAAACGATCGCTACACGCGGATTTGCCCTTAACATTTTCGATGTCGTTCTCGGACTTGCTACGATTACTTTCCGAACTGGCCTGGAGTTTTTCCACTGGTCCCCTTCCACCCTCGGAAAATCCACGAAGATTGTCTTTGCCTCCGTGTACTTTGTCATATTTGGCAATGAGGGAACAATTGTTCTCGTTTATCGTTGCCACTTCGTTGTCCAATAGTGTTTCTTCTTTGTTCTGCTGTTCGGATTTCCTCACATCCTTACGACTGCGTTTGTTCTTCAGAGTATTTTGCGGCACTGTGTTCGATTCCTCCTTGCGTCTCTTCACCTCACGACTCCGTCTCGTCCGCGGTGGAATTTCCGGTTCTTCTAGTTTTATCGTCACTCCTCCCGTTTCAGTATTCTCCGTTTCTTTGCTCGCCTTTTCCTCCACCTCGGACCGAAAATCTTGTAGTTCTTCCATCTCTGGATGAAGCTCAGGCTCGAGTTTAACTTCAACGCTTTCCGCACCTCGTGCCGTCGTTTGTTTCGCTTCAGCTTTTTTCAACTTGTCACGTGCTCTCAAAACTCGACGATTTTCTTCAGCCGCTAACTTTTGATCCTCTTCTTCTTTGTTCCTTGAGTTTTTAGATTTGTTCGAATCTATTCGAGACTCTTGGCTGCCATCAGATGTTTCTTTCGTCGCAGTCTTTTCCACGTTCTCCAACGCGTGAACTTCGCTCTCAGTCGGGATGCTCGTTTTGTGCAATTTATTGGACCCGTTTTCAGGATTTTCGGCATCGTTTTTAAGATTTGTTCCAGTCTGATCTGTCGACGACGAAGATATATCCATCTTTTCATCGGTGCAGGACGATTCGAGATTTTCTAAGTTTTCAACTTCCATTTTTTCTTGGCTGGCACACGTGGCTTTTTCTACGACAGGATTTTCCCCTATTTTAGATGTTTCTTGTTCCTCCGTGTCAAGCTTAACTTTGTCCGACTTGTACGACGTCGGAGTCTCGCCTACGAGTCTTTCAACTTCCTTTGATATGCTTTCCAGAGTTTCGGAATCATCGGGAACGTTTGAAATATTAAGTTCTACTGTGTCTTTTTTCTCTTCAGGCTTTTGAGCGTTGCTTTCAACGCAGAGATCGGATGAGGAAGATTCGCTGATTTTTTCGTCTTCATCAACTTTTTGACAACTGGCAGTTTCGTTCATCGCCGATTCGATGATTTCCATGCGAGTGGGGTTTGATTCTTTAACATCGTCACTGGGATTTTCCTGATTGGGAGAATCCTCGGTAGTGCATTTTTCTTTTTCCCCATCATCGGTGCTACTTGATTTCGCGCTGTTGTCAAGATCGAGAACACTTTCGCTGGAGCTTTTGATTCGCAAAGATTTTCTTGTTACGATCGATTTCCTCGCTTCTCTTTGATTCTCGTTGGAAATCTCTTCTTCGACGAGCCTCTCTTCAGGAATTTTTTCAGTCTCGTTTACGAAATTGTCCGGAACTAGGTTCTCAGACTTTTCACTCGTCCCATTACTTTCCTCCTTTGTCTCGATGTTCTCAGAATTGTCACTCGTTTGTGGTTGCTGTTGTTGTTGCTGCTCGACGACCTGTTGCTCGACTCTGGGAGTTTCGCTGCTCGCTGATTCGCTGTTGTGCGTATCGACAAGCTCGATTTCGCCCATGACTAGCTTTTCGATCTCTTTGGCAGTATCGGCTACTTTAGGCACTGAATTATCGGAACTGTTTGATGCGGTGACCTCGCTTTTCGAAACATTGGGTTTGTCGTTATCCTCGACGAGGGTATCGTCGAGAATCCCAAGTTTCTGGGACTCGGCGCTAAGAGGAGCAACTATTTCTTCGATTTTTGGTACCTCGAAGTTTTTACTACGTACGAGACTTTTCTCAGGACCGAATATTTTGCTCTCGATCGATTTGGCGATGGTGAGTTTAATATTTTCGATCATTTGGTCGATGTGTGATTTGGACGAGTTCTCAGTTCTCTCATTAGTGTAAAAAGTGCTCATCGTTTTTTTAACATCGATGTTTAGACTGCTGCGACGTGATTTCGGGGATTTGTTATCAATTGTTATTTTCGACAAATTATCTTTCCTCAATTGATCCAAACTGCCACTTTTACGTGGCTCTAATTGACCGGCTAAACCGACGTTTCCACCGCGACCACCGATCGGCCTCAATTCATCATTCTCTGGATCTTCGATTTTAATCTCGATCTCGGTACTTTTTGCTTTCGTTTTCGAGCGCAATATCGGCCCCACTTCGCCGCCTGATATTCTGTCGTATCTCTCGCCGTTGTTGTTGTTCTCGAGTTCCATACCCGAGTCAATAGCGTGATCGAAATCACTAGGGGAATCCACAAGCTTTATCGGAGAAGTCTCGTCCTTGGTGGATGGTAAACTTCCGCCGCTTTGATTGTCATTTCCGCTTGATTCGGAGAAGGAGGATTCGGCGTCGATCGTCACGTCGGAAACATTGTCCACGCTCATTTCTCCGGACTCCATGGTCGCCGTTGACTCGTCCATGTTGAGCCAACGTCGTTTTTTGTTACCTTCCGTGTCTAAGGATATTCCGGAATCGCTGAGTTGTCGCAATTTGCCGTTCCTCAAGCTACGTTGACCGAACGAATTGCCCGATCGATTCCTCAGCTGTATCGAACTCTGAGAATCTTGATGGGGCGTTTGCGGACGATCTTCCTCGTGGTTCGACCGTGTTTCCTCACTCTCCAAAATTTCTTTCTTTATTTCAACGTCCGTGAACAATTGTTTCTCCTCGATAAGCATTTTACGACTCCTCGTCAATTTTCCACCCACCACTTGGCAATCCTCGTTCTCAGTGTCGCTCAACATCGAAGCTACGACTTCTTCGATCGTGAGATCGACCGAGCTGTTGGTAGCCGGTGATTTCTTTGAATTTTTCGTTTCCGGCGATGTCCCACTACTTCCTCCGACGCTTTTCAAGTTTATTACGTTTTTGACGTTACCCTCGCGCTCTTTGCTCGCGTTTCTCTTCGTCGTTAAGTTCTTTTGACTTTTAGAATTTTTCGAAGGCGTTTCCAGGCCCTCGTTCTTCAATTTTCTCCCACTTTTTGGACTGTTCCTCGTGCCTGTTGATACGAGATTATCGAAAACCCCGCTTTCACGATCGTTCGAAGCTACGCTCTCAGTCTCTTCGTTCGCTCTCGACGATCCTTTCGTCGCTTTTTTTCTACTGTTACTTTTCTTTGTGCTCGTCTCGTTTTCTGTGTCCTCTTCTTCCTCCCCCTCGAGATTTACCTCCTCCTCCTCCTCCTCCGCCTCCTCCTCGTCAACCTCTCGATCCTCCTCCTCTTTTTTTACTTGACGATCAGCCTCGACCAAACGTTTGACTCTCTTCAATTTAACACCCTTCTTCACGTCCACTGTGATCCTCCTGATATTTTTAATTGCCACTTTTTTCGTTACTTTCGAATTAATCAAATTCGATTTGACGTTTCTCAACTTCTGCTTTCTCCTCAAACTTCTCAATACTTTTTTGCGCGGCAGCGAAGCCTCCAACCTTGGTGATATTTCGCTACCACCCGCCACTACTTCTAATATCTCTCTTGCCAATTGTTGCTGCTGTTGTTGCTTGTGCGACGGCTGGTTTCTCTTACGATTGTTCTGCGCCGAGCCCAAAATCGATTCCGCATTGTTCGCCCTCTGCTTTGTCTTTGAAGGCGCTAAGGGTCTTTTCTCCCTGGATGCCATCTCACTTCAACCCACATTGGGCTCCTGAAAACGGAATTCCATAACTTTTCTTGTTTCACTTTCTCTCAGTCGAGTATCCGGCGTCTCAGCGAGCTGAAAAATCACACAATCTATGGGTATATGAGTTTGCGTCACTTCTTATTACTTCCAAAAAGAGTAATAAACTTAAATAGAGCAAAAATAAGAAAATAATCTTGGCTTTGAACAAAGAAAAATGAAAAAAAATGTTTATTCAACGTCTGCGAATGAAAAATTACCGAACAATCAAATTAAACGTAAATTTGTATGTTTTAGTCGCAATAGAAATTTTTTAAACTTCAGCGATGAGAAAAAGTCAGAGACGAACTGAATAAAATCAAATATGACAACAGTCGGAGTGTAAAAAAAAAAAAAGTTCAACATGCGCAATTGGATGCGTCAAGAATTTTCAAATAAAGAATCGACGCTATGGAAAGATTCGAAGAAAACAAAGTCTGAGATAAACGAAAATCTGAGTGACAAAAGAAAAATTGTATAATTGGTAATTATCATTTGAATCTGACTGATTTAGGGTAAGGAAGTAATAAAAAAATTGTACACAAGTGAAAACACAGAAAGAATTTTTGAAAAAGAATGAAGTCTGAATGTTCTTTGGTCTGGATAAGATAAAATTTCCCATGAAATAGTAGAATAGTCCAGTGATCTAGATCACCATTAATTGAGGTCAGATTTCGAGCATGTATGGAGAATATATAAAAAGTATATACGATTGTATATAAAATAAAGGTGTATATATAAAAGTTCGAGTTCTCGAATGACAACCCTCTGTCTCTTTGACGAGTAGGTGAGTGGAAATAGGGGTAGAATACGGTCGAGGAAGCGTCACTGAGCAATAAAAAGGGGGATGCAAACCTTTCATGTATTTATGTATCCTTCCGTCCATTATTGTCTATTTGGTGCACATTTTTATTTAGGCAACGCGACGTGAGTGAAAAAACGAAAAAAAGGACGATCGCGATGTAATTGTTTGAAGAAACGAGAGAAAATAAGAAACGCGTGAAGAGACGAGTAACGCGAAGAAGCGCACAGAGCATAGAGCAAAAGCAGCGCTTAGTGTGGGACGATAGAACGAGAGAGAGCCTCCATTCCCGTGAGTATCGCTCGAAAGCAACGTCGAAAGGGAGGAAACGGAGAGGAGAGGAACAAAGATCTACGGTAACGCGCAAAGAGAGAGAGAGACCGGGTTAGAGGTATGAAGCGTGAAAGAGAGAGAGAAAGCAAGAGAGGACGAGCTGCGCGCAAGAGAGAACGAGAGAGAGAAAGAGAGTGGATAATCCTGAGTGATGAAACCTATATTGAGTCAGGCCCAGGTTACGCGCGACGAGAAAGACGAATTTTTCATGGCCCCCAAATGCTTGCAGTAGATTTTATAAAGTTACCACCTTTGGGGTTGTTCGAGCAACCCTGCGACGAACAAACGATAAAACCAATGTATAAAACGATTCAGAAACAAGAGAGAAAGAAAATTACGTGACAAAAGTTTGCATCAACACACGGATGTTACACACCGTGAGCCTCTCAGGTTCTCTAGCCGCCCGTCGTCGAAAAAGCGAGAGCGAGAGACCGAGAGAGACGGAGAATGCGAGAGAGAGAAAAAAAATAACTAAAGGCTTCCTCATATTTCGAGCGATATTTCACTCATGAATTGACGTACACACGAAATAGTTGCCTCGTCGGAAAGCACAAACTTTGTAGTAAGTAACGAGCACCGAATTTGAAGCCCGAGAGAACCGAGTACATGGAAAATTGTACGATTTAATGGTACGAGGGGCAAAAAAAAATCGCCACGAATAAACAAAAGGTCGAAACCGTATTGGGGGGAAGGGAAGGGGAGGGGAGGAGAGAGGGGAAAGAGGGGCCCCGAACTTCGAAGACTTATTTCGTGCACTTCAACAGAACTCCGATGCTTAATTTCATACGTTCGAGTCGCAATGCTCGTTGTACTTACCTCTGAGGCCGAAAATCCTCCGGAAAACCCGACGTTTCGACCGTAAATATCGGGAATAATATCCCCGTGAAAATTACACAGTACCGTTGCACAGGGTGTCTATGCGCTGTTTCACTGTTTTCACACTATCGCCATCTGACGGACATTGACACTACCTTTCACCGTGTGTAATCCCGCCCATAATCCGTTCGTCGTAAATTTCTTCACGATTTTAATATTGTTATTATCATTATTATTGTTTTGATGATTATTATTCACGGAGAATCCGACAACGTCGGTAAAGCTCGCACATTTGTTCGTCGAGAGCTACCACCTTTATGCTTTTCTTGCTCGTTCACGATCAACGAGTTATTCCCACCGACCCACAGAAAATCCTGTGCACCCGAATGTCCACGACGAAGTGAGCAAGAAAAGAAAAAATTGGAAAAAAAAATGAGAGTATCATGCTAAACACGGAACAACGCGGCACTTTTCCCGTACCCTATGGTACATTTGAGCTAACTACGTGCCCCCAACAATTCCCGATCGAATTTCACGCCCTTGCATTGAACTTTTCTTCTAAATCGCTTGTTTTAATGTCTTTAACAATAATCTCGTATCTTCGTCACTACCGAACGATCGAAATATGACGCGAAAAGCGAATGAAAAAAAAAAGAGAGTTTTTCGACGCCTGGGCCCTCGGAAAAGTCGTGACGGAGAGACGTGAGAACGAGGAAGGAAGACGCGCCCGTGTGCACCAATGGCGGAGAGCGACCCTTATTTACCCAACTCAAAATGGCGGCCCTTCGGATTTTCGCACGAACCACATTCTCCGGAATTCGCGGATCCCTCACCCACAATCTTTCGAAGAAAAATACTTTTCCGATATTTCAACAGGTACGATTTACACTCATTTTACTTTTTCAATTTTTATATACGATTGTCAATCCCACTGAACGGCCATTCTCGACCGACCAAATCAGGCTTTTTTATCACGCCTCGGAGAGTGAAGGGCCTCACGGCAAGCCCTTATCTATGTTTTTTTTTCCCATTCAACATTGCGGTCGTATTTTTAGACACGCAACATCGCTCCAATCCACGTTCATTATTTTGCAATTAATCCTAAATACAATAATACGTGGTTTTCCAATGCGTTCGCCCAAAACCACATGTTGCTTCAATATTTCAGAGATCCTGCACTAAAAGAATTGTTTTGATCGCGAGATCGATCAAATAAAATGACATAAATTTCAATGACAACCGCAAATTCGATTTCTAAATGAAACATTTGTAGATTCTGCGAATTCAGTGCGATTTCGCAAATGACATTCGAGTTCTTTGGCAATAAAATCATCTCTGTGTTCACATAACCTCAAAATTTGTTTTCACAATTTATTTACATGGATTTAGCTTGTGTCTAAATTTCTCTGCATTCACATTAAACTCAACCTCGAAAAACTCCCTTATTCATCATTGAAACCAATAGTTAATTAAAATGTACCCTGTAAAATATTCTTTCTCCTGACACAGGTGCCGGAAAGATGGGCTACAATAAAAGTTGGCCACGGCAGCAAGGAAAAAGAGATCGAATTACCTGATTTCGAAGTTTCGAAAGATCCTGAGGAATGGAAATACGTAGAATGGGTACTACAAGAAAAAATGGTTCCACAGCCACCCACCGAAGTCAAAGAATATCCGTCAGGATGGAAACCAGCGTCAAGTAAATTTTCGATTCATAACTCAAAACAATTGTCTTTATTATCAATTATTTCGAACTATTCACTAAAATTCGATAATTCGTTCATTTCATTTTCAATTACAATTGCTTTTAGATAAAAAGTAAAACAAATTCAAATTTGATAAAAATTTAACTAGATTTTGAAACCAAGGTCTCGATATTCAATTATTTCGTGTTTAGAAAGTTTTGAACCATTAATTATTTGTAATATTGCTCCAACTCATTTCAGCGGAAGTAAAATCACTTCCGTACATGGTGGAACGTACCAAAAATCACATGATACCGGTGTATTTGTACCGAACTCACCGAGGAACACAAAGACTGACGCTCATTCGCAAAGTGCAAGGTGACATAGTTGCACTGGAGAAAGAATTAAGAAATTACTTAGAGCCCATAGCTGGTAAAAAAATAGGATCGCAGATCAACGAGCCAGCTGGATTAATAAAATTCCGTGGGGACTACGTAAACTTGTGTAAATTGTGGTTAAACGACAGAGGCTTTTAAAAATGTGAATATGTTATGTCGGATTGTATTTTTTAATTGAAATATAAATCATAATTAGGGTAACAAAATTTCTTGAGTATTCATTTTTTCATCGCTCGTTGTCAGCATTGCTTTTTCGTTCGATTGTAGGAGAAAAAAAAGAAAAGGCCGAGACACGAAATGAAGTTTAACATACTTTGATTGTAACAAGTAGAAAAAAGAACATAGAAGAGTTACACAAATTGGAGGTTCGTGAATAAAAATAATAAGCTATCGCAGTTTTTGGAGAGCGGGACGACAATATGGAAGGGTTTGTTCATTTTTTTTTTTGCGTTTTAATTGAATGCAAGAATTCGTGCGAAATATGTGTACGACGAAAAGTCTCTTTTATTGTGGTTTATTTCGTATGGATAGGGAAATATTTTGTTGTTGTTTCTTTCGTCTTCTCCTTGATTTTTCTCTTATTATAAAGCGTACGACGGATGTTATTTTTTTTACTTGAAAATCTTGCCCTGATTAAATTTACGTCCCTCTTTGTCTGTGCCGTTCCAGCTGAAATATTGCTCGACCAATTTCTTTGTCTTGTCGTCCGATGGATCGAGCTTCGTCCAGTTGTACGATTCGTAATCGATTTGCCAGTCGGGACTCAACTGTTCATTTGGAGAGAAAATGAAAATAAAAAGAAATTATTCAATTATTCCACGCACAGCCGGCGCACACAATTTTAAAACGATCGTAAACTCACGGGGAAAGCAAGATCCTGACCGCGCCAGACCCAAATTCCACTGATGGTACTGTTGTCGTCGGTACCGAACAGACAAGCACTTGCAAATGCTGCCTTTCTCATTTTATCCAAACGTTGGAACATTCCACCGATCAGATTGCAGGACATGAATACCTGAAAAATATAAAAATGAAAAATTTATACTCATTTTTGCGGCATCACGATTCAAAAGGAATTCACAAATGAAACTTTTAGAAATCTCGTTGCACTCGGCAAGGGTGTTCTCATGACTTCGAGTGAAAACGTTAACAATATTCAAGTCGTCAAAATTGGAAGCAAAGGAAAAGACACGAATAAGTATTTTGGAAAGTTCGTTTTCCTGTCAGAAATTATTTCTTTCTTTGTGCAAACATTCAAGTTTCGTGAAAATTTTCTTTTCATACTTTTAAAACCGAGTTCGTAAAACGTTTGGAAATATTTCAAAGATTTGTGTTCGTTTGAAAGAAAGTTTTGTTTATTATTTTCATCTCGGGCTATTCAAAGTTTTTGCTGTCCGAGAATTTGAAAAATAAATAAATTGCAGTCGTGTTGCAAAAAGACATAAAAATGTTTGTGAAATTTTTTACGATTATTAAGAAACCTAATTTCTAAAATGTTTGAAAAAGTACGATTTCGTTGCAGTTTTTTGAGATCTGAGCAAATAAATGAGTCAACAAATCGATTTATAAATAAAAATGAATAAAAATCAAAGTGATTAAAAAATGAATTAAATTGCAATAATAACCTTGGTCAATTCGTCGTTGTACTTGTATTCACCGATCCAAATGCTGTAGTGTTTGGGGTCGAATTTTTCCCAGAAATAAGGTATGGATTGGTCGACATCCTGGTTGGAATAGAAACGCTTGAAATCATCCATATCGAAAGTGCCTTTGGGCATAGAATCAAAAGGATTGGAAGATTTGGGCTCATCAGCGAGCGCAGCTTCAGCTGCATCGGGTTCTTCAGCCGGCTCTGCTTTCTTCGACTCTTTTTCTTTCTTTCCTTCTTTCTTAGATTCTTTCTTCGCCTCCTTATCTTTCTTTGCGGATTTTCCACTCGGGTGATGGACTTTCTTCGGATCGTATTCCAATTTTTTATCGGCCAATTTGAATTCGCCGATGACTGCAACCGATTCTGGTTGATAAACGATCGTCTGGAACCATCTGTTGACGTTCTGGAACGGAGCACGGAACTCCGGCTCAAGAGCGTACTGATACAAATGCAAAAGTGTCATTGCGACACTTATGTCTGCCAACGTCAAACGCTCGCCCACCAAATACGTTCTTGTCAACAAATGCTTGTTCAAAGCAGTTAACATACGTATCACATCTTCCTTCGCGTTCTCGGAAGTCTGCAAAAGTCGGTCAATTCTTTTTTATTAACGGGTCAATTATTCTAATCAATATTTATCGATCGTAATTCTATTTATTTCGGTCTTTTTACAAATTTGAACTTTCATCATGAGCAATAAATCTTTTGGATTTGCACCCAATCAGCCCAAATTCTATTTTCGATGCAAATTTTTTTTTTTTACCAAGTTTGAAAAGAATTGATAACGAAAATTGATTGAAATAGATAATTTTGACTCTAAAAAGCTCCTCAAAAAGTTTACTTTCATCCAATAGCAAGGATTCAATTATTAATGAAAATGAAACGTTAAAAAAATTAATCTTTAATTTAATCGGACGTGAGACTGTGAAAACATACTACTTGAAAAAATTGTTATTCCAATTAATCTTTTTGTGTCACTGCTACAGTGTTTCCACAGTTGGAAATTATTTACATAATTGTATGCCCGAGCAAAGCCAATGTAAACAACATTGGCCAATTGTGCGCTCGATGCAAAAATTTGCTATCTCTCCTTTCGTTACGAAAAATGATCAGAAGCGATCGAAAAGTTCGCCTTTTCAAGGAGATGTTCAAAAATAAAAAAACGAACAAAAAAAAAATTCTTTTACCTGCGCGTATGTGTCATAGGGCATAATTCCCAAAAGTGGAAAAATCAAAGTACAGCTGGCCGGGATGATTTCAGAGTCAGCAAAACTGAGCCATTGTAAAATCTGTGCTTTTTCAATGTCCGATTTGCCTCTCAGCTGTTCGTTGGCCACTATCGAAGGAATCATGATATTTTTAGATCAGACTTGAAATTTCCAAAATTAGCAATTTTCATGGTTGAAAATAAAAGAGAGAAAGAACGACGGACTAAACTCACCGTAATACGCAATGGCGTTGCTCTCAGTGAGGTATTTGCCGTCGGAGGTCTCAAAAGCTGGGACCTTGAATTTAAAAAAACAAGAAACATGGTGTTAAAAGTTTTCTTCTTAATTTCTATCGGTACAAATGTTGGCTACATTTTTAGGCATAAAGACTTTCAAGTAGAAATGGACACGACATAAATTGTGGCACATATGTCAGAAAGCCTCGGACCCCCCTCCAAGAAAAATGTTCTCGAAGTGCATGATTTTTGTCAAAGATTTCGTCACGCAATTTAGGAAGAAAATTTTTTCAAAAAAAAAAGAAAAATTTGACAATGAAGGTTGTTTTTTTTTCAACTAACCTTGCCGAGGGGGAATTTCTTGAGGAAAGCATCGGTCTTGTTGGTCTCGCCGAAGACGAAATCCTTGTCGATCTTGATCTGAGCACCAGAATACTTGGCCGCGATCAAGGCTTTGTAAGCCCTGAAATTTTCTGGGTACGTGTACAGAGTCTGAAAAAAATCATTTTTTCACGAGATAAGTAATGATGTCAAGTGAACAATGACGATTTCGTAGAAGTTTTAAAAGCACTCGTAAGCTCGATGTTTAAGGGTGAAAACTACGCATGGGACAGACTTACTCCGGACGCCATTGTTCGTGTCACGGGAAGAGGAAGTCGAAGGCCGGCAAAGATGACACTCTCAAAATACCCAACCGCATTCAAGTGCGCCCCTGAGTGCGCGAATGAGCTTTACTTTTTTTTCGAGTGTAGAAATAAATTTGGATTTTTCAGGGGTTGTCAACTCTTTCGAAGATCACGATTGAATGCTATTTTTTCTCTCGATCAATCGTCTTTGCTCTCGGAAACGAGATACGTTATATTTATTTACTTTGATCAATAATTCCCAGAAAATGTCGAACGTCCTCGATCTCACCACAAACCAGACTTTTTCAAGCTCTCTTATTGGCTGCAACCACTCGTCGACGATGTCGCACGAAACGGCATTGATCAATCATATTGTAAAACGTCGAATCAAGTCGCATGCACATGTGGCGACAACTCAACGTTTCCACGCTCCTGTGTAAATTGGCCTGAAGTTTCGACGATGCGCAGCTCGTGAAAAAACCGTGGAAAAATCTACTTTATTGCGCATACATTCGGTTCGCGATGGTCGAAGCAGCAAGTACTGATATGGCCGCGCTTAAAGATATCGTCCCGGTTTATCAAAATTTGAAGCGTGAATGGACCAAGAATCCACCAAATTTGAAGAAATGCGGCGAAATACTCGATCAGCTCAAGGTACCATGGTTTTCTATACGTTTAAACATTCGCAATTACGGTTTATGTAAACATAACCTCTCTTACATTCCTGTCAAAATGGATTGTCATCATTCGAGAGATTTACTTTGTTCAGCATCTTTTCCAATTTTTTTTTCTACGTCAACTACTAATCGTTGACCCCTTAAAAAATGTTGAATTCTGTTCTTTTCAGCTCGCACTCACGCATCTCATGTTTTTACCAACTTCCAGCAGCGTCGCGTCCCAAAAAGAATTGGTTATCGCACGTACGTAATTTTTTCGTTGTTTTTACTATTTCTATTGTCATATTTGTTTGTACTGTCAACTTAAAAATTAGAAGGAAGAATAAATCAATAATAAGCTCTTCTAATATTTTCGTTTGTACTTCCAACACTCTGTTATTGTTCAAATTTATTATTTTATGATTGATCATGAGGCATTGAACGTTAGATAGTCTCCAAATATTTATAAACAATCAACGATGAATTTTTCAAAATGCTGAATTAAAATTCATCGAAAATGAGACCAGCAATTTGCAAGATATAATTTCATTTGAATATTTCTTCAAATACATTGATAAACCTAGGACAAGAGTAATTTATTTGGAATTTGAAAATATGGTCCAAAATCAGTGTATTCTTGTCCTCAATTTTTATGCACTTTCATTAAACCATGAATTTCCATAATTATCGTGTTCAGAACATATGAATTGAGGAATCATAACAAATATAATATTTTTCTTGAACGATACAATATTTTTATACAACTAATATAAGAATTATTATAATTTTTATGGAAATTAAAACAAAAAATGACCCGATTGAAATTTTAGGTGACATTTTGGAAATCGGTGCTCAATGGAGCATAGCGTCGGAAGATATTCCATCGTTCGAGCGTTACATGGCTCAGCTGAAGTGTTATTACTTCGACTACAAATCAGGTCTTCCTGAGTCGGCGTACAAATACCAACTTTTGGGTCTGAATCTCTTGTTTTTATTGTCGCAAAACAGAGTGGCGGAATTTCATACGGAATTGGAGCTTTTGCCGTCAGATCAGATACAGTCGAACGTGTACATAAGGCATCCGCTAAGTTTGGAGCAATGTTTGATGGAAGGATCTTACAACAAAATATTTTTAGCCAAAGGAAACGTGCCTGCGGCTTCGTACAATTTTTTCATTGACATATTGTTGAACACGGTGCGTGACGAAATAGGCGCTTGCATGGAGAGTGCTTACGACAAAGTGTCCTTAAAAGACGCCTCGAGAATGCTCAACTTGAGTTCCGAGAAGGAAACCATGGCTTTTGCAACGAAAAAAAATTGGACTCTTAAAAAAGATGGCAATTTTTACTTCACCGCTCAGAACGAGAAAAAATCCGAGGATCCGATTCCCAGCTCAGATCTTGCAACACTTGCGATCGATTACGCCCGAGAATTGGAAATGATCGTTTAACCAATTTCTCTCTTTTCTTTTTGTCTTTTCCAACTTTTCTCATCTCACTCTAATTCATTCACGTATTTTTTTTTTTTTTTCTAATGTGTAAGATCAAATAAATCTTGTAGGATTGATTAAAAACTTCTTCGAACCGATTTCACTGATGATTTTTCGATCTCAACCAATTGTTTTTTCCATCCTTTTTCGTCCCAATAATTTGTTGGTACTGCCAGACGTATTTTTTATCGAAACCGAATAAATCTCGTCATATTGAGTGAAAGACAAAAATCATTTCACCTACCGATTTCAGTCTACGTTGTAGAATTAGAAGTAGAAAAGGTTAGCAGAAAAATGTGTGTTAACCAAATCCTATTGAAAGTATTTTCGAAGCTCATGCAATGAAAATTACACATAAATGAGACGAATTATTTTTATGTAATAGAATAATCGTTCTGAAATAAGAAGTGATAGTAGATCGTGTGCAATTATTCGTAGATTTTCAGATAACGCGCTGAATCTAGGGATATTTGATACAAAGTAACCAGGAAAGGGTGCGGGGTCGGAAATAGTGACATGGATTCAAAATTGATTGTAAAACAGTGATCGGAATGATTGTGTCAATAAATAAATACGAATTTGTAATGATCTCAACGATTTACTGTCATAGATTTCAGTAGAAATGAGTAACAAAAAAAATATCGCGACGATTTAGTCCGATGTATTATTTTGCAAAAAGAATAAAAGGGAAGGCGGAGGCGCGAAAGGGGCATTGAAGATGAGGCTTGAGAGAATATCTCGATTCGCGGGGTAGCGAGAGAGTGAGCGAGAGAGAGAGTCAGTGTACACGATCGCCGCGGTGTGTAGAAGTAGAAACAGAAAAGTGAGTAAAGAACACAGCAGCGCGCACGTCAAAAAACTGCGGTGGGGCGCCGTCAGAAAAGCAACATGGCCTCCGTTAGGTTATCGCCGTGAGGTGTCTGCTCCGTATTATTCGGTTCTATTGATGCGATATATTGGGAGCATTTTGGCGGCCTGACGCGGAGTTCCGCGTCTTCGGGGAGGCTGCCGGGTGGCTCGAAAAGCAAAAGAAAAATCCCTCCCCCGAAAAAACCGATTGGAGGGTTTGGGACGTTTTTAAAAACGGGAGAAAAAATAAGTAGAAAAAGAACGAATGAGAAGAGTGTAAAAAAAAAGCTGGAAAGGTTTGATAACGGGCGCGTAAACAGTGGCTTGTGGGTATACATACACACCCTGACGCGCGAGACGGGGCCCCACCGGGAGAAATTAGTGTTTTTCACGGTGATTTTTTTTCTTTTTCTTCGGTTCATCTCTTTCGTTTACCTTCGCTCTTTTCCGAGCGAGACGTTTGCGGGCAAACGAGTGTGTGCGTGAGAGAGAGATAGAGCGAGACAGAGTGAAGAGTGACAGAGACGGAAAATGTCTCAGTGATCGCGCGTCGTTCTGCGATTTTATATTTCCAAAGATTTGTGATCAAAAGGTCCACGTACGCGAAGGAAAACTCAATGGAATGCCGGCGATCGGACAAGTGTTATTAACCATCCGATAAATCCAAGTGTTTTGCAGCCAATTTCTCGCGCTCCTCTTTTCCTTTTTTCTCTCTCTCTCTCTCTCTCTTTCTCTCTATTCTTCCTCTCCTTTCTTTTCTTTCTCCTCGCCCCACTATTGTCTCGCGTGTGCGTACACTTCGGGCGCCCTTTAAATTCGTGCAATCCTCATCATTTCCTCGACGTTTCCCGTGTTTTTTATTTCCCATTTTCAACGTGCTTGATTTTATATCCGTGTTTCGTCTTCTCGTTATACGTGCTCGTATGCCCCTGTGTCTATGTGCGTGTGCGTGTGTGTTTCGTGTGCAATCTCGGGAGGTGAACGTCCTAAGAATTCAACGACGATCGTAATGGATGAAGCAAGAAAAAAATACGTGCATTTATGAGCCTCGAGAAATGACCTTTTTTTCATATATTTCGATCCTCCTTTTTAATCGCTATTTTCATCGTACGTGAATATTAAACATGGGTACCAAGAGAAGAGATATTTCGTTTGTTGGGTCCTCGAGATTTTGACCCAACAATTCAACGCTTTTTGCTTTCGTGTTCGTTTCTACTGATCGCGAAACAAGTGTCTCTGTTTTTTACAGTTTTTCCCTGTTTTTTTTGTTTTTTTTTTTTCGTTTTTTCGCGATCAACGTCTTTATGAGATTTTTTGACGATTTTAACGTGGGGAGAGGGACCATTTGTTTTGTACGAGATTTTTGAACAAGGCCAGGGTTTAGCCATATGCCGCCTGCCGGGCTATCGGCCAAAGGCTTGTCTACCTTGATGGACCACGGACAACCCGATGCTCGTCATCGGAGCGAGCGCTTTCTACTCTACCCGGAGAATGGCTCCTCACACCCCCAAACTCCCAGTACAGCAGCCTCCTCCCCGAGATATCAAAATCCTTCTAGAGGAAACAATTACTCCGCTAGGTAAACTTTTATTTTATTTATGCTTTTTTTTATATTTTTCCCCATCAAAAAATCCAAGTACACCAATTTATTCTCCTGTTTGCTTCACACCCACTTGTCAAGATAAACTCTTGTCACTGCATTCCTTATTTTCCAATATTCAGCCAAGAAAATGGAATTAAAATAATTATCCCGCTTTGCCTTTCCCTTCAAACATCAAAAACTACATTTTTACAATAGAAATTTCAAGAAAACACAAAACTACAATGACAAGTGATTTTTTTATGGAAAAATAGACTAGTTTCTCCATTTTGTGCCTACAATATTTTTTCTTATACATTTTAAAAAGTTATTTGAATAAAAATCCAATGTTTCCAAGTAAATCTGAGAAAAAAAAAAGTGTTCTGTGATTCCTCAATGTTACTCAATCAAAAATGAAGGTTGACCGGATGCACATTTTAACAGAATTTCAAAAATTCTAGAAAATTGCTCCAACTACTATTTTATCTCAACATTTTTGTCGATAAAATCCAAAAGTATAAAAATTCCTGTAACAAATCTTCAATTTCCAATACAATAGTAATAATCGTTTTTAGGACGTTTGAAGTTTCCCAAATGATGTTTACATAATTAGGAACGAAAGGTTTGAGTGCAAAAAAATGAAAATATTGTTGATTTACAGTTACGCATACTTGTACGGACGTACATCTAGCAACAACATGTCGGACAGCAGCGTATCGGACACCCACAGTGGAGACACAGCGAGGACGGTGTCACAGCAAACGAGTCCTTCGCACGCGACACATTCGTATTCTAACTCGAGGCAGGACAGCAATTCGACAATATTTACAGCCCTTTTTGATTACGTCGCTCAGGGTGAAGACGAGCTCTCTTTGCAGAGAGGAGAAACAGTGGAGGTAAAGAAAGAGAGATTCAGAACCGGATTCCTATGATTTTTAGGTAAATAAGGAACGTTTTTTTAAATTAAAATCGATTTTTGGAACAGGTTTTATCCAAAGATTCGAAAATTTCGGGGGACGAGGGTTGGTGGACGGGAAAAATACGGGGTAAGGTCGGAATATTTCCAGCGAATTTTGTCGCCGAGGCGGAAAGCATCGACAGGGTATCGTCGGTGATCGACAAAGTACAACCGATCGAGATCGACTTCGAGGAGTTGCAATTGGAGGAAGTTATAGGCGTGGGAGGTTTCGGAAAAGTTTACAGGTTTGTATCGAAGCGAAAGAATTATTCTGTCTCTCAAAACTCCTTATGCTCAGGCTTGTGAATTTGATGATTAATTCGACGGAGGTTTCTTTCAGAGGATTTTGGCAAAAGCATGAAGTAGCTGTAAAAGCAGCGCGTCAAGATCCGGACGAAGAGCCTAGTGTTATTCTAGAGAACGTGAGGCAAGAGGCCAAACTCTTTTGGTTACTGAAACACGAGAATATCGTACAACTCGAAGGCGTTTGTTTAAAAATGCCAAACATGTGTTTGGTCATGGAATACGCTCGAGGTGGAAGCCTCAACAGGGTTTTGAGCGGTCGTAAAATACGACCGGATGTCCTCGTCGATTGGGCTATACAAATTGCTCGTGGCATGGATTATCTTCATAACAAAGCTCCTATAAGTCTTATTCACAGGGACTTGAAGAGTTCCAATGGTAAGACTTTTTTTTTTTCTGTGACATAACGTAATCTCTTATTTAATAAAATCAAATTCATGTAAATAGTTTATTCTATCGATCTTTCCAGCTGTTCAAAGTATAAATTGCATGATACTTCAATTTCGATCCTAAGAGTTCAACCAATTCTCATTCTTTCTGTAGCAATTTTTAGGATTTTGAAATGTCACCGTTTTGACATGTCGCTTGTTTGAAAAAGATCACAAAAGTTTCAATCAATTCCAAAGATTCCCTTCTCGTTTCCAATAACATTTTTAGACAATTATCGAAGGTAAAACTCTAAAAATGGTTTTTCTCTTATTTTCACAGTATTACTCAGCGAGCCCATAGAAAACGACGATCTTCAGTATAAAACCCTGAAGATAACAGACTTTGGTTTAGCCCGGGAAGTTTACAAAACCACTCGAATGTCCGCTGCGGGAACTTACGCTTGGATGGCCCCGGAAGTTATCAAGAATAGTACATTCAGTAAAGCGAGCGACGTATGGAGGTAAAGATCGATTTTTCGATGTTTTATTTCATCCATTAGAGAATCCGTTGCTAAAGTACGAGATCGACATGAAATTTAACCATTAAATCGTTATTTCGTGAATTTTTATGCAGCTGCCCATTTAGTGCTCAGATAATTATTGAAAATTTCTCAATCACGGACTATTCTGTGTTGAAATCTATTGATTGCTTGTTTTATTAATCGTTTTAGCTACGGCGTGCTCCTTTGGGAGCTTTTGACCGGCGAGACGCCTTACAAAGGCATCGATGCTCTTGCGGTCGCTTACGGAGTTGCTGTCAACAAACTTACTCTGCCAATTCCCACGACGTGTCCCCAGCCCTGGAGATGTCTCATGGAAGGTACGAATAAAGTGCAAAAAAAAATAGCAAAAATAATGATTTGGCATTAAAGAAACATTGGATAATTAGAATGAATAATTGAATGTTGTTACACAGCTTGCTGGTCGTCCGATAGTCACGGGAGGCCGGGATTCGCTGAAATTCTCGTGGCCCTGGACGAGGTCAGGAGCGCATTCGCAGCTACGCCTCACGAGTCTTTTCACACGATGCAGGACGATTGGCGATTAGAAATTGAGCAAGTTCTTCATGGATTGCGCATGAAGGAAAAGGTAATTGAAAGGAGAAAAGAAAAATATCACGTGGAATTGAACAAATGACTTTTAATAATCGTACTAAAGGTACGAAAGATTCAACGATTTTGTCGTTACACAATCACATGAGTAATGTATGTAATATTTTTTCTAAAATGCTTTGCAAAGGCATGCCGTTCTCTCGAAGAGGTAAGAATCGTCAATAGTCCCGTATAACTTTGAATTATATAAATGAGGGCGCCAGTTTCGACGAACTGTGCAAATGACTAATTAAGGAGAATTTTCGCCTACTCTCTAAAACGGACTTTGGGTCGTTTCCACAGGAATTGCGCTGTCGAGAAGAGGAATTAACAAAGGCACAAGTGCAACAGAGACAAAACGAGGAGATTCTGAGGCAGAGGGAACAAGAATTGGCTGCTCGTGAGATCGATCTGTTGGAGCGAGAGCTCACCGTAATGATAATACAACAGCAGAATACGCCTACGCCCAATAAGAGGCGGGGAAAGTTCAAGAAGTCGAGGCTCAAGCTCAACAAGAAAGAGCCTGGAAGTAACATTAGTGCTCCATCGGGTAAGCCACGTTTTTTTTGCCTATTTTCTTGTATTTAGCCAAAAATAACAATTTTTTTTTTTCAAATTCCATATAAAATCGCAGTTATTTTGCAATTTTCCCATTTAAAGAAAATATATTTTTATGAGTACGGGTTTTGCTTCTCACATTCTCTGTAGTGCTTGAACGAAAAAAAATTCGATCACTGATTTCAATCGAATTTAATCAGTTTTAAAGTTCTCCGAAAATAGTTCATTAACGTTTTCGTTTGTTTCTCCAAAGATTTTCGTCACACGATAACCGTGCAACACACAGCACTGGATCGAGGAAAACCGCGTAATCCTTCGAGGCCGAACAGTCCACCAGGTTCGCCGAGTATTCCGCGTCTTCGAGCAATTGCCTGTAAGCCATCAAGTTTGAAAAAAACACTTAAAATTTGTCCCTCTTAGACGTTCGTACTGTAAATATCGAAAAGCAAGCAAGGAGTCGATAAATTCGGACTCGAAAAAAAGAACACAAGACGATGCAAAAGTTTGTGCTTTAGTTGTAGAATCGTTTTTATTTTTTAACGATTTGTCGTTTTCATTATTTTCGTACCTTTCGTATCGTCAAAATGAAGAAAAAAAGAGACGAAAAAAAAACAAAGCATTTGTTGTCTATTTGAATAACGGCATGGTGTGTGAGAAACCAAGTAATTTCGTTGTCAACGCCTCCTATTTCTGCTCGCCAATGAGCAACTTTGCTTCACCGTTTTCCTTTTCGTTTGTTCTTTCCTTGGAAAGATTGATTTTTTTTTTACTTATCGTTTTGTGTGATTTTTTTACTCAACCCTTCCGCTCTTTTTTTGTCGCCCTGTTCGTTTTTTTTTTCCAAGTACGATTTTTTCGAGCTGCGCACGTTGAGAGCCTCGTCTGTCGAATCTGTTGTTGTGAAATCTGAAATTTCCAAATTGTTATTTTTCTGTAAGAGAATTTGGCCGTTAAACTTATCATTTGCTTTCGCAATGCCCGAGAACTGACGCGATTTTATTCTTATTTTACAAGAAAAATTTAATCCTTCGTTGTCATTACCTAAATTCGCTTCATTCATTTTTTTGACGTTTTGTCAATTTTTGAACTTCTTTTATTTTGGTGCTAGATTTATATTTATTCCATGAAAATATGATCTCAAAGGATTAATATAATGTTTTATAATGATTTCTCGGGTTCTTTGCAATTGCCCAAATTTCAAAAGTGTGCTCAATTGTTTCAAATTTAATTAGTAGCTAAATGTTGGATCTTGTTTGCTAAAAAGAAGAACGATGATACAGAAGTTTCGTGATTTTTTCACGTTGCTTGAAAAAAATAAAGTTTGACGAAAAAATAGAGAGCGAAGGATTAAAAGCAGGTATATCAGTGTGCGCAGAGTGAAAAAGTAGGTAGAATGAGTAGCGAGTAGAATTTTTGTTTTTTTGTTTGTTGCCGTCTAGTACCGGCGAACGGAGTAAAGGGTAAGACGTGGGGTCCGTCAACGCTGCATCAGCGCGAACGGGGTACGATAATCACGCAACCGGTGAATCCGTCATCGCCAGGTGGGAAGCGTTGGTCGCGTTCAGCGCCGGATCTTGAAAAGACACCGTTACGTACGGCCTTGTTGGCGAACGCCCAGCGGTCTCCTCTTCTGCAGGAAATAGGTAACCACCGAACATCGAGAAAGTTGTACTCCTCGGCGAATAATCTGATAGAGGATCAGACAGGGAGGGAAAGTTCAGATTACGAGATTCTTCGTATGCCGAGTATAACGAGGAGAGGAGGAGGAGGAGGAGGAGGAGGAGGAGTTGCGGATAAAAGAGATGAGATCGGAGGCTACGAATTGGAAAATAACGATGAGGATGATGAGGTTGAAGTTGAAAATAACGAGGATGAGACGAGAGCGATAATGTCGCGAGTTGGTAATCCGAGAGAGGCAAATTTAAGTGAGACTTATGAAACGTACGATTTCAAAGATGCTGCTGCGTTTCGATGTAATAATCTTCGTAGTACTCATATTAACGAGGAAACGAGTATTATATCTCGGGGCTATAAAATATCGATACCGCAATCGTATCTCGAGCACGCAACGAGAACGTCTCAAATGCCGAGATCGCAAAAACAGTCGCCCCAACAACAGCACCAGCGTCAACAGCACCAACAACAACATCATCATCATCAGCAACAACATCGGCAACAGGTGGCATCGTCGGAATTGAATACAAGCGACGAGAACACGTCCTCGTGTTCAGCCAATTTTGTACATAGCGTAGCTTCGAGTCTCGTCGGTACGGCTAAGCGGGTTAGAAACAAAAAGCGTGATCGTAGTAAATCGAAAGATTCGGGAAAGCGTCGCGACAGTTCGGAATCCCGTTTGAATACGTTGGCTGATTTTTTTCGTTCGCCCTCAGGATCGCGGAAGAGTTCGTTGAACGCCGAGCGCAAAAATTCCGTGACGATTAAAATCAACGACGCGGACGGTTTGGAATCGAGTCCGGAGAATTCTATAAGCAAACCAACGCGCCACAAATCCCGTAGCTCCAAAAGTCCCCTGAGGGTTTTTGAGAAAATACGCGCTTGGGGAAGCCGCGACGCGTTGGACGGCAAAATTTTACCAGCCAAAGTAGAATACAGCGTTCTCGAAGATTCGATATCGATACCGAAGCTCGAACAACGCGATTACACGCCCAAATTCTTGGCCGCCAATTCTCGCGAAGGCATTGACTTCGAAAACCTCGAAGCTGACCTTTGCAATCTTGACTCGGAGCACTCGAACGACAGCTCCAAATCGAAAAACTCACTCAGATTTCTCGAGGAATTCGAGCCCAGTGGCCCGAGATCCTCCCTCGACAGTACTCGTAGTAAATCTAGCATCGCATCCAAACAAAGCGGACGCTGTTCCGATCAGGATTTCGATGTCAACGAATCCCCGGAATTCAATTCCAAATTTAACCACTCGATTATCGGCGATCAAGCTGATAAAGAGAGCTCTGATTCCAACGAACGATTCAACGAACGTCTCGCCGAATCACTCAGAATCGTTAGTCTCTCCAGACGAAGCTCCGAAGGCACGAGTTCCGCAAGCTCCGTTTCCTCCAATATCCTTGCGACTGACAAGTTTTTCAGAAAGAGTGATTAGCTAGCGATCTATCTTATTATTTTATTTTATTTTATTTTATTTTATTATTATTATTAATAATATTATTATTAGTATATATACAAATATATACGATTTATTAGACTAGGATTTTCTTGGCGACACGGTACTCTGGCGTTAAGGCTTTTTTCCATGTGGTCCAAGCGTACGGTAGTTGTGAAACAACGCACCACGTTCAAGCATTTTTCTTCTTTTCCATACTTACATATATAAATATATATATTATTATATACTCGCCATTCAAGCTACAGCGCTACTAAACTAATCAAAACAGTCATTTACATTTGAACTTATTATTTTTACTCATTTTCTCATTCAAATTTCAATCGTTATTTCGTTGTTTCTTTTTTTAAAAGCATACATTTTGAAACAATGAAATTATATAAACGTGGATTATTCAAAATGTCACGTTAAAATTGAAAATTTTATTAAATTATTGTAAATCCATTTTTTAATTAATTTTAGCAATTTGTGCAATAATTTTCAGATTTTTTAATCAAAGTTGATGGTTGCAATATTTTTGAGCTGTACCGTAAAAATTCGCCTCGTTACCTTTGATTAATTGGGAAAAGTTTGAATAATTTGAAGGAGAAAAAAAAATGATCAGCTAGTTCGTAGCGCTGTAAATTGCCTTAGACTTTCCCCATTGTTCCTGCGGGAACGATTAACGAGCGAATGTTCTCTCTTGATCGCAGGCCTTTCCGAGGAGAACATCCACTCCACGCGTAAGTTCGCCATCTCTATATTTCACTGTCAATCCTGTAGATTTTGTTGAAAATCCACAATAGTTTTTTTTGGCCCTTTTGTTGATGATATTTTATCGAAATATTATTATTGGTTTTATCGTATCATCACGAAATTCTTGTCGCACCTTGTGCCCACCCTGTTCAATAGTTTTCATCTTTTTATTTAACTTTTTTTTTCGTTTTATCCGTTTCGAAAATCCTACTCGCTTTTTAAACTTTCAGAGACGTATTTCCGGCCTTTTTATTATTCCCGATTTATCGAGCGAGAGCCAAATAACTTATTTATCAAGTACGTGGCTAAAACTCGAGGAGGTTCGGTCAATGGTCGTAAAAAACATATTCGAACATTTAATTTCGAATTAAATTGTTTCGTCGTTTAACTCAAATTTCGTTTTTCACATTTTTATCCTAATTTTTTCCATTACCAACTCGGCAATTAGCTCGTGAAAATAATGCAAAAAACAAACATTCCCTGAATAAATAAATCGCGAATTTGACTCAATGGGCGAACCTCACGTGCATGCAAACTCGATATTTTTTTCTTTTCTTTACAACGTCACACAATCTTTGAATCTTTGATTTTGAAATCAGTGTTTTTCTTCTTTTATTTCCGCATATTATCCCGTCGATGTATTGAGCCGACATTATTTATGCCAATCGTCTTCTTGTCCACCAACATTTTTTCAAGAAAAAAAAAAAATATATATATAAATATATTAATATTAAATACCATCATTATTATTACGACTAGAATTACGAGACAAAAAAAGATAAAGCAACGCCAAAAGAGAAAAAAAAAGATTCAATTGTGGTGCACGTAGACCCGTAGTTTTGTGTGATTTGTAATCGCACGTATATATCGCAGAATGAAAAAAAAAATCAAAGCAGCAAAAAAAAAAATGAAAATAATAATTAAATGAAAAAAATAAAGGATTTGGTGAGGGACCAGTTTTTAAAATTTAAGTTTATTTTAAGAGTCAAGCCCCGGCTGGTGGAGGGCCTGTTCTGGCTGAAGACGAAGCGGTGTGTGGTGGAAAAACATAAACAAACCCAAACAAATACATATTTAAAAAGAAAAGCTAAACAAATGCCCGACGCATCAAAGTTGCGTCGAGGAACAAACGATGAGACGAGAATTAAGGGAAACGAACTTAAAGTGCGGTGATGTTACGTTCGTAAAACAAACAAACAAAAAAGAAAGAAATAACAACTGAACAAAAATGGGGCAAAAAGCCCGATGACGAATGGGAGAGCTCACGTGATTTTTTTTTTTTAATCTCAAGTCATCCACGGTTTAGTCCAAATCGAACGACGTCCATTATTCATTTGAATTTCTCTTTTCTTTTAATGCCCTCACGTTCGGTAATTAAAAAAAACGCTACAACAATAATTAATTGGAAAATATCGGAAACAAGTAAAGCAGCCAAAATACGCAATCTTTCTGGTGTTGGTTCTATCTCGTTAATCACTTGGAGTAACGTTAACAGCCTAACAAAGCAGAGCTAACAGTCCATCCACTATATTCAAACGCAATATCGTTCCGAAAGGAGTAAAATCAATTTTTTGCGATCGTTTTTTTCGTTTTTCGTTTTTTTAAATGTACTTTTCTCTTGTTTTCCTCGTATTCAAAAAATGTATCGCAATTTCATCATTACCAGTGCCTCGTACCGAATAATCGTGTTTCCAAATAAACTTTCTACACGAAATGAACAAAACAATGAAACAAATAAACAAACAAAACAAAAATAATACAAAAGAGTTGAGTAATTAATTTGTAAATGAGAAAATGAATTATACCGTTTAGAGATGCGAGTTATGAGCACACTTACAGTTTCTTAGACCAAGTTTACACGCACACACACACCTGTATTTAGACTATAGAACTTTTTCAATAAAAGCTTTTCAGTTGGACACGTTGAATTTTGTTTTTTAGTTCTTGGATACAAATAATAAATATATAAAAAAAAAAAAGCAAATTTTACGCTCGGCCGGGTGGTAAAGATATTTTTCAATCTCAGCTCAATTTTTCGTGCGCGGTAAATCGATTGAAAAAAAAATAATAGAAAAATAAACTATTAACATTGTGGGAATTTGATGACAATAATATTTTATTAACTTTTCTGACATAACGTGACTGTGGGCGTTGAAGTGGAAAAAAAAGTGGTTTTTGTTGTTGTTATTTTTGCGTTAATCAATAAATTGTATGATTTTCCATTTGTTTAACGGCCAATAGCCGAGCGTAAAAAAAATCACCTTGCATGCGTCCTGTAGAATCCTAACTTTTAACTCCATATTGGTTATGGTTCGTTCTACGTTTGTTTTTTTTTTTATTATCTTTTGAGTACTTTTGGCAATTTTCACAAAATTCATGATGTTCGCCTCTCAAATTGAATTTTTTGATTGAATGAAAATCGCAGTAGGAATGAAGCGCATGTGAACAATTGAGTAATTAGCAAAGATCGTGAATTTTTTTATTTTTCGTAATCCGCATTAATTGACGTTGCCCAATTTTTAGAATTTTTCAGCGACCAATTCATAAGTGAAGTACACAAATCTTTTGTTGATAAATTCGACCCAGCTTAATTTTTCAATCTTAAAAGCTGAGCGACAATAATAATAATAATAATAATAATAATAATAATAATAATAATAATAATAATAATAAT
>JACEOJ010000106.1:37645-185583 GCA_013761285.1 Campoletis sonorensis | reverse complement strand
ATAATAATAATAATAATAATAATAATAATAATAATAATAATAATAATTGAAACCGTGTTTCACAAGCACGAGCTAATCAGCCTGAATTTAAAAACTTCCAGAAGTTATCGATTAAACGCTTGATAATAAAAAAATGAGTATGGGATAAACAGAATAATCAGAATAATGAGGTGCATGCTTAATTAATTTGGCTGTCGATTGACAAAACGCTTGGTCCCAAAAGTATCTAATTAACGAGTTGAAGAAGGTAAGAGAGATAAAAAAAGTAGCCACCGAATGAGAGAGAAAAAGGAAAATAATAAAGAAAAATAAAGTGAAAAAAATTGCTGATGCTTGCAACGCAATTATAGTTGGAAACGAAATAATGATAAAATGAAAAATAAATGCTTAAGATATAGAGCTTATTGTTATTTTGCCATTTGCAAAAATATAAATTGTCTATTTTTAGATTACACAGCTCTGCCAACGGAAATAACGTCCGAATGGATGACGACGGATTATCCTATAAAACCGGGACTCACGGGGCCATATATAATGCCGATGCCTGTGCCAATGCCAACTCTGTACAACGGTGAAGCTAAGAAACCAAAGTTAGGCATAATTGAGCTTCTTCTTTACAACATTGCCTCTATGTTGGCCGGTGTTGCGACTGGCTATGACGTTAGAATGTCAAACGTCTCACCCATTCATCCCAGACTCCAACCCAGGTCGGCCGAAGCTCCTGACGAACCTCCCAGGTGGTGGTTCCAAGCCGAAACTGGATCTAATCGAAATTCTGGATATCTTGGACCCGAGTACGAATTTAGCTCCACCAGTGGTTATCCTCATAACACTTATCATGGACCGGCGAGACATTATAGGTAATATTTAATTAATTCACTGTGGATGACATAAAATAAGATTATTTTATTTTTTATATTTTTTTATTTAAAAAGTATTTTTCTCAGTCTTTTAAAGAGCTGTCAGTCTGCAAAACACAAAAAATGACCCAAATGCAGGAGGAACTGAGCAATAGAGTTTAATATTGAAGATTTTTTAGGCAACACCATGATTGAATCTTATTTTTGGAAAAGTATGAAAGAAATTAAACAATCGAAGATAAAATTGACGAATTTATGAGGAAAAAGGTTTTTAAAGTCTCCTGAAAAATTGAACGATTTTTATATCAACAGAAATTGAGATTCTAAGAGAATAAATTGATATTTTTTTCTAGGCCATTTTTAAGCAGCATGGGAGGAATAGCGCCTGGTTTGCCTTCGAACGTCATCAGCGACAAACCTCTGAGGTTCACAGATTCGCCTCAACATTATGTTAGCAATTCAGGCTCAAATGTCCCGACGCCGAGTCCACGAAGAAAAAGTTCGAGTACGAGTAACGAGGAAGCATATTCACCGGAAACTGGTAGAATCGATCGGATCGACAGGATCGAGAGGGTACCAACTATTTACATGGGTAACGTCGCACCGTATCCCGATTACGGTCCACCGGTTTACGCCATCGCACCTCCTGAATATTACAGACCTCCTGAATCTGGATATTTCGTCAATGCCGATTACAAGTGAGTTACAAAAAGATTTATTTTCATATTTCTCATAAATCGTAAAGAAAAAATCATCTAAATTGAAAAATTTGTCATTTGCATATTCTCTTTATTGAATTTTACTTCATTTTTGATTATTTCGACTTATTGGAGTATTTCAAACGCACACTTGGTTACAATTTTAATTCAGATTATTCGATTATGTAAAATTCTGTCTCGCCCTACCGTCCGATCACTTTTTTTTCTTTTTTTTTGACAATAATCAGCACTTCGTTTATAATTTTTGACTCAATTGTTTATTTTTGCGTTACAGTGATCGAATGCTCGAGTATCCGGATTTTCCACACGCCTACGATAATCCGAGTAACGTGAATAGTCCGGCGCGTCCGACCCCTCGACTTCCGGGCTACACGCATCATCGTACATCGTCGAACGTCTCGAACACGAGTACGTCGAGTCAGAGTAACGTAAATCCGACGTTTCGATTGGAAGATGAATCGGATTACGCAGTTTACTCGCCGAATCATTATTATCAGCAAAGATCATCAAACTTCCCGACGAGTATTGGGACTTACGGCAGCGGAATGATGAACCACGATTACGGTTCGCAATATTTGAGTCGCCAGAATTCGCACGATTCAAATCCACCGAATTCGTCGAGCGAGAGGCCGAGCAATCTCGAAGTTGTAACGAGATTACGTTCGAGCTTAAAAAGATCAAATTACACGTACAATTCGCCGAACAAAACGACGAGCACGAGTAAAAATAATTCGGGCTCAGGGACCCCGACGAATCCAACGCCACCGGATTCACTCACGTCCGAAGACTCGAGTTACGTTTCGGCCAAAGACAGCCAAATTTCTATGGGACGAGTTAGATTTTCTCCTGTGACTTTCGATCGCGACAGCATCTCCAGAGAACACAGAGAAACTCTTCTCGACATCCCGGTTCATGGACAGACTCAAGATTTAAATGTCGCCGTTCAAGTTACGCGACGAACATCGAGGAATCGAAAACCCAGCATTACAGAAGTCGAACGTGACTTTTTGTCATAGCATTGGCTTATTTAAGAAAAGAAGACGATGAAAACAATATATTCTCGCGTTTTCGTGAGTACTGCACGAGAGAATACCTGAAGAAAGGAAAAGGGAAAAACAATATATTAGTATCGACGGAACGTTATTCGGTGATGATCGCAACGAGCGATTTCAATCAAGCACTGCCTCTTAAGGGATTTTAATCCCGATATCTGTGTGTTATTTAACGTGAGAGGAGAGACACCGACGTTTCTTTCTTTTTCATGGCTCACAATATTTACATTCCAATTTTTACGTCGAGGCGCCATTTACGAGCCGCGATTTAAAAATATTCACATTCCTTTGGGACGAGAATTCGTTGATTCATTGTCCAGTGATGGCCGAAATTTGTAAATTGCACCCGAGGAACCGATCGTTTCCGAGGTAGCCTTGAATTCTCGTCGAAAAAAGCTCCGATCGAATGATTCATTTTTAAACACTGTGCAAGTTTTCCCTTTTTGCTCATCGCTGCAATGTTTTTGTTAAACCAATCACGTAATTCTCGCATTAACATTGAGCTCGTTTTCTTTCTCGACGTTTAAAACCAATAACGACATTCCTAAAGATTCCAGATTCGTTGAAATTGGTAGCTCGACTCATTCCCTTTGACCTCTCGTTAATCGACTCTCAAATTTCATTGAGATTTCATCTTTTTTTATATCGTCAGACTGCTCGGAGCGAATAAATAATATAGGCTTAGAACAGACTTTTTGTAGCACTTGTACGAAAATTACAATGGAAAAGTGTACAGTAGATATTCCTTGATATTGTTGGGATTAAGATGAAATAATTGAAAGTGGCAAAAAGAGCGTTTTTCGGAAGCTCCGAATGTTTTTCTGTACAGTCGCGGTACGCCTCGCGATTCGTTTGTCTTGTTTTTTCTATTTTTCACGTTTCGAAAGTTTCACAATTAATCAAAATCCGGAGATGAGAGTATAGCATTTTTTTATGTTTGACAATATTCCAAACGAAAAAAATCAGAGTAAACTGATGTTGTCAGTTACACACGAGACCAAAATATAATGCGAAAATAATCAAGAGTTAAACGAATCAGTTAATGTGGCTCATCTCCGGTGAGTGAAATGAAAAACTTATAAAATATCACATTTTTCGATAAATGATGATTAGAACTGTGAGAAATATTATTCGAATCGAGAGAAACCCAGTTCGAGCTTTGTATGACCCTGTTATATAACCCCTTGATGTTGTACATATATCGAAGACACTCGAGGATAAAAGATGAAGATTTACATGATTATAATTAGGACTTAAACTGAGCAGCAATCCTTACATTCCCCTCAAGCCCCAGCCCTAGTTTTTAAATGATATATATATATATATATATATATAAACAATATGCATATATATATGTACCTTGGGAGAGGACGGATATCCCTGGAAAAGAGATGAATCGCCTTAGGAACCCTCGGAGTTTTTTTACAACAAATGTTTTTTAGTAAAATAGTTTGAAATCAAAAAAAGAAGAAAAAACGGTCTTATCAACACGTGAACTATTCTCGATCGACCACTCCGATAGAAACACCTCGAATGGCTCTTTTCACACTCTCGTAATCCTCCTAAACGACGATCATCAGTATTTTTAGGATACACCGTAATGTACATAGAATTTTATTATTGCTAATGTTTAAACGCGAGTTTAATTACTCTAGCCTGTCGCGGAGAATCGTTATTGTTTTGTTTGATTTTTCCGTCTTTTTTTATCCAGGAAATTCGACCTTATTTTCCTCGTTAGATTCCGAGCCTGAATTTAAGCACAGAATCATTTTTTTTTTGGTCAAAATAAATTGGAGTAGAAGCGAAATCGATTTTGCACAATTTTCACCTTCAGGATTTATTTTTCAATCGTTATTTTGATTTATAGGACAGAGAACTCTGGACTCCACACTTTTGTTTCATTTGTGCTGTACAAAGATCTTCTCTGCGGTGCTAGTATCGAGTACTTAAATTTTAAACCGGAGTAACTAAGAGAAATGAAAGAATCATGAAAAATGCTTCCACGATTATTGTTGGAGATGTTCTTTTTTTTTTTATTTCGAGCGAAACTTCTCGAAAAATATTCGTCGTCGATAATCGATGGATTGTCTTTAAGTTTTTTATTTGATCAGGCGAAAATGAAGAAACTTGCGTTACAGTCGTAGTACTTGGCAGCTAATGACGTAAGGTTTTGTGTAATGGCGTTGTTCCCTCGCCAAAAAAAGTGCTAGTCTAAGCTATATTTATTTTTTTATACCCTCACCGTTTGTCTAGCTTTATTTTTCGTGAGTCAATGAGAATTTTTCTGGAACGCTTGAACGAACTTGAAAATAACACATAAAAGAAAATAGGGATTGGAAAAAAAAAAAAATGAATTTCGTATGCTTTACGAAGTACTTCGATGCAATTTTGTATTAAAAAAAAAAATCGTAATCGTTTTTATATGATTATAGTCGTGCAACCAAAAATTCATGTCGCAAAGCGATTGCTGTTCAAATTCAAAGTCTTTTCGTTAATTTTGTTTTTCCAGTAAATAATTGTCATGTCCACAATTACAAACGCAATTTCAATATTTATTTTTTTTTTCCTCCAATTTAAAACAAATCCACAATAACACGTAACTGACCAAGTGAAATGTAATGACGAATGTTGAAAAATATAATTAATACAAAAAGCAAAACGTGTCTCGGTATAGCGTTTAGAATATTCGTGGCGTGATAGCTTTGCGGATAGAAAATATGTCGAAAAAGAAAAGAAAAATTGGTCGTCGAACGAAGAAAAAAAAGAAAATACATTTTTTTCCTCTTTTTATTAAAAAAAAAAGTAGAAATTGTATTACCAAGTGGGAAAGTAATTAGTCAGTATTTCTTTTTCTTCGTAATGTGAAAACGTAGCTGAAAAATAAATCGCAATCGATTCGTTGCAATTCTCCGTGCCCTTTTATTATTCACGGACGACAAAATTTGATATTTTGTTCATATTGTCGCAATTTTAAGTCATTAAATTTGTAACTCGACTCATTAGGCGTAAGGAATAAATATTATTGTTAAGCTGCTGAGTGCAATGTGTTCCATGTAATTCAAGGGAATAAGAAAAATTGATTAAGATTAATTGGTCCAGAGATGGGTAGAATTTTGATGATGAGTATAATTAATTTCGAAATTCATAGTAAAATTATGATTTTTGCATTTTTTTTGCAAAAATAAGGACAACAATTGCAATCATTACGAGAAAAAAAAACCGGTGGAAATACAATCGTAATAAATCACCAGCAATAAAAAAAAATCGACGTTCCCATCTCTGTTCCAAAAAAAAAAAAATGTCATCGCGTTGTCCGTGAAAATGGGAGGCACGCGCTTTTCTTTAAGTGCGATACTACGAGATTAAATCAAAGATAAGAAAGTGGCATTAAGGATCTTTTTTTTAAATTCTCAATAACCTGTAACGAAAGTCTGAGAGTGAATTAATTTGGTGATTAGTCATGAGGACCGTGTGAGAATTGCAATAGGGGTCAATATATTCCTCTCTCTCTCCTTCTCTCTCTCTCTCTCTCTCTCTCTTTCTCTTTCTATCTCTGAATTCACGTAATTATTTTCTTCTCTCATTCATTATTTTTATTATTATTTTCCGTCCCCCAGAAAAATCTCTTTTGTAATAATTCGTAAACGACAGCATGAAAAGATCGGGTGTTCGCGGAAGTAAACGAAAGTCTTACTGCGCTGTCTAACCTGCACTAAAAAAAAAAAAAAAAAAAAAAAAAAAATTCATGTATTTTTTCAAGTATTGTACATTATACTATAAATATTAACTATACAAATTATAAATAGCTATTGAAATATATATATATATATATATATAAAATATATATATAATAATTAATATTATCATTGTAATATTAAGAGCGTCACGCGATATAAGTGATTATTAATAAACAATTTCGAATAATGTGCGGAAACGATTTTTTTTCATTGACACATGTCAAAACCTTCAAACGTCAGACTTTTTTTCCTCATCAAAATTACAAATAAATTCCTGTGAATTTTTCATACGAGCTTCCGAAGATGTCAATAAAAAATTGCAACTGCAAAGACTCTACCATCGTCGAAGGAATTTTTGATAATGTTTGGAACAATGGACCGAGCAACGAAGATTTTTTGTCTCTCGCTGGTGGCGATGCCGAAACCTCACCAAGTTCTATTAAATCATACACTCTCACAAATTCCAAACGAATGGAAGTCGTTTTAATCACTTGGGGAGCTACCATCGTCTCTCTCAAATGCCCCGATAAATACGGACGATCCGAGGATGTTGTTCTTGGCTTCGATGATCTTAGAAGTAAATCTTTAGTTTGGGACATTTCTGAGCAATTTTTAATTAATGTTCCAGTTATTTTTTTTCCAGGGACTTCACAATATTTTGGTTTGTGAGACTTTCAATAAGATTTTTCACTTTGAATATTAAGGAACGAATTTTTCGATTAAGATCTCTATTTTTTGTCATTCTCTTAAATTTTCATTTACAAGTGTTTTTTTTTTTAAATTTTATTTGCTTCTAACATTCATAATAAATGTGCCATTGATTTCTCGACCATTTATCGATGAATATATTATAAAATTGCTATTTTTAGGCTACATGAATCCTCAACTGAATCAATATTTTGGCTGCATTCTTGGCAGATGCGCTAATCGAATAAAAGATGGAAATTTTAGTATCGGAGATAAGAGTTATCAGGTCTCTATGAATGAAAATGCCAGTCATCATTTGCACGGAGGTGTAAGAATAACATTGAATGTCATAAAAATAAGAATGAACAAATTACGTTAATGTTCGTGCTTTAACAAAAATGACCAAATATTCAATTGATTACCAAATACTTTAGTTTGCAAATGGAATTCGAATTGATTTTTTATTGTCAATCTCTCAATACTTTTCTGCATTCGTTGTCAATACTTATTGAATATTTTATATCTTGGCGTGGAAAAAAGAAAAAAGAAATGTAAAATTTCATTTTATATTCATTTTCATAAAAATTCATCTTTTATTCCAAAATATTTTCGATTTTTAGGAAAACGGTTTCAGTCGTCAGATTTGGGATTCTTGTGTCGATGGTTGTACCGTTGTAATGAGTTACATGAGCGAAGATGGTGAAGAAGGTTATCCAGGCGCGATTCTTGCCACAATAAGATTCAAGCTTACCCCGGACAACAGACTCGAAATCGGGATGAGAGCTACGACGACGAAATCGACAATCGTTAATTTGTCTCATGGATCCATGTTCAATCTTGCTGGTCACGTGAGTTCAAAAATATTTGTATGATTCTCACAGCTCTTCGGAATGTCTATTTTCAAGAACGTTTTTTCCAGGATGCTGGAGATTCAGAATTGATGAGACACCGAGTGTCCTTGAACTGCGATCGATGGACTTTTACAGATTCGAATGATCCTCTTCCCACTGGAGCTGTTCGCGGGGTCGGAGGAACTATCATGGATCTCCGGATCCCCAGAATTCTTCGCGATACTGTAGTGAAAGTAAATCATTAATTTATTTCATAAATTCACTGTTTGTTTTTTTTTTTGATAAAGTATCAATATTTCGAAATTCAGCCATTTGTTACATTATTTGAAATTCTTCGATTTTTCTTTCAGAGAAAAATGACACATTTTTTACACTTGATTTACTTATTTTGACAGATACCATCCGGGGACGGTTTTGACCACAATTTCTGTGTGACAAAAGGTTTGCAATCAGGAGGAAGTTTCGTTGCTCGAGCTTTGCACGCCGACAGTGGAAGGCACGATTTTTCAATAAGAACATAGTTTAAAAAATAAAGTAAAAATGAAATTAAGTTAAAACTAATAATGCAGAATCTTGGAAGTTTACTCGAACCAACCTGGCGTCCAGTTTTACACCGGAGCCCATTTGCCAAGTCCTTACATCGAGGACACGGATGAGCAGGATCCGGAGGTCAGTCAGCAAATTAAAAATTCATTGATATTGTGAAAAAATGTGAAAATGTTCTATTCTACAAATTATCATGAAAAAGGAACCGGATTTTCTGATTCCGAGCAATTTTACGAGCGAAGCAAGTTTCGGAGAAATTAATTTTCCCAAAGAATTCAAACCCGAGGCGACTCACAAAAAAATGGCCAATGCATCAGGATACATTCCGGGGAAAAGTGGAGCAAAGTACCGAAAATTTGGGGCTTTCAGTATTCAGCCGCAGAATTATCCAAACGCTATAAACTTCGTGAGTTTCGAATTTTTCCAACGTCTTTATCTCAATTTCTTTATTTTTCTCTATTTATTTCGCAGCCCCACTTTCCCTGCTCTATTCTCCGTCCCGGGCAAGTTTATCATCACGATTTGACGTACAAATTCGGCATTCAACTCGGCAATTACATGTGAAACATTTATAAAATGAAAAAATATATAAATCGAAGGAAAAACGAAAAATCACTCACTGCGCCTGTTTTTTTTTTTTTTTTTACTAAGTCTCTACACTTTTCTTTCTTTTGCCAGCAAAAAATTTCGCCACATCGCTCACGGTTGTCGAAAATTTTTCATTCACTGTTAGAGTTCGTTGAATCCATCCGGGAAGCGAAGTTTTTTTATTCGCGTAACGTTTGTCCAGCAAAACGACCGTCGAATAATCATTTATGTGCCTAACAGCTCTGCCGATGCATTGATTCACGGCTTTCATGCAACAATTCTCATAATATGTACTTCCCGCTCCAGGTTTCTAAAATTAAATAGATTCATTAATTATTCGTCACAATGAATAAACAAAGAGAAATAAAAATAATCAATCGTCGAGAATTCTTCGTTCACCACATTCTCGTTCAGGTATTTCATTTTCTCTTGAAGTTCCGGCGATTTTATGTTAGGATAAGGCATTCCGACTACCACCACACATCGTCCAAGGTCATCGGAAAAATTGAGACCTTCGCTGAGTTTTCCACCTACGAATTATTTTATTTTATCTCCGGATTTCTCATTTTTTTGATGAGGCGATTTTTTTCAATGAATCTTCATTATTTTCTCGACGGAATGTGAATAATAAAATTAGGGTTGAAAAATCGTTATGCATGAAAATGTTTTTTTTCGAAAACTCTTACCAACAACACTGAAGAGCAAAGATCCATTCTGCGGTTTATTAGGATTTTTAATGTCCTTTGCGTAATTATCCAAAATCGTATTAACTTGAGAGGCTAATTTGGGCTCCCGGTAAACTTGTTTTTTACCTCGAATTTTTGTTATGATTCCCTCCTTGTCGAGGTGTCTGTAAAGCGCTTCTTCGTAACCGTAGGATGGCAAAAAAACGACTATTCCACCAGGCACGATGTTGCAAAGATTTTGCAAAGTCCGGCCGACCTCGTCAAGCTGAAAAAAAAGTGGAAAACACAATTTTGTCACAAATGAATTCCGTCCTGAATGAATTTCACTTGATAATATGGTTCAATTATGTCAAAAAAAATTAAATTAATTTAGTTCAATTCATTACCAGCTGCGGGTTCTGTCGATTTTGATAATTGAATTCAAATGCCAATCCCGTTGGACCTTGAGTAACAATCCTCGTGAGAATATTTTCTTTTGGAACGACATGGTCGCAAGAAAATGTGACGATTCTTTCAGGTTCGGCACCAGCGTTGATGAAAAGTTGGTCGACGAATTCGGAGATCGGTTCCATGGTTCCACCTGCCAGGACAATCGACCTTGCCTCCTTTACTGTAGAATAATAATAATGAATAAAATATTGAGAGCTGGAATATCTCACAAATTTTGTTTAAATTGCATGAAATCAATCCAAACGAATAAAATAGTCGATTTAAATGATGACGTCGTTAAATTTCGAATAAACAAAATTCTCGGATTTACCAATATCATGAAAATGAGCTGCAGGATTCATGAGCAAAAATTTCAGAGTTCCTTGACCGATCGTCTCGCCAGGAATGACAAAAATTCGTCCATCAGCATTGCAGCTTTTTAAAGACTCGAGAAAGCTGAGAATCGGCATGATGGGATTATTCGAAGAATCTTCATCAACATTCTCTTTTTCCTCAGCCTGAATAACCGGAGGTTCAGTGTCTTTGGTTTGAAGAGAATTGAGAAAAGCTGAAACTCCACCTTTGGCCACGCTTACGGGACGAATTTTCAAATCGTCGCTGTATTTTTCTACGTATCCTTGGAGTTTGTGCACAAGCTTAGAATTCTTCACGAATTCTAATAACTCAAAAACGTTGACTGTGTCGATTTCTGCAAAAACCTCGAAATCCACGATTTCGTAGACTTTGGAAGCAACTGGATTGTTTGATTTATCTGTCGCTCGAGATTTCGACGTCCCGCCAAGAACTTTGATAAGTTTTTTCAAACAGAAACTCAGTTGACTTAAGTAGAGAACGCTTTTTGCAGAAAATAGTGATTCGAATCTGAAAAAAAAGAATATTGTCATGATTTTCTGCCAAATATAATATTATAACAATATTTTGAAACAAATAAAACTGTGGTGCAATTTTTTTCAACCTTTTTTGGTATTGCGTAAGTTGACTATAGCAATGAAGAATATTTCTGCCAGTAACAGTAGCGCTGTGCATTCGTTCGATAGCCTCGAGAAGATTGTGAGCCTCATCGATAATCAGGACGTTATTTTTTAGATCAATACCCGAGCTGACCCTCGTATTTTTGTGCAAAATTGTATTGTAAGGCACAAGAATAACTTGGCCATCCTGGAGGGATTTTCTAGACGCATAATAGGCACAAGTTTCGTGTTCCTTTCCTTTTTTCACAACGTCTTCAACGTCTTGTATTTTAGTAACAATTTCGGCGATCATTAGACTTTGATTTCCTGGCATGAATGGACAACTGGTGGATATTTTAGAACGCTTCAAATCTTTCTCCTTTTTCGAAGTTGTTTTCTTTCTTCTTTGCAACTGAAGACAACGCTCGTTTATCAGATTTACGTGTTTCAGCCTCTTCACTTCTTTGTTTATGCAGTAATTTTGCCTGAAATCAATAAATCACATTTATTCATAATATTTATTTTTTTATCCGCAATATTTCATCACAAATTGTTTTTTATTTAAATTCAATTCTATGTCATTTTTATTTAAACGAAATTTTATACTTTAGCAATTAAAAAAAAAAGTAGAATTGTGTGTTTGGAAGATTTACTTCCATTTTGATTACAAAATTTTATGATTTCTGTCATTATAAATCTATACAAATAAAAAATAAAATTTCATTACCTCGAAGCAATAGGTACAAGGGAAACTTGTTCAGAATATGGACTTCTTTGCAATTCTCCAACAAATTGAGACAGCTGTGAATGAGTTCTGGAGCAAAAAAAGATTTGAGTATATTTTGCAGGCTCGTTTTCAGGTTCTTCATTATCAGAGCCGTCAGAATCTAAACAGAGTTCTTCTAGGAGTAAATCATTGTCCAGCTGGTTTTCCTCATCAGGCACTTTAGTATTTGAATCCTTATTTTTGTTGTTATCTGTTTCTTTAGTTCGTTTCGATTTGAATTTAGCTTTTTTCTTGAAATCTTCAGCTTGCTTGAGTTTTTCACTATATTTTTGTTTCTTTTCATTCCGTCTGTCAATAGCTTCGAGTTTATCAAGAAAAGCTCTTTTGTCGGTATTCAATTTAATTTGTTCTGTTTGTTCGGTAAACCAATCATTCACATTTTTTTTTTGCACTTCTTCCAACTTTTTTTCTAAGTCCGCAATATTGTTGATCAGATTTTCCTTCACCCACGATTCTCGATCTGTCAGCCATTTCAGAGCTCCACAAATAATTGACAATGACTTTCCTGTGCCTGTTGGACTTTCGAAAATACCTAAGTTCCCATCCTCCAAACAAGACCACAAGTTTTTCATGAAATTCTCCTGGATCTCGTAAGGCGTGAATGGAAATGGAAAACTTTCTGGCACTTCCATGACGAATTGTTTATTGTTTAGAAAAATATGATTGTCAAGCAATTTCAAGCTTTGTGGATCCTCAATTGATTAATTTTAACTAATGTTTTCGAATCATTGAACAACAATGAAATCGTTTCCTTAACCTCAAACAATAAGCTTTATAATGTGTTTTTGCGATCTGTCATCGGATTTTCGCGGGATATTTTTCAGATGTCACTTTCCAGCCGCCATGACAGTTGACAATAGTCGACTGTGTCGCCGCCATTGACACATTATTTTACAGTAACAACAGCAGAGTACCGCGTGTTATTGAAAAACCGTAGCATAAACTTTTGCGTTACATTATAGTACATTGTTTAAAGTCATTGTCCTGCCCTGATGCAGTATTCTCACTCATGTTTTATTAACAAACAAAGACAGTTCAAATAATCGATCAATTGTTTATTTATAGTTTATAGTCACAGACGCCGAAATAAATTACTCATATTATATCATCGTCATTCAAGTTGGAGCAATATCGTTTCTCGGATTACGAACACCCACGTCCCGGCGCGAAGTTAAATTAAAAAAAAAACCTAAACAGGTATATAAAGACTACAAATTTATCAAATCGTAGTAGTTACATCATTTTATTTTGCAACTGAAACCACGCTGTTCATGTGTTGTCGAATTCGTTGCTCCTAATAAGAAATAAAGAGCGTCCAAATGCATGACACTTCCTAACCTCAATCGACAAACAACATTAAGATCGGCTTTATTTCAAACGAAACCCTATAATATTAGACTTTATTCTATAAAGATGCAATTTATCCCCTCAAATACTCGCCCCTCCCCTCATTTTCATCTCTAATCATGATTGTACCTCTCAAATATCGCCACTATTAATTTCCTCGAAATTATATACATTATGTAATCGTTATATCAATAACCGATTTAAACATCGTTATCGTTAAACTATTTATGGTATTCCATATATAGAAACCAGACTGCTGTCTAATTATAATTTCTTGGCAAAAGATTTTGCTGTTCGCATTTGTAAAGCGCCATAAAAATTATATTTAGACCATTTATTTATCATCATTTCTGAAGCACATCACATTCACATGCACATTCAATTCAACAATGCTTTAATCGAGAAGAAAAAAGTATAAAGAATATGAAGTGTAACATTCCTCAAATTGTCAGCCGAGTTAGTAAATGAATTCAAATAAACAGAATAATTCAGGAAAAAAAAATCAAGAATGTAGGAAATGTGATGAATACTGAAAAAGCAACTTCTACAGAGTTTTCTGTATTATTGAAAACTTTTCAAAATCAAAAACGGCTGGGTATCAAGATTTTAGTACATCATCTTCTGCCCTTTTATTACTCGGTGGTCATTCATCTCGATGAAGCATTTGGCATGTATTTAAAATGTACATTGCGAGGGTGGTAGACGTCCTGCTTTATAATTTATTGCTGCGTGTTATTATTGTGCGGTCACAAATTTCTCTGCTATTATTAGACGCCAAGGCTGTCAGTATTTTCTTGTATATATTTCTATTGGTTGGACACTTATAAAACGCAGACCTATTGGCCGTGCAGGCATTTGTCCCACTCTGGTCCATGTTTCAAAAATTCTGAAGCAAACTTCCAGTTTCTAGTCCACTTTAGAACCATTCGAAGGATACATGATTTCGTTTCTACCGGATTTTTTTTATTTTAGTTTTGTTTTTTTAATTTTAAAGTATTCTAAGTTTTTAATATTTTTTTATTTGGTGTTTTGTTCATTCCCTTGAACGATTCCTTTTCACGTGATAAAATTGGTGTACCTCAGATCTTGTATTTTTTTTTAACACAAATGCTTGTCGATCACAGTGCATTCGTTCAAAATTTTTTTTCGTTTTAGCCTCAGCAGTTTTACTAACTCGTCATTTCGATAAAAGAAAACATTCGTTCATAGGTAAGTTGAACCCAGAGATAGTTGCAGTCTTGATCTCTGGGACAAAATTTAAAAAAATGTTAAATGCAGTGGAAATATATGAATTAAAATAAAAACTCGGTTATTTTTCACACCTCTTTACGTTTCTCATGAAATTTATATTTCTGCTTTCCAGAGAATGTCGTTTCCAAACAAATCAGATCGTTTGACTTGCTGGGGCCACAGGGACGACTATTGGAAATGTTTGGATGATGGAAAAACGGATACAGAATGCCAAGAACTTAGGAAACAGTATGAAAAATTTTGTCCGGCTCAGTGGGTGGGTAAAAATAATTCAAAACGATTTGAAATTCTTTCGAAATGGTTAAATGAGTGTAATAATTTTTTTATTTTCATTAATATTAATCAGGTGAAGCATTTTGACCGGAAACGCGAGTATCTGAAGTTTAAGGAACAAATAGAGCGAGAGGGAAATGGGTATGTTCCCGAAACTCCAAAGAGAGCGGAAGCCTAGTTCAATAAACGAAAACTACCTGAATAATAAACTAACGACATTATTGTGGATTATTGTTAATACGATTTTTATTGAATTTCGATTTGTTAATGAATAAATTAATTAAAATAAACGCTTCGCCCGAGGCCTCGTAAAAAAGGTGTGTACGCTATTATTTTTTTTTCCCTATCCTGCATCTGATGTCCATAATTTTAAGCGAATTAAAAGCTCCGACCGATGTAACTAAATCTTCCACGCAATTTTCATCATTGTAATGAATTTTAACAAGCTTGGTAAAAATACTATCGCGTTCGTTGCAGGAATCAATCCGAGGCTTTGAGTCGTGAATATCCAAACAAATCTAAACTTGCCGTTCAAAAGACTCCGCAAAGACGTTCGGCTTCGGAGAACGATCGTGATTATGACTGACGATGGAAATGGAGGAATTGCTATGGATTTATCAGCTAAAAGTTCCGTAGACGAAGATGATCAGTCGATCGAAAAAAAACGAGAGGAAATCGATTTGCGAAGAATGGAACGCGACCAGGATATCCAGCTCTACAAAGTTCGTTTATCTACTTTTTATTCTTTTCATTAAAAGTTAAATTTCGTTCACAGTCAATAGTAATACTACAAATAATGATAAAAATTGATAATTTGTCGAAAATAGTCAAAAATTTGTCTTTATAATTAAAAAAATTCTTGTAGCATTGGATCAGCTCAAAATTTAATTGTTGTTTTTATTTTGTGTACATTGCAGAATTTGTTGAGTATGCAAACTCGCATTTCGGAAGGTCTTCCGGCTAAAATACTCAAAGTTCTTGTATCGAGCGACGAAATCGGTGACGAGCGAGTATTGTTAGGATCGCTAACACTGGTGACGGTTTTACATTCCGAGGGTTCGTTCGACGATTTGGCAAATTTATTGAAAAATTGTTGGAACTTGGAGCAGCCTTTTTTGAGTGTTTTCCAAGAAAGTTTTCAAATCCGTGATCTCGAGTGGTTCAAACTGGCGATGACCCACGGATATCTTCAATTTAACGTTAAAAAAGTTCATTCGCCCGAGATGATTTTCTTGGCTTTCGAAATATTGCGCAAAAGTTGTCTCACGTATACAAAATATTCTTACGTCGCTTACAAGATTTTACAAACGTGGATGGAAAAAAGTTCGGAAATGAATTTTTGGCTCGACCACGATACCAACGAAATCGAAACGAAACTCGAGGCAATAATATTCTCCAACTGGGATAATTGCATCAACGAAATTTCAAAAAGAAATGCTAGCCAAGTATTTCCAATGTACTTGAAAATTATGTCCAACAAGTACGACGGTTTTTTGGTATACGTTTTTGAAAATTGTATCCAAAATCTTTCCTGGCAAAATGTAACGAAATATACAATCCTAGTGGAAGTTTGTAAAATTTCGTGTGACTTCACGATGATCTTGAACTCTGGACTTGTTTCGTGCATCTTCACGAGTTTGACGAAAAACCATTTAAAACAGGCTGGCACTCTACTCTACTTAACGATTTTACGAAAAATGGAGGTCAACGAGTGGGAAAACATTTTTTCTGAAGATTTCTTCCGGGTCTGCGCTCAGTGGGAGTCTGAGTACGTTTGTAAAAGAAAAAATCATTCTTTTAAACATTTTCTCTTCATTTCATTGAGATTCTGTTTGACTGGGAATTATTCATAATTTTTTCTTGTTTTTGTTTCTCAGGAAAGAACTAGCCGCAATTGATTTACTTTGGGAACAATGGATGAAGCCAACGATCCAAAAGTTCCCGTACATTTTCGAGTATTTGTGGAAACACGATTCAATGAAAAAATTACAATTGAGTCAATCGTTTCTGGCACGAATGGGGGACCAGCGAGCGTTCCAAACGATATACGACGACGAGAATTTTTCGAAAATTTTGGAATCACATATCGTGGATATCTGTGAAACGACCAGACTGAACGCTTTTGCGATTATTGCTCGAAACAACAATTGGGCCGGATTGGATCCGTTTGGAGTGGTTAAGAAATTTTTATATTTCAATGCGAACGCCAGTACGATCTTTATGAGAAAAGGAATAATCGAAAACTTCAAAATATTTCTCGCTAAAGTAATCAAACTTACTGACGACAATGAACTTTTGGACATTGAAGTTCGCGAATTGATCAATTGGTTGCACAAATTTTTTCTCGATTGTTTCGAAATCGGATCTTCTTATCAACGCAAAATTCTTGGATTGACACTGTATGGAATAATCTTAAATTTTACGAACGATGGATCGATCGATGGTGTCTCAACCAAAGGGACTAAATTCGTCGCCACTTTGAAGTCCGCCAACGCTTTGAGACGTCGAATGATTAAGGAAGGAACCTGGAAATTTAATGATCATGAAAGTGCGTTAATACTGATGGGACTGGTGTTCGATCAAGCGGACGATGTCAGGGATAAAGCTACTTCAATCCTCATTCGTTATTTCGACCCTCACGTGTTCTCCAGTTCTGAAAACAAAGTAAAAATCATAATATTTTTGGATCAATCCTAAGTTACTATCAATGAGAAATTTTTGCTCGTCTCGAAATCGTTTTTTTTTTTCGGAAATACAATTAAAAAACTCGTTTTCCAACGTTATACAGTTTCAGTCGTTCAATCAAACTTTTTTTCATATTATCTAAAAAAGAATGTCGATACATACAAATTCCTGAACGAGTTATCAACGCGCAAAGTTGTCCGGGTCACAGGGACCCATGGCAAACCGTAGAATTAAATATATTTTTTGTAATTTACAAAAGTTTGAACCATTTTTTCATAAATCAAACATTTACTACGAATAATTCTTTTTTTTTCGTTACACAAATTAGGTTTTAGTGGAAACGTCTTTAAGGTTGTGCCAATCATCGCGAGTTCCGGATATTGCGGCTGGATCAGCCGTTTTGAAAGTACTGAAAGCATGGAATTATGAAATCGAGTGGATGAATGGTACTTCGATTTATTTAGATTGGTTTGTAAATGCTGCGATCAACCAACTGAGCAGTGTCAAAAAAGACATTTTGAAATCAGCGACAGAAGGCTCATCGTTTTTTGGTGCTTTAACGATCATTCTGGAAATGGGCTTAACAAACGATATTGAGAACGATATGATCCGAAGAATTCTTGATCTCATCGAGGAAGCCACGAGCTTCTTTCTCTCAGCGCTTTCCCCCGGTGACAAAGATAATGGTAAAAAAAAATCAATTTTGTACCTTTTTTTTTTTTACTCTTGTTCAATTTCCTGCTCAGGAAAAAGTGTTTATCTTTTTTCAGAATACTCCTCGTCGTTCAAAGACATGAGCATTGCTGTTGAGGCAGCAATCAAAAACAGCGAAATGGACGAAGGCAACGAAGTCAACGAAGACTGCAATTTATCGCCTGCTCATCAAATCGTTGTTTCCTGCATCTGGATGTCTCTTAAAGTATACAAAAAGTTTTTGAATCGGGTCGAATTATATTTTCACGTTCATCAATACTTCGGATCGAAATTTTTAGTTCATTTTCATTTTCTTCTAATTCAATTATTCTCATTAATATTTATTATTTTTTTTATTTTTCATCTATTTACTTCATTACATATTAAATATGATTGTTTATTTTTAGGTATCCTGCGACCTGGCTGCGGAAATAGGATGTCGCGGCGAAACCAAGGAAATTGTAGAAAGAGCAGCAAATCTTATAGTTTCAGTTTTGTTAAAATGTCGTCACAAGGGAGCGATTGAAGCAGCGGGTTTGGCACTTGCAAAATTAACGAAGTAAGATTTTAAAAAGTTTACATTTCATCAAAAAACTGAAATAATGATGAAATTTTCCTAAGTTTTTCCTAAGAATCGTTTAAACTTGAACAATTTGGAAAGAAAATTGATGGAAAATATAAAGATAAATCTAAATACGAAGTTTTTTTCTATGATTTTTAGGATCTCATGCACAAGAAATTACGACGGAGTGATAAAAAAACATCTGGAAAATTTGTTGAGTATCGATAACAAAGACAACATAAATTTGACTCGACGTGGAGCAGGATTGACAATTATGTTTCATCGTATAGTATCGAGCGATGCAAGATACAATCGTCCATTTGTGCATTTAGCTGCAGTCACGTTATTGAACTCACTGAAATCAAAAAATGTTCAATCCACTGAACACTGTCAAAACGATTCGACGTGTGCGAGGCATTTGCACTTTTTACGATCTCTCGTCGCCGATAAAGGGTTACAAGCACATTTGGTACAGTACATGGAACGAGTGTGTTTGTTGTGCTTTGAATATTTGCAATCGCCTGAATGGACTGTCCGGTAAGACTTTTTTACTTTATAACCACAATTAAAATTTTTTGACTATTTTTTAAAAATAAATTTGGAACATCGTGCACTTTCATCGACGTCTCTTTGCATTATTTAAAATCAATTTCCATTTGCAATTTTGAACACACAGAATTTGATAATTCAATAAATCGATACGTTAGTTTTGTTATATAAAAATAAATATATTATATAATATTTATTTTCTTCAATTTTATATAAAATAACGAATTTAATACTCACAAGTGTTTCGTATAATTACAGGAACGCAAGTTTGCAATTATTTGGTGCAATAGTGCCACGATTGGTAGGTCAATGCAGTCCGAAAGAGTTGGATTATGGGATCGGTAATTCGATCGATCATTTTGCAACGCATTATCCAAGACTGGCGAAGAGTATACTCGACGAATTGGAGGGTTCCACAAAACTTTTAAACGGTGTTAAGAATGATTTTTCGATCGTCAGTAAAATCGTGCCAATTTTAACGCTCCTGTCAAAAATGTCAACCAGTGGTTGCGATCTGGTTGATTATTCGTCCAAGGATTATATAGTTCGAGGGAAAAAAATATTTTCCATGCTCTTGGCACATCCGGTATTCCACGTGCGTGGTTTAGCGGCAAAAGCATACGCTGCTTTTGTGCCACTTGCCGAAATACGTTACGAATTAACAATAATGAAGATGCGAAAAATCAATTGGCGTTACGACAATTACAATCACGGACAATTGTTGGCCCAATTTTATCTCAAACGTAAATACGACTACGAGATCAAATGTACGAGTGATAAATTCGTGATTGGTAAGCATAAACTCTTTGAGAAAGAATTCGAAGCCGCTGTCAAAGTGCAATTAACAAGAGCCGAATACTGTTGGAAAAGAGAAACCTACACGTGTTTACCGCCTCGTGAAATGTACACGATCCACAATTCATGTTGTTTTCCAATAAACACAATGTTGCTGAATTGCCTTATCGACTGTCCAGTCGCTTCGTCGATCTTGAAATCTCGGCAAGAAAAAGCCAGCCGCGAAACTTATGATGATCGGTTCATTTCCAGTTTATTCGATAGCAAAACTGACGTATTGCCGATGCCGGGTTTATCCGAATTCCTCAAGAACGTGATCGCTTTCAAAAGTCAATTTCTCAAGTGTCCTTACACGAGACGTTTTTACATGAATTATGCAACAACTGCTAAACATCATGCGATCTTGGCGAACACCCCGGAAGAACTATCGGAAGATTTTCTGCTTGAGAGCCTCGTCACGAATGCACTTGAAACGGTTAACGATTCCTCAATGATTTATTCTTTGTTGCACGAACTTTCAACCATTCTCGACATTTTGCAGAAAAGACAAGTGAGCCCACAGCTCAAAGAAAATTTGACGATTCTCGGCGATTCTCTGAGAAATATCGATGAGAATTCGGGACGGTCTTGTGCAGAAAAATTACGAAATATCGGCCACATGATTGGAACTTACACGGAGATCTCAAACGAGGAATTGTTTCAATCAACGATTTTATATTTGTCGGAAATAATGGAACGTGTGGATGACGTCGTTACAACGAAATATCTGGTGATCGATTGTCTCTCGCGTCTTGTTGATAAATTATTCAGTCAAAATGAGGAAAATACATTTGTCTTCTCTGTGAAAAATCCATGCTCAGGAAAATTCATTTATATAATCACCAAGTTGTTGACGGATGGGGATGCGGAAACGAGAGATTTGGCATCGAGTAAATTGAGTCCATTGACGAAAAAGCTTGTCGGCGCAACTGACAATACTTATTGCTCGAGAGCCAGTATTTTCAAGATTTTGACTAAATTATCTTTCGGTTGGGCGCACGATCCAGTCATTTCGCCTTATGATTGTTATAAGATATTCGAATTAATAATAAATTCGACAAAGATCAAAGAGTCGACGAGTGCACTAAAGAGTCCTTACGAACAGGACGAAAGTTTTCAACAGGACGATACGGAATTATTAAATATCCTGGTTTATTGCGTCTTACTATTGAATAAAAAACAAAATATACTAAATAAAGACGTCGATTTACAACACATCAACGGTACAATACTCGCGAAACAGGAATTAAGGAATTTCGATTACCAAATTGAGTATTTTACAAATTTAAGTACTCCGTATTATTTAATGATGAAGAAAAAGGATTTAATGGAAATAATGTGGGCTCGAGGTGATCCATCAGTCGCGTGAGTGCGAAAAAGATAACCAAAAAGTTCCACGTTGTTCTCTGACGAAAAGAGAACGACGTGTAGCTTATAATTTACCTCGAAATTTCAAGCCTCTACGAATAAAACGTTCTGCAGGATTTTCCGAGACTGATAGATCACCTTAAGGAAATAAATCGATTAATCAAACAATGATGTATCGGACATAGCGAATAAATCTTACTTATCGTACAATTATTGGTTTAATATTCGTCTTTTCATGTTTCTTTGTTCACTGTATTAAACTGAGTAAATTGCTTTGAACAAAGGTGTGTAGGACTAAGAGAAATATTAGACGATATAGATAAAAACATAAGTTGATTTATACAATTGAGACACACTCGTTGACTCAGGATCGATCGTCCATCGTCCACGCGCAATTTTAATTAACTAGGGCAAATCTTTATTGGTTTTTTTTTTTTTTTTTTTTTTTTTACTTTTTTTTTAATGTTGTGATTAGCAAAAAATACAAAGAATTCATTTATATTTTATTTGTTTATCTAATATTTGCACGAGAAAGGACTGGTCAATCGTGAGCAATTCATTTTTCGTGATTTTTGTGCATACTCGCACAAAAATCATCGATCATGATGTGGGTGTCTCGCAGGCACGACATTTTTTCATTTGCTATTTACAACTGTATTACTTTTTGTTGAATCTTTCTCTACGTTTTTCCAACTGCCTGTACAGCAAACATTTTCTTCACAAAATTGATATTTACGGTGTGCAAAAGAAAAAAATTTCTTCGCCTGCAAGCGAAATCATAACTATTCGTATATCTTAAACCAGCGTTAATACAAACTATTACTTTTCTTTTAACTTACACACTATTATCGAATAATTCCTAGCAAATTTAGGACATCTCTTGTATTTTTCTTTCGACCCCGATGCCACGAAGATGCTTACGAAAACCCAGAATATATATTTTCTATGTATGTGCAAAATTCACTCGGAAGCATCTTCTCCATCGGGAATAAATAATTAATACGAAAAAAAAACAAAATGATTTATAATTAAATGTCATACGTACGCTAACTAATGTAATTTAAGATCAATTTGAATTCGTCGACGAACTTTAGGATCAATCAAGGTTCTACGAGTCTCAGAATTCCATTCTCTCAGTTCACAATCGATTATATATATGTAACGCCTGTTTTTCTTATTAAAAATTAAGATTACTTTAATTTGCCTATGAAATTTTCGTCTTTTTTGAAACTTTTTTTTTTACCACTACTAATATTCGTTTTTGTTTGTTTGTTATTACTTAATCACTAAATCAGAAAAAAAGTGAAAATTCAAACGGTGGCTCAGTGGTGGATAGTGAATACGAATTTTGAAAAATTTGTCAAATCGTCAGTACACTTAGCGGAATTTTCTATTATTAATGGCGTTAAAATTGATAAGTCTACACGAATGTAACGCGTACACGAAATTAATTCTAAAAAAAAAATCGTAATTCTATTTATAAATATATATGCTTTCTCGTTCATCATTTATACGTATTTTTTGTGTGCTATATATATATATATATATATTTATGTTCTTATAAATCGTATGATCCATCGAGTGGAAAATCATACGATTCCCGACGATTAATCGGATATGATTGAGAAAAAACGTGTACGAAGCCGTTTTGAATCGGAAACCTTATCAAAGGTATTATGATTATCACGAATCTGGAATAATCGACGTGATATTCTGAAACTATTGAACATTATTTGGAATTTTATTGAATTTAACGGAGCAACATTCAATTTCGACGAGATTATTACATCTATAAAAATAAATTGGTGACAAATTCTAGTTTTGGAACGAGAAATAAAATGAAGGCAAAAAAAAAAGAATGATCGACAAACAGAAAAAACAAATTTGTTTTGTAAATAATCGTCACGATTGAAGAATTCGTTAAAACGAAATAGCAACGAGCGGTATTATCAAATTACGTAAATAAAATACATGAAATAACGTTTGAAGAAAGAAAAGAATCTCAATCGGTAATTCGGTACAAATGTAGATTAACTTAAAAAAAAAAAGTTGATTGCAAAAAACAAGAACAGGGACATTCTCTATGCAGTCATTTCGCATATGAAAAATACGAAAATATTGCAGAAAAAGAGGAAATTTGCTCAAGCATGCCTGGATCTTGTGTCAAAAGAAATTTCAATTTCAATTTCTCGATTGGTACGAGTCTCGTTTTAGTTCGTTCCAGGCTGCAGTGAAGAGCATTGTACAAATTAAAAATCAATGAAATTTTATCCTACTTAGCAAAAATAAAACAAAATCTATTTAGAATAATGTAAAGGAAACAAAATCGCACCATTGCGTATTAATATTTGTGTTAAAAATGTGATGGAATAGATAGAAAACGTCAAATGATTTTTCAATCGTGCCAGTGCTCGACTCTGCTTGCCCAAAATGACGAAGTTACTTTTGATGAGATCGATAAACGATATTTCAATATCACTCGTGAAAAAACTCTTCTCGATCGTTTTTTCAACGACATTCCCTCGTTTTCTCAGTCTCTCCCCTCATTGGGGAATCAATTTTTGTTTTCATTGTCCCACACACACTTACATCTTTATGAAATTGTATCGAAAGTAAAAAAACAACGAAAAAGAAAAACGAACACACATTTTGCACAGCTCCGTATCAACTGCGCGTTTGATTGAACGTGTATCTTTCGATCAGTAAATCTCGGCGTTTCGATCTTCCTGATTTCATTATTTTTATTTTATTTTATTTTTCTTACTTATCGTCTATGTGTCTTAATATTAATGAATTTCGCTATGTACTATGAACGTTTAATTGATTTTCTTTCTTTTCATTTAGGTAAAAATTTATCTCGATGATCTAATTTAATTTTCAGCGCGCTTATTTAATTACCGTGTTTGTCTGTTATTTTGCCGTCTGACCGACGCCCACCGATGATTTCGTCATTCTTTGCGATGTTTCGGCATTCTCGTTGTTCGTCGCTGGATCTACTTCCATCTGAAACGTTCAAGAATTTGAATGAACACTTACGGAAAGATTTCGAAATTATTTCAAACGAATTCAAAAAATTGATCGAAATTTTTTGAAATCAGTTTTCTGATTTTTTCGTTTGGAAAGCGATGAGCAAGAGAAAATAGATTTTTTTTTAAATTATGCACATGATCATTGACTTAGAAAAATGAAATGTCAATGATTTAAATGTAATTTTGATAAAAATGTGTATGAAAGGGTGAAATAATAGTTTACCTTTTCTTCTTTTTCGTCATCGACTAGAATTGGACCGTTTTCAGCCTCGAATTCTTTAAGAACCGCGTCAAGATTGTACCTTCTTCGATAGTTCACGAAAAAAGAGCGTAAATGAGCTTCGGTTTTGGTGCCAATTACATCGGCGATAGCAGAAAAGTCTTTTCCGTATTTTCTAACTCCTTGTACAGCCAGAAGGAGTTCATCGTTGGTCCAACGTGCGTTAATACGATTGGAAACTTCGGGTGGGCGCAAGTCGTCGATGCCATCAATGGTTTTTCTCTTGAGTGCGCTCACTTGTTGCTTGTTCGATTGAATCTTTTTTTGTTCAAACAAAACGAGAAATAATAAATTATTATGAATTCGGACCTCAATTTATAATGAAGCAAACATTATTTTTTTGAAATTGCATTCTGCATTCGTGCGTTTATGAACGAGCTAAAATATTGGCGCAAGCATATACCTACGAAGCGTATAAAAATGTATCCACACGACATATTAAATCTAGATTTCGTTGCTCTCCTCTATTGATCTTGTTCTTTCTAAGAGTTTAATTTATGTGATAAACGTACTTGTCGTTTGAGGCTAACAATTTCGGTGTCGATAGCTTGAAGACTGTTGTTCGCTTGACTCGGTTGGCCAGCCAATGCGGCCAAATCGTCATGATTAACAACCAGACCACGTGGAGGTTTTCGTTTGTTTGAACGACCAGGCATTGAGCTCAACGGTCTCGCGACACCGGTTCGCCTGAATAATCGAAGATGTTTTTGTTTTTTTGTTCGTTTGTTGTTGAAAATATTGTTAACATGCCTCCCTTTCTTTTCATGTTGACCGCTTCGTGGTGTGAAAAGTGTTAAAAAAATGTCGCGAATGTTCGTACAGGATTCCTCGATAATTAATAAAAAGGACAAGTGTCGAAAAGCCTTGGTGTTTAGCCAGGGGAAGTTTTGGTACGAAGAAAAGTAGGGAATTTATTGTTTCCTCGTGGAGCGAGGATTGAAATTGAAATATTTCGCCTGTATGAACATTCTCGTTCAACACCAGACGGTCAATCCTCTTCGTTCGTATTATTCGAGAACGAATGAGAGAAAGAGAAAAGATAGTGAGGGACGAAAAAGCAAATGAGCTTTTATCGATGACAGAAAATAATAGCAAAAAAAATATCAATAATAAAAGAAACAATTAAAGACGTTGATGATTATTATTTTGTCGTTTGAATCCACTGACCTCCAGTGCAGATAGCAGCTATGACACGCGTGTCCTTTGGGTGTCGCACGAACACTATGACAAGCAACGCCGCAGTTGCTACAAGAACCCTACAACACATAATGCCCTTTTTTTAGATAGACGAAACAATAAGTAACAATGAAACGAGAAAGACTGTGGTTAAATTATCTTCAAAACTACGATCCCTTTCCCCTGCGCTAAACGTACAAACAATAATGAACAATGAGAGTAAGCTCATCAAAGAATACTTTGATTTTTCGAATTTTATTTCATCAATTGGGCAACTTAATGTGTTTTGAGTGTGGGGAGATAAAAAAATTGTCTACGAGCATACGGCGTTCGAATAATTCATTCCTTTTCGGGAAAATAAAGGACACATCATCGCGCGTACTCTTTTTTTTGTTTTTCGTAAACTGTGACGTGAGAAAAGTCAATTTCACGATATAAGAACTTTGTTGTAAACCCCAGTGATTGCAAAAGACAAACAAACAAATAGGATCACTTCAAACTGTCTATAGGAATTAAACAAAACGATTCGATTCAACGAATGTGAACCAATCTATTCGGACTTAAGTGTGAGGGTTCATTGTAAATAAAACCGAGACATGGGACAAAACACGATGGTAAACAGCCTACAAACTTTTGCACAGAGACAGAGAGACAGAGAGAGAGAAAGAGAGTGGGATAAGGCTTTGGGCGAGGTACCTGAACCTGGGGTATGTTTTCCGAGTCTGACGAGGCTTTAGCGTCGGCACCTTGGTTTCCTGGTACTGCTTGGTTTTTTCCACGACGAATTCCGCGATGGATCGTCCATTTCTGGAACGTTCCACATTTCACGATTCAAAAACACGATCTTCCAAAACCCTGATTTTCGTTTTTTACCTTTTTCAGGTTTTTTAAACGTTTTACACATACGTTAACAGACAACATTTCTCTTTTCATTCGAAATTTTTATACTCAAGGGCTTACTGTAGAAACTTTAAACTGAGTTCCTTTGACATTTTGTGGACAATCATTTTCAACAATTATGATGTCGAACATTGAGTAATCAATTTTTCCCTAATTCTGACAAATTGATAAAAAATTTCGAGCATTCTTCAAACTTTTGCAAAAAAAAAAACACGTCAAATTACAGAACGAAAATTCTCAAAATATCAAATTACTTAAAATTTCCGACGAAAAGTTTTAATGAGTGAAAATTACTTGATAAATTGATATTATAATCATTATTGATAATTTTGTTAAATCCCGAAGATGACAAATAATCCAAAACATAGAATTTTGAAGGGTTCATTATCAAAACTGCTCTGATTGAGAATATTGGCCTGTTAACATAGCGATAAAACGTTCGTAAACGAATTGCTTCATTTTATCTCAATTCTAATATTTATTAAGATCGTTTATTCGTGTTTTCCAATGCTATTATATTCATTGCCCTAAATAACGACAAAATGGCATACATTTTATCGTATTTTCATTCTCACATTGTGGAGCGAATTTTTTGAGAGATTCTTGGCAACCAAGAAAATCGATAAATTTGTTATTTTCTCGCATATTTATCCTTCGTAAACACGTACGAAGTGATACATATTTCTTGCACACATACGAAATGGTTAGCGTGTGGATACATTTTTCACAAAAAAACACAACGAGTTTCATTATCAGGATGCAAAAATTTATATCAGACACCCAAAGTCGAATTCTGCGAATTTCTCGTATTCGCTATCCACCTGATTGCGTTCAATTAATACGATTCTTTTTCCCAGATTACGGGAAACGGTGATTTAAAAAAAAAAACATAAAAAAAACGTTTATCAACATGAACAAACCCGACAACCGGCATGCAATGATTCCAAAAATATATAAAAATAAATAATTCAGTAGTTAAACTTCATTTTTGGTGATATCTTACTTTTTCTTCGGATTCGCTATCCGTGTTTGAACCTAATTCACTGCCATTTTCACTCCCATTTTCACCCTCTTTTCCACCACTCGTCAATTTTCTTGCTTGTCGATCCATCAGGGACGTTCGGGTTCTCGTCTTTTTCCAACTATAGTAATGTTTTACGAGACTCGCGATCGATTTGTCGGGCAACTGGAAATTGAGCAATTTCATAAATGACTTTTCAGGGAAAATTCGTCTTGCTAAAAAGTTTACAATAATTCGCTTATGAAACTTCATTTCTTTCGATTCTCATGTTCCCAAAGTGTAGAACTTACAAAATTGATTTGTTACGATTATAGAACAACGAGTTGGCGAACAAATTTTGATTCACAACCGAAGAGATATAAATTCGTAAAGTACTGAATATTTCTTAAAATTACAACTTTACTCACCATTTGTCGTATTCTGTGAAAACTTTTACCATGAAATTGGAAGGCCTGCTCAAACAAAACTTTGTCTTCCACCGTCCATTCGTCCGGAAATGGGGTAAAATTTGCCAAGTCCAAAACGGCTCTCTCCAAATTGTGTTTATGCCAAAAGAGCATTCCCAATGCTTGTTCCCCATTGTAACCATATTTCTCTTTCGCCAATATTATATATTCGTCCACTGTTAATCGAAAAATAATTATTTTTCAACCGTAAAAGCTATTGAGGAGCTTGGAAATTCGAATCAAAAGTTTTTGGGTGATCCATTAGTTGCCAGAGTGCGAAAAAAAGGTCTCGAAAGCAGTTACACTTTTTCAACAGTGATTCTTGATATTTCGAGAAAGATAAAAGTCACAGTTTCTCTCCGACAAGGCGAGAACAAGCCGTAACTTTTATTTCTCTTGAAAAACCGAGCCTCTCCAAATAAAACGTTTAGTAAAATTTGTTCCGTACCGAGGAGTCCATAATGCTCGGAATCTTCAAATCATTGGCCAGTTAGAAGTAATGAATTTTATGATTTTGAAGAATGTTTTGTATCATTTTCAAGGGCTCGTCAATAAGAGAAAAGTTTTCATAGATCAATGGATATTGAAATGTAAGAAATAATGATAAAGTCCACCAGATATCACAGTTTTCGGCTGAAACTTTGTCGAGGGTATTCTAGACCCAGAGTGTACTGCATAGGCTAAGATTTAATGGGACTTTTCATATTGCTTTCAATTGAAAGTTGAATTTTTTGAAATCGCAAGTATAATTACATTTTTGATCGGGTATATCAGCCGTCGGAGACCAAACGAGCAACGCTCTGTCGGACAGCTGGTCCGGGCGACGTTCTAAAAAGACAAACACAAAGTTAGATTTTATCAAATTCTGTAAACGATTGACTCTGTAGCACAGAGTCGAGATTACGAAAAGATACGGTAAATACGAAGCAGCAGGCTTACCGGCTATCGGCACAAGGTCGGGTACGGGAACCTGGTAATCGCGACCGACGCGAATTTTTTCCGCTGGAACTTAAACAATAAAGTTTCTATAAGGATTTGTGTGCTTGTGAGAATGTTAAAGCAGAAAATCGAGATATTAAGTGGCTCCATATTTTCTGAGACACATATAAACAGATTGAATTTTTTCAAAATCGGAGAAAAAATATGGACTTTCGTGGAAGGAATGGAGTCTTGAAAAAACGAAATATTATTATTCGAGAAAGTATGCATCAGAAAAATCATTCGAATCATGAATAGATGATAAATTGGAGCGCGCTGTTTGAAGCATCGTCCCAAGTTTTTTTTTGCTCAACGATCGATAAGTCATCACAACCAATAAATCGAGAATTTTTCATGAAATTTCAAAGCTCGAATTACGTCTTATTTTGTTGATAATAAAAATATTGAAGAGAAAAGTGAAAAATAATGAAAAGGGAAATGAGAAAAGTACGGATAAACATGCACACTCACCACCTTCTTCGTCGCTGGAGGACTCAGTCTGTACATTAGGGCTGGGACCTCTCGATCTTCTCCCATTTCTTACGTTTTCCGAATTTCTTTCAGCCAAAACCATTTTTTTAATGCGTGACAAACCCCCACGAGTTAATCGGGTTTGCACAAAAAAAATTATCTCGGGTTTATTCGAAAAATATTAATGTTTGAAAAAAAACTGATACATCCAAACCGCACCTTGCGTAGCGTACGCCAACCCTGGGCCCTCGACTGGCTCAACTCAACTCAAGCTCAAACGCGAGCGCGCGACTCGGGAGATTCCGCTTCGTGCGACCGTAGCGGCCGTAGCGAAAGTATAAAAGATGGCCGGAAGCCTTCGGAGAGTTTTCATTGGTCGAGCTCTCGGAAGCGTCGAAATAAAAATGGCCTGTATATATACATGTTTATGGTATATACATTTTTGCCTATATATTCGAAATCGACGCTTCAACTTTAACAAGCCCGCGAACAGGTGTACGACTCGTACCGTGTAACTTATTCTTCAGACAATTTGTTAGAATAAAGAATCGTTGATGTAAAACAGAGATCGAATTTGCCTTGAATCAATCGATAATAAAAACTTCGATCTGCAGGAATTTTACGATACGCTTATAGGAGAGATCGCGATCTCAGTTTCTTTTTACCACTTCCCTGCACGCTTCGTTAAACACGTATATAATATATATATGTATTCATGTATATGAGCGTGAAAACCCAGGCTGCGGCGAGAAAATTTGTCGCCACAGGGGGCCGGTGGGGGAGGGGGAACGCCGTTCTATAATTGAAATTTCATTTTTTTGCTATTGTTTCAAGGCTATAATCCCCTTTTTCGTGATTCTTGCCCTGTCACAAGGAAAGATTTTTCTTTATTTAAATGAGAAAACGGATAAAGTTGCACCCTAAGCATAAAATATGATAATGCAAAAATTGGCGGTAGGATTTTGTGGATTCGATGTAAGAAAAATGCGATTTGTTTTCACAGCAGGTTGGCCGCACTGTGCATATGTATTCATTGTTTTAAAGCCTTGTTTTTTATAAATATAAATTATATCAATAAAGAAATTACAAGATTCGAGACTTGTGTACAATTTACAATACGTGCCCTGTACAAATAATGAATGATAAATAAGTAGTCCAGCCTACGATTGGCTAATGAGCAAAGGTCACGTGGTATATCAAAAATCTGAAGCCTCGACCCTTTCGAAACAAATAATGAATCTGCATGTTAATTAAATAATAAACTAAGGAGTATTTAATAATAAAAAAAATTAAAACACAATTTCATTTGCAAGATGGTCTAAGGTTTTTTTATTTTTTGTTTATTGAAAAAAAAACATTTGGATCCATGGCGTTGCTAGACACCCTATACATTGATATTTGGTGACGTCACACGCAAACTACGGTCGCACGAAGTTGACCCACGAATCTGTCGACCGTATACCCTTCTGAGCAACGGAGCCATAAAAAAATAAAAAAATAATACAAACATCAATGATAATGCATGATTATTAGTTGTTTTATAAAATTTGATATCGTAACGAGCTTTATTCATATCTGAAGTAAAATAACTCGATGATTTGAGACATAACCTGAAATATCACGTAGTTGATCATCCGTTCGTTTGGCGGCGTCACTTTACGGTGTAATCGCAGTCGCTGATGGACTTTGTCGTGTAGCAGGGGACACTTTCGTCATCACAATTTTAAAGTAAATATTAAAATTATATATCGTTAGTTCCGAACGGAAAAATTTAATCGCACATGAAAATTCACGACGATCTCTTTAATAAATTGTGTACGAGCTACGATCGCGACAACACGTATTTCTATTTGTATTTTCACTCATCCGGCAATAACCAACAAAAAAAACACCCCTCTCTCTTCTGCTACTTGTTCTACTATTTTGTTACTCGCGTATCACTCGAGATATATATATATATTTTTTTTTTTTTCGATGATATCTCCTCAAAGTGGAAAAGTATTCCTTGCCAGTGTCACCACCAGATCGTTTCGGTGTACACGTCTTTGGTATTCCTCCTCTCGGTGAGATTAAACGGAAAATAATTCCCTTTTTGGCATTCTTTACTATGAACCAAATTTTTCATTCTTTTCGACAAAAATACAGGAATTTTCACAGTTACATACTTACGAAATTTCTCAATTATAAAACATTCATTTCTGTATTTATTTTCAATTAAAACCTCGTGTTATTAAACGATAGGAAAATTACCAATGTGTATCACCGTTCATCATCGTTTCCATAACAATATTGTGTGCTCGTTGTGTTATAAAAATTTCGTAGAGCACTTTCTTCGTATGTTTATCACGTTAGAATGAATGAGATTAAAAAATAGACCATTCAAACGATTTTTCATAAAACTCACAAGAATTTCTAGTGCTCGCTACATCTTTTACTAAATTTTTTTTATTAGTACAGCTTCAAGCGCATTTCAAAATGATAAAGCCAAATTGTTTATAGAAACATTTATTTAGATTTATTTTGAAGTTTTAAGAAAAATGTCAAGTGTCTGAGTATTTTCAATTGATCATTTTCTCTCGTCACTAATTACGTTTATTTTCCTTGTCATTGATAGATGTTCGTGTGAGAAATAATAGTTTTGACTGGGATCAACCTCGCCCTAGGCTTCTCACTAGAGCATCCTTCGAGCATAAGAACAAAAAAGACTAAGTTCTAAAAAAATATATAACAATCGTAATCATCACAGAAAAATGAGGGTCGTGGCGTTGGTCAGCGGCGGGAAGGACTCTTGTTTCAACATGATGCAATGTGTAGCCGCGGGTCATGATATCGTGGCCCTGGCTAATTTGTACCCTGTTGGAAAGGGTAAAAAAAATCAGCATTCATTTCAAATCTAGATTTATTCTCCTTTCTTTATTCTATCTTTGTAGATATTTTTCATCTTTTAACGTAGATTAGTTACTCGATATTTTATAATCCTTCAGGATAATCAAAACGTTTGTTGATTTTTTGCATCTCCAGACGAGCTGGACTCGTTCATGTATCAAACGGTCGGCCATATGGGAGTCGAGTACATCGGCAAAGCGATGGGTTTGCCCATGTATCGAGAGCCTACTTTTGGCAGATCCAGTATGCGAGAAAAAAATTATTTACCTACAGCTGACGACGAGGTTGAAGATCTGTACAGACTGCTTTCGAAAGTTAAGGTAACGAGAGAACAACAAAGCAAAGTCATTTTCTTTTGAATTTATTATTACTATTTTTTGAACGTTTGACAATCTTTTCCGTTCTATTTCAGGAAAAAGAAAACATCGAAGCTGTTGCCTCTGGCGCGATACTCAGTGATTATCAACGAATCCGCGTCGAAAATGTGTAATTTATGAATCGATTATGAGATTAAGAATTTTGGAGATTTTTTGATGAATCATTGGAACGATGTTTTTTATTGATTTTGAATATTATTTACAGATGTAGCAGGCTGGGCCTCGTTTCTTTGGCGTATCTTTGGCGACGTGATCAGGACGAATTGCTTAAGGAAATGATAGAATGTTCGGTAAACGCTGTTATTATAAAAGTTGCAGCACAAGGCTTGGAGCCTAAGCATTTAGGCAAATCGATATCCGAAATGCAGCATCATCTCGGAATTGTAGTGAGTTAATTATTGTTATTATTATTAATTCAACAAAACTGTAATATGCCAAATTCTCTGTTTCTCGCGTACAAAAAGCCGCGGGGGGGAAATACGAGGATGCAGGCCTCTCGAGGAATCGAGACGTAAGGGATTGAGAAAACGCGTTAACGCGTACCTCAATTGGATTAGTTCCAATGTTTTAAGGCAACAGCAATGAATATACATTTTCGCGGGTTGTATCCAAATTTTCGGCCGATTTATTTTGGGAGATGCCGCGCTATCGGACGATGTCTTGTTTCTAAATTAACGAGAAACTGAAGAAGAAACAGAAAAAAAAAAATAAACTATCCAAAGCAAAACAAGTAGATAACATCGAAACATGCATTTTCGAAATAACGTCACTTTTGTAAAACCTCGTTATTGGTTAACGCTTCAAATTCGTTTCAATAACTTTTCTCCTTTTATGGCGAGAAGCTTATTGCAAAATTTTACACTAAAAATAGTAATTTTGAGTATTATTTTCTTGTCAATATATTTTAAAAAATAAAAACAAAAAATAAAACAGGCAACGCGAAATGTATTGTGAATATTTTTCGTTCAATGAAAGATATGAAAAGATTCGGTAATACGTCGAGTAAATACGCGGTTACGAATTTTGTGGGTCAATAATAAAAATAATAAAAATCAAAGATAAAACCGTTATCAACGAAATAAGAGAAAAATCAATTTTTCTTCATGAAAATAAAGCCCCCGGCCATGTAGACTTGAAAATTTCCATTCAAAAAGCACGTGATAGTAACGATAAAAAGAAATCCGAGGTCACATGCTTTTATATGTATATTAGATTTGGATAAGAGAAACATATGACTCGAATGAGACGCAAAAGAGAAGAAAGAATAAGTTCGAGCGGTGTCAGGGGGTTTATCACGGGTTATTCGTTTTATCTGCAGAGTGACATGTACGGGGTGAACGTGTGCGGAGAGGGAGGGGAATATGAAACTTTTACATTAGACTGCCCGCTGTTCGTTAAAAGCATCATAATGTAAGTTTCTACGTATAATGTGGATTAATATTTAGATGAATATCTAAAAGTAATAAGAATAAATTTGAAGAATTAGGAGAAAAAAAAAGAAATCGTAATAATGATAAAAATGAATAATTATCCACTACATTATTTCGTATAATCGATCAATTGTTTTCTCATTTTTCAAGAGACGAGTACGAGAGTGTTGTCTCCAATGATAAGATTGCACCAGTTGGATACCTTAATTTTAAGAAGATACATTTGCAAGACAAGAATGTGAGTATCTCTCAGATAACGACGTCGTAGAAAGCCAGCTTTGTTCGAACCAGATTAAGGAATTAATGACGAGCGTATGTAAAATATAGCTCGCTAGAGATTTAATGAAAAGATAAATCGTGATGTTTTCTTCTAGAACGGCATGGAGAATACGACGCTTCAGGAAAGATTGAAAAAAGTCTCGATAAAAGGCCCTTATGATTACATCGCCGAAATCGTCGGTCCCGAACTTCAGGATGGATGTAATTTATCGGACGATGATAATGACGAACGAGAGAATGACAACAAGAGTTTGAAAACCTCGAATTCCGGTAAAGGAATTTTTTAAATATCATTAATTATTAATTGTTTATAATGATTGAAGATAAGTTGTCAACACATTAGTTTTTCAAGACAATTTTTCTTTGTCATTTGAGTTTGATTTGTTGATTTATTTTCGGTGTTTTCAAAAAATGATTCTTAGTAGAGAAAAATCCTGATAAATGCTACACGAATCCGCGAAAACTGAACAATTCTGGTCATGGTCGAAGTCAAAGTTGATTATTTCAGTATCAATTTTTTCTCAAAACTATTAATGAATAATTTTTCGAAGATTTCGAGTATAAAAAGTTAATAATCCTCGAGCAACACTTTCATACGTTCCTAGGTCCTTTCAATCCGCCGAGTCCGCTTGAAATAAAATACGACGATGAAGATTATCCAGATGTACCGGTATCGAACAAAAACAAGACTGGATGGTATTGGTTCGGGGGCATAGCAGGCAAAAATCCCGATTCCAAGCTCGCAATGGAAGAGGCGCTCGACAAATTAAGCAGTAGGTAAAATTTTTCTTCGCTATTTTTACTTTATTTATAATGAGAAAGTTAATTTTTTTTTCGTGATAAACAATCAGCGATTTTTATCGGGCCTTTTGGATTTTTAAAAGTTAAATGTTTCATTTCACATTTTTTTAAAAACGTGGGCTTCTTCGTTCGAAATTATTTCTTAGAGGCTGTTGGATCGATTGAGAAAAATTCATATTTCGTGCAAAATCGTTATAATAAATTGAAGATTACAAGAAACAGAAAAAATAACATTTGTTTTATTTTTTTGTTAGATCTCGTTAAGAGAGAAAATCTTCAGACGTCAAACATCGTTGGTGTGACGTTATACGTAAAGGACATGTCGAATTATGCCTCGATAAATGAAGTTTACATTTCAAGGCTTGGTCAGCCGAATCCACCGGTTCGTGTATGCATCGAGTGCCCTTTAAACGTTCACGTTGTTCTTGACGCGCTCGCTTACAAGGAGATGAAAGTGAACGAGACTGAAAAAGTTTTAAAAAGGCACACAATGCATGTACAGAGTATAAGTAATTGGTCACCGGCCAGCATTGGCCCTTATTCTCAAGCTATTCGAGTAAGTAAAGATTTATTGAAAATAGAAAAATAAGGACTGCGTGAAATTCCGTGAATTTCTAAAAACCGCACAAATTATTGACTTGTCAAACAAATTTTATAAATTAGAATAATAACGATCCCTTTTTATTAATAATATTTGTACAATCTTTTTTATCGAAACAATTTTATTTTCGATAGTATTAGAAAACACAATTTTTCTTCTTATTTATAAAATCATTTTTCTCCCTCAGGTAGGCCACATAATTGCCGTCGCCGGTCAAATTCCTTTCGTACCTGGCACAATGCAACTTCTCGATTTGAATATTAAAAGACAATGTCGTTTAACGCTCAGACACATAAATCGTATCGTTAACGCAATGGACTCAAATACACAACTTAGGGACATAGTTCAGGGAATATGTTTTCTCACGCACCCGAGTTACATACCCGAGGCCAGAAAAGAATGGGAAAAACGTACAAATAACGCAATCGTCGATTACGTTGTTGTCCCGAGACTTCCGCGTGGTGCACAGGTCGAGTGGTGTGTGTGGGCGCACAGAGACAACAATAGGTTCGAGTGTGAGTCCAAAATCCTTATTTACTTGAACAAAAAAAAGTGCTTTTCGTGACGGTCGCTGATTTTTACGTTTTTTTTTTTTTTTTTTTTTTTTTTTTTAGATGAAGAGACTGGCAAATGCGTCGGCAATTTTAAAGTTGCCATAAGAAGGAGGTGGAACTACGAGAACGATGTTTCCGCTATCGTATGTTACCTGTCGACTGGTGAGTGTTCAAAAAGAAAAAAAAAATCATGAAAGAATCGAAAATCCAAAGAAAAATGTTCGTAATTGTTTAATCACGAAAATGAAGGGATGAAAAAATGTCTTATTCATGAAATTGAATATTTGAGACTCATTGACCGGTCAATTAAGCGTTCAAGTTCGAAATAGAGTCTTTTTTTGCTTCATCTTTTCTGCGCTATTGACTAATTCAATTATTGTCCCGCATTGGGAAGTAGGCTCTTCAAATTCAACGGGAAATTTGGCGACAGAGACGACGCTAACTTCACCGGAATTAACAGCTGCCGAATTGACGGAGGCGTTTGAGTACCTGATAGCAAAGCTAACGAAGCAATCACGCACGGAAAATCCGACCTGTAGCTTGAGAATTTTTTACAAAGTCGGTAATTCACCAAGCCCCAAATTTATTCAGGACGTTTTGGATGGTTTTTCGTCGAGGAATTTGGTTACAACGATAATACCGACGATGCATCTGCATAATTTCAGTACCTTCCTTTCAGTGTGCGGTATAAGGCACGAATAAAGGCAAAAAGAGAATGAGAGTGTGCATGAGAGAGAGAGAGAGACGTAGAAATGGAGAGAATGACCAACATGAGCACGTGGCTCGAGAGCTCGGTGTATTTTATCGCACAGGGGTCGATCGAAGACACGAACGAGGGGAAAAATGAAACGAACGAAAGAAGAGAAACTACCTGAAACGAATGAAAGAACATTTTTATTTGTTAAGAACGAGATTAGACGAAAATTATTAAGAAAAAAGAGAGAGAGAAAGATCAAGAAAACGAAATGTAGTTGTAAACCATGAATGAAGCGCGTGCATTGGAACGAAGTAACGAAAAATGATGAAATAAAAAAACTTGATCGCCAACAACATATATCGCTGATGAAAATGGAACGACGAGAGACGAAATGAACAAAAAAAACCTCAAATTTAATGAGAAAATGAGCGGGCAAGCCCCTGTGGTGCTCCGAGCGATATGAGAGTGTAAAAAAAAAGTACTTTTTGCTTTTTTTCAATTGTACGAAGAATCAAAAGGAGAGAGTCAGATTATTCGCTTCCAATCTCGCTGAATGTGCTTTAATTTTCTCATTTTTATTCAATTCCCAACTTTACTGAACATTGCCTGGTGGCCAATTTTTCTTTGGTTCCAATCGATCCTCTCCTTTTTGAGTTTTAATTCATAATACGATCCTCGTTTATATTACGTTTTTTTCGGCTAGTCAACCGGGATAGTCTCGAAACGAATTCGCGGTTTTCCAAGGCTTCAAAAAAATCCTCGAGATCCCGTGCTTTTAGCAGTAAGTAAAAAAAAAAAGAATTTTACGACGAATCAAGAGAAGACGAAAACAGAGGAAAGCAGTCACGGATTAATTCGTTCGTGCAAATTTGTATCTCGTCTCGTAAAACGCAATTCGTCATCAACGAAGCCTCGTTTCTTTGCTCAAGGAGTTTCTTATTTTCTATATAATAATATATATACAAATATATCTTGGTGTCTCGCTCGAGTATGAAGAAAGAACACACATACACATTGAACACATTACGAACTGTTGAAAGTGTTGAAAATCCTATTTGTCTGAAGGTGAATATGGGTGAAGAGACCCACAACACATCGATGGAATATCGTTTTTTCATTAATATATATTAGGGCTCGAAATGTAGAGTCTCCTGTAACGAGAAAAAAAATAACGAACAACGGAGGAGGGAGAGAGAGAGAGAGAGAGAGAGAGAGAGAGATAGGAAAAGAAAAAACTTATTGAATTGTTATAGACCATTTAAAGATTTGCTTCTTTTTCTTTCGTGTTATTGTTTTCACGAAGAATATGTATTGTCTGTATGGAAAAAGCAAAAAAAAAAAAAAAAGAAAATTGTGGGAGAAACGGAGAGTACGCTTTCTAAAACGCGGTTGTTCGCGATTCATTGTGCGTCCGATGTTCTCGAAGTTGGAAGTTATAAGAAAAAAATATCTTCCAATCGAAACTCCTTAAACGTTGGACGCAAAAAGACACACCAACACAAACTCAATGTCGATCTTGCTTCGTTAACGAATAACTTTGATTTCTCACTGTACCAAACGATGATTAGCGTAACTCTCGTCATTGAAAAATCTTCATTAGATGAAAGAGGAGAAAAATCAAGAAACAAAAAAAAAAGGTAGACTCGTGTCGCCCCTGGCGAAGCGTTGCAGGGTCGAGTGGACGAGTAAAGTTTTTTAAATTCGTTGCTACTAAACGATGTGAAAAAAAAACCACATGAAAATACTCTTGTTCGAATGAAAGATGTGTCTCGAAGTGGACACGAAATTTCTTACTATCATAAATCGAAAGAAAGCAAAAACCAAATTATGCAGAATGTTGAAAATATTGCAGTTGATCCGGAGAGTCACTGAGAGTGGGGAAAATATTTAAGGATTCGAGATTGTATCGTAACTATATATGAAAAAAAAGGATCATGAAATTCGAAAAAACAAATCCACACTGATTCAAGAATAATTGCGAAAAAAAGAGAAATAAATAAAAAAAACGGTATATATTTTTAAGAAACGTCTTCGTCAATCTTCGAAGCCTTGTTCTCCTTCCTTTTCTACATATCTATATATTTCTATGTTACAACATTGATCGATTTTTCTTTTCCTTACCCACAAATAGATTCGTACATAAAAATTCTTAACAAACTAGAGAGAGATAGAGAGAAAAATAAGACAATGAAATTGAGAAACAAATAAAAAAGAAAACACGTTGTTTGGCGATTTAACGGGACGTGATGATAATAACGTGTTTTCGATTTCTCATTATCAAGTCTTCACAATAACACTCGATTAGCTTGCGTAACAAATAATCTCGAGTCTGATTCATTTTTGTCTCATTGTAAAAATAATGTTATATTTGTACAAAAAGGAAAACTAATTTAGAGAATTTGACGAAATTCTCGTGTTTTTTTTTCTTCTTCATTTTCTTCAATTTTTTATCATAATGACGGTCAACGATGATAATACTGAATGAGCACCGTTTCCCAACCGTGCTAGTCAGATCGGCAAGATGAATTAATATAATTTCCTCTCTTCTGAGTGAATTGGACTCTTAACAATATATTTTTTTTATCTAATCGGAAGCGTAGCAGAAAATAGCAACGTTCGTCGGATTCGAGTCAATTCCATGGGGAAAAAAATAATGCATTTCCCATGATAAACGCACCGTATAAAGAGTTAAAAAACAAAAAACAATCAAAGTCGCCTCCCTACATTTTTTTTACACAATAATTAGTCTTCAACTTGAGGAACGAACGGAAGTTTCTTTCGGTGGATCTGCTTCATTACGTTCTAAAGACTTTGGATACCAAAGGTTTTACCATGTGATGTCGTAACGGCTGGCAGAAGTCACACCGATAATTTTTCCGGTCTACTGTCAGATCCTTGGTCTCCACACAACCTGCGAATTAAAATTCACACGTTTTCACGTGAGACAGGGGACCGATTTTTTTTTCACACTACCGTTCAAAAGTATCGAAACAGATCAACTGTCTTATAAATCAATTCGTTAAAAAAAAAAGAAATCTTGCACAAAAGGCAGGTTTTTGAATAAAAAATCATTTTCAAAGTCCAAATATCTCTCAAATCATTGGCATCAATGCTGAGTGTTGCAACTCTCTTTAAATGTGAATAATGGAAAAATTCTTTGCTTACTTTTTAAAGACGTAAGTTCACGAATGTCAATAAATAGGTCATGCTGCTGAGCATGAGAATAGTTTCCTTTTGCTTAGGACCAAATACAAATAATTTATCTAATTACGAAGCATCTAAACTTTTGAATGGTAGGATTTATGTACAAATTACAAATGTTTTACGAGGTAAAAAGTACGGGGATGCAAATTTTTGCGTTACGTTGTAAACAACGTAAAATCATTGACAAAAAAAAAAAATTAAGCGTGTCAAAGCATTGATTCTTTCAAATCACTGTTAAGTATTGAGGTCCAGAAAGAAAAACGACCTCGATTGATTAGTAAAAGCTCAAATGATCGTGCAAAAGGTGGAGAAAGAAGGAAAAAATAAAAATAAAACGGGGATGGGGTGAACGAAAGACAAAAGAGAGACATGAAGATAAATGATGACTGTTATCAGTACCTAAGTGCAGATACTTGTCGCATGCGCTGCAATGCACTAGATTCACTTCCAGGTCGAGTCGTGGTACAGTATGACATCGACTGCAATGAGGGCAATAACGACCCTTCCGCCATAGCCTTGTTAATGAATCACAAATGACAAGAGACGTTAGTGAAACGAACCACCGTTATGATTAATTTTTAAACCCCTTTCCTATTAGCTCGTCCAATGGTTAAATCGAGTAAATACGAAAAATCCAAAAACCTTATTCTTAATAAAACTCAAAATTGTTGAGTTTGTCAAAAGTTTCCAAGAGTGTTAGTAAGAAGAAAAAAAACACATTTTTAAAGTATTTTATCCACAAGTCGACAGCCAAAATTTCGATTCATCAAAAATTTATTTTTGATGAATCAAAAACGTGGAAAATATAAAATTGGGGCTAAAATCAGGGCTCGATCGAAAATGATTACACTTTGTGTAAAAAGTGCAATTGAATGAATGACTCAGTGAAACGTTGAATCGAAAATCCTCGTTGTACCTAAAATCTGGAGCGAATAGAAGCGAGAACTAAGCCCCGATTTTGTGGTGTTAATCCGTGACGAGCAAATACAACGGAGACGGGTTTTAGTACTTTTATAAATGTGTAATAAGCCACTCTTAAGAAAAAAACAAAAAGTGTTGGTCACATTTGGGGATACTTACTTGGAACAAGGAACGCAGAGAGTCGAGACATAAACTCGTGTATTTTTGTCCCCTTTTTTATACTCGTGTTGCCACTGGGCAACGCTGTTTCGGTCAGAATTTGTGCCTCCGGCTTCTCGAGAACCGCAGCTCGCGCAAACAGCGCATTCTTGACAGTGCCATCGTCCTTGAGGCACTCTCCTTAGCCCGACGCAATAAATATGATACCTGTAACAATTATTGACATAAGAATGAAAAAAAAAATACACATTTACAAAAAGAAAAGACGTCGAACGATATGAAATTTTTTGTATATTTTCTAAACTGTCTTTTCAAGAATCTAAGGAAAGCCGATGAAAAATATATCTTTCACTTCATTCTGACATTTCTATTCTCGAAAAAAATGATAAAAGTTTGCAGGCAAGATCAGAAGGTAAATATTGAAAACGGAATAATTACCCTCGATCGCACATATCGCAGAAAAGCATTTTATCTTCATCCGCTGGATCGTGACACTGGGCGCAAGTTTTGCAGTCAGTGCATTGCCAGGCATAGGCTTGGATGTGAGGAACCATATCTAACGTCAAATCTATGCACGATGGATGTACTGCAAATGAACAAAACAAAAAAATAACTCAATCCAATCCTTTTGTGGTTTTCTAAGATTTTTAGATTATAATTTTCAGAGGTGACTCACCAAAACCGTTGCACGTGCCACACTGGATAAGTACTTCGGGCCTGTTGAATTTGTTCAAATGTTTCAAACACATTTTACACTTGATGCTTTTAATGTCTTCTTTCTGCCGCGATAGTTCTGCATCTACGTCGTCCATCGTCGATTGCGAGGCTTCAGTGTCCTGTGTACCTTCGCTGGAGGTCGAACTAAAACGAAATTATTGATTAACGTATTTATTAAAATAGAGGAATCAGGTTAAACCGAATGACCCAGACAATTTTGCGCGCCCATAACTCTTCGAGAAACTGGTAAATTTTTTTTATCAGTAAAAAAAGTTCCAGATTAAGTGACAGGTGCATGAGGAACTGATGAAAAATCAAAAATATCATAAAAAATGATGATTTTTGACATCTGATTTTTAATTATTGAGGATAAATAAATGTTGATGAGTTATAATTGACGGTTAAATTAAAAACTGACCTTGAATCATCGGATGAAGAATCACTATCGCTGTCACTTTGCGAACCTTCGGATTGGCTATCGAATTTCCTCTCGTTGGGCCTCATGGGTCCATAAAGCACAGTATTCAAAGGATAATATCTAAGTTCTGCAGGTGTATATTCTCGGTAATAATCAGTGTATTGTCCTGGTATGAGAGCAACCGGATAATGATTGGAACCGCTCTCTTCCTCGACTTTTTGCTGTTTTTTGGGTACGTGTATAGTGAAAGTTTGCAAATCGAGACTACACTTTCGTGATTCACGACGAGCTTTGTTCAAGCCAATATTCCATGAAAGTGCCGATTGTACCGCCATTTCAGCGAGATCGATACGGTTTTTCTCAGCGTTCGCTGCTGCCGTTAATTCCTTTTGTTTTTTCAAATGTTCCTTCATCTGTTTCTCACGTATGTGCTTTCGATATTCTTCGTACTGATCCGGAAAATCACTGCACATTACATCCAACACTTCGGAACTCAAGACCGCTGTGAGTCCTATGGAGAAAAAAGAAAACAAAAATAAATCAATTAGAAAAACTAAAGGGCCGGGAGAGTTTCGATTCTATTCGAAAAAAGATATTTTAGAAAAATCGAGTTGTTGGTTATTGTATAGAAAAAAAATTGTAATCCCTTCTTGATCAATTTTTTTTTTCAACATTTTGACATTTCGTTGCAAATTTTTCATAATATGATTTATTGTTCAACTCACCCATGTCGCACATGGCTTCGCTAACGAGACCATTTTCTCGAAGGAAATTTCTCTCTTCCATATCGACCATGCGTCTCTTCAAATCAGGATATTTTCTTTTGAAGGATTTGACACCGAGATAATGTGATATTTGTTCCTGTATCATGAAGGTCTCGTTTTTCTTGGTAGGATCAAGAGGCCAATCGTATTCGGCAACTTTATCAACGGTGAATGGGCCTTCGTCAGGATCAAAGCTTATTTCCATCCTACGAATTTTGACTTTGACTTTTTCGGACTCAGTGGTCGCGGTGCTCAAAACGCTGCCTTGCGATTCCTCATTTACGATTGTTTCTGGAGCTGAAAAAAAAACGTGAATATTGATTAATGAAATTAATTGTATCCCGAATTCACGTCGGATTAACTCCAAAATTTTGATTCCCCATATTCGATTTTCTAATCCGCCAGATAATTTGAATAAAATATTCCAGTGTCGCGTTTGGGACGCAACTCACGATTCTCTCGGCTGTGCGTGTCTCTCGCTTTATACACTTTTCTCAAATACATACCATGACGAGCTATTATAACACTTGAAAACTTTGAGACATAAGGACGCTCGGAAAAGCTTCTATTTTTGGATCACGCGGTTGGAGGTTAAAAGACGTTTTAAGTTCTCATGTCGTCCAGGACATAGAAATTATTTAGTGGCAACGATTTTTTTCACCAAATTTCATACACGATCGATTATAATATTGGAATCCGTTGAGCTGTGATTATCTGTTCTCTTTCTCTTTATTTTTTCGTGTGTCGATAAAAATCTTGCATTGCCAGAAGACGTATTTGGAAATCAAAAAAAGTGTAAAAGTGTGTTCTTTTTTTCTCAACAAATAAAAGTTCGTACGAAAAAAAAGAAACGGTTTTTCCGAAAATGATTGTGAACTTGTTGTTGAAATGATAGATTAAAGCATTTTAAGTCAATAGTGCGGAAGATTTTTTTGCTATTTTCTTTCTTACCTTGTAGCGACATATTTTTGGCCGGTGTCTGTGATCTCGAGCCAGATTCGGCGCTCATTCTCGTTTCTTCATCCATCACTTGAACGTTCGATATATTAGCCTCGTTACGTCCTGCGTCGCAAAGCTTTCTCGAGGATGGTGTAAGCCAATTTTCGTGATCGATCGTGCCCGAAGTATTTTTGTTATTTTTCACATCGTCGACTATTTTGTCGATGATTTTAGGGTCGATAGTGGCAAGTTGAGATTTTTGTAACTCTCCGGGACTCAAGTTCGCGGCGGTTTGTTTTTCCGAGGTTGATATATCGACGAGCAACATTTTTCGGTCCTTCTCGAAGGTTTCTTCGGATGCAGTTTTATTAATCGACGTATTTATTACGCCATCGAGATGCGACATTATTCTGGCGTCCATCAGTGATTCGAGATGATTTTTCGTCATCAAATCAGGATTATTACAAGATTCATTCACCGCCTGTTCGACCTCGTTGCGAGCAAGAGCGTTTGGCATTTTACGGTCCATCGTTGGCTGTCTCAGAGCTTTGTACAATTCGGAAGTATTGTGCTCAGTTTCGGAGCTCAAATCGATTGTGTTTTGTGACGGAACGGACGGTGGTTCGTGTATCGTTATCAAAGCTGTCGTCGATCGTTCGATCATATCCAAATCCTGTTCTATTCGCGGCCGTTTTGTCAACTCAATATTCATCTCCATTTTTCGTTTGCCACGACCTAAGTGAGAAAAACAATAAGTAACGTGTTATTTAACGTGCAAATATCTGAATCGCAATATCTAAAAATAACATTCAGTTCTGCCATTCGGTTTTCGTTCAAAATTCGCTTTTGTTCAATATAAAATTTGGTTTCTACGATTTTCAGTTTTTTTTTTTGGTTCTCCTGTATTTGCAAAGTTACAATTTAGTTTTTACGATTATTTATTCTAGTAATTTTGTAATAGAGAAATTTTTTAACACTGAATTTATTGTCTTCAATATTTCATCGAAAATTATTTGTCTATCGGTATGTTTTGGAATTGTTATTTTTTCTGCATATTCAGAGAAGAAACTGATTTTTCTACAGTATGAAAAAAGAATGGAGGATTAGATGAAAAAAAAACAACGTACCTCCGCGTCCTCGACCCCGTCTCGGTGGTGCATAACTTTTTTGATTTCTGCAAGTTCTTTTGGGTCTGCCATGAGCCTCATTTTCGATAGGTGGAAACATTTGTTGTTCAGCGTGCGGTGTCATGTGAGTGACGTCGTCAAGAGCCAATGGGTCTCTTTGACCCAAGGGTTCGATGACTGAGCCAGGAGCTGGTGGAGCTGGTTTGGCGAGAATGATTGGTAGAGGATTTCTTCGAGGTCTGCCACGTTTTTTCGGAACTTTATTTTCCGGGGGACGAATAACCGGTACTTCCTCGATAATCATGACATCCTGGCTTGAGTTTGAATTCTCATTGACGATTATTAATTCTGGACGATGCTCGATAATCTCACAATCGCTGCTCGGCGTTGGTGCGTTTTGTGTCAGAATCGATTTCAATTTATCGGTCATTGTAAGATCCATTGGTTTGGTCGATCTCACTTGAGTTATACTTATTTCTTGGCTTATAACGTTCATCTGTTGTCGACTTATCGAACCAGATTTCGAGTCAAACATCATCGACTGCTTTTGTTCGCGTGGAACAATCGGTTGGATCGTAACTTCTGGCAATATGTGCGACAATTTTGCTTCGAGTTTCGCCTTCTTTGATTCTACCGGAGAAATCGTTATGTCTTTACGTTTTGAGACTGATCCATCCACCATTTCGCTTTTTCTCGCTTGCAGTTGTACCGGTTCAATCGTCAATTCCGATCTGGAGGAGTGCAGATTTCCTGCTTGCATGCTCTTCAATATTTTCATTCCTGAATTTTCTTGCGTCGATGAAGACTGTTTGCTCGTACCCACTTGAGCTTGATTTTCTAGATTAATATCTTTACCGCGTTGCGCCGAATCGGCGTAATTTTCACAAGCAACTATCGTCGGATGGCCCGTTTTCGAAAGCTTTATTTTCATTTCTAACGGCGTTTCCGTCTCTTTTCTTCTCAATGATTTATCCTTTTTGTCCGGCTCGCCGATCACAGAATCACTGCTTTTTCCAAACTTTGTTTTTACCAGAGTTTCCGGTATTCGCGAGTTTTCCGATTCTGCTATCGAATCTTCCGATTTTTTTGTAGACCCTGATGCTATTATCGAACCTTCACCGGTTTTTGAAAGTTTTATTTTCATCCCGATTGACGAATCGATCTTCAACGTGTTTTCTTGATGAACCTCGCATTTTTCCTTTTCTCGCATTTCTTCCGGATTTTCCTCTCGTTCGGTATGCACGATCGAGGCATCACCACTTTTCGATAATTTGATCTTCATGCCGATCGATGGATCAACTCGTTTCGGTGTTTCCGTCACCGACTCCATTTCCGCAGAGATTTCCGTTTGAACTGATGTTTTTCCAGATTTCGTTTTCGAAGTAGTCGAGCCTTCGGACGCTGCGTCCTGAACAACTTCCGGTCTTTGTTTAAATGCTTCTCGCGTCTCTTCGCTAAGAATAATCGACGCGTCACCCCGTTTCGAAAGTTTTATCTTCATTCCCAGAGGCGATTCCGTCCGCCTGGGAGCTTCGATTTCAAGCTTTTCTTTCATTTCCTCGTTAAGCTCCGAACTCACAATCGTACTTCGAGCTTTCTGCTGCTTCGACTTTTTACCGATCGGTGAATCCGTTCGCTTTATTTCTTGCTGAATTTCCTCTGGCGAATCCGTTTGGACGATTGAAGCGTCACCCGTTTTGAATAATTTGAATTTCATGCCCAGTGGCGATTCCGTACGACGTGGTGTATCCTATGAGATGAAAAATTTAAAAAAGAAATGAGTTAATCTCATGAAATAAATAAAAAATTATAAATTTAGCTTTAAATATCGTGAAAACAACATCGAGACAATTTTTATGAACTTTGGGCAGAAAGGGTTTACGAAAACATAAATAAATAATTAGAAAAACAATTAGATACAAAATTCTAATATTGTGGCCCGTTTTTTGAACTTTTTAACGATTCAACTCAAGGGAATTCATCGGTGAAACTTTTGTACAGTACGAACAACCTCCAACAATGAGAATACTTTGCTTTCAATGAATTTTTCAATCAAATTAAATTTACCTACGCTCTGTCACGATTTTTTTAAATACAAAATGTACAAAACTTACATTTCTTTCACTGTGCTGTGACATTTCAAGTTTGTCTTTAACTCTCGAGCTTCCATCTTTATGGTCATCCATTGTTTCTTGTTTATCTGGTTGGATAATCGAAGCATCGCCAGATTTGGATAATTTGATTTTCATACCAATCGACGATTCCGTTCTTTTAGGTGAATCTTGTTGCGTATCAAATTTATCTTTATGTTTAGTTCCACTTTCTTTATTTTCTTGTTGGACGATCGTTGGGTCTCCGGTTTTGGACAATTTGATTTTCATGCCTAACGGCGAATCCGTTCGCTTGGCTTCCTCAAATTTGTGTTTCGAAGTCTGTTCCCTCGTTTCATCGGCCTCGTGTCTGTCGGTTTGGTGGCTGGGGCTGTCAGGTATTTTGGAAAATTTGATTTTCATTCCTAACGGCGATAACGACGAGGATCCCTCGGTGTGCCATTGTCCACATTGTTCTTCGATATTGTCGTTCGAAATAATCGACGGATGTCCACTCTTCGATAATTTTAACTTTATTTTTCCGAGCTTCTGCCCCGGACTGTCCTCTGGATTTGGGGAATTCGTGGCGGACCTGATTTTCGGACTTTTGGGCGATCGTGGCTCCGAACAATCGGCGATTGCTGACTTGGCGATTTTGAGAATTATCCTCGGAGAACCAACGTTCTCGAAATCGTGTTTTTCACTCTCCTTCCGAGGCGTATCCACGATTTTTAAATCGCCTTTTTCAACTGACTTTGGCGATTCCAACTGCTTCATCAAATTGCTCGCTCTGGCGTCCCGCTGTATGAGCAAACTCGTTTTCGGCGTCGTTGGTAATTCGCACATTCGTGTCACTTCGCCAACAGGAATTTCGATTTTCGGTGGTATTTTTAATCGCTCCTCGAGTATCGAAGTTTTTGGGATTGGAGCTGATTTCTTCAGTGGCTCGTGTGAGATTTTTTCGATTTCTGGTATTCTTTCAGTTTCTCCAAGTTCTTCAGAAACTTCGGCAATTTTTTGTTCTTCAATGATCCTTGGAGGAGTCTCTGGGATTTTATTTAGCAATATTTCCTCTTCGATCTCGTCGACTTTCGGGCAAATCGGCGATAATAATTTCGCCTTTTCAGACATTTGCGTTTTTCTCTCGATCTCAAGCTTCGCTGCCTCGTTTATTATTTCCGCTTCTGATATCGCTATCGGATCCGGAATTATGCTGTCAAGTTCAGCCACCAGTTCCGAAGGATCTTCGCAAATGTCTGCCTCAGTCGCGAATATACCGACGTCAGAATTCTCAACCATTTCGTCAACAACATCTTCCACCAATTTTGGAGACAGAACCAAAGACGATTCGATGTCTTGCTCTTCGGACTCTTGCAAAAATTTCACCGCTGATTCCAGCTCCGAGATTTCCGACGTCGCCGGTAAACTCTCAATCTCCGCTGCAACGTCACTCAATACTTGATCCCGAACAGCAATGTCCAGTGAAATGTCCTCCGCTAGTTCCATGTCGGGCTCGGCTTCCACAGGAAGAAACACTTCGTCGGCCATGTCCATTTTTGTTGGTGTTTCGATCGATGCTGACAGCAAGAGATCTTTGAAAAAAATGATCAAATTAGTGATTTTCAAATAACTCTAATTATTTTATTTTCAAGACTATTTTCAAATTAAATAATTCATTTAATCCTTTGCAATATCCTTTAGATAAACATTTTTCTAAGTTCGTTTTTCCTTTTTCATGCAAAATTGTATCGTCATAAAACAAAAAAACTTGACACAAAAAAAACTTTCGTTGACTTAGCTGTTGAATAACTTTTCGTTCAAACAAATTGTGCATGAGTTTTTGATATTATTGTAACATGAAATCAATGTTTACAGTTTTTTCAAGGCGATTAGACTTTGTTTATACTTTCGTCAAATTGGTATAAATTGAAGTTAAGGAAAAGAAGAAAATACTTATAAAAAAATGGAATTTACCTTGTTCCTGTATATCGTCGTCCAACAAGAGTTTTTCGGTGAGTGTGATTTTTCTCTCTTCGTCGACAGCGATCTCGCGTAGGAGATCTTCCGCCAAATTGATTTTGGTATCTTCCGAAGGATCAACGTTATCGAGAGGGTTGGTAACGACGCTGGCAAGATCGAAAGCTTCGAGGTCTTTATCAGTAAGATCAGAATTTTCTGGCAATTCTTGATTAACTGGAATGTCAGATTTGTTGATTAAACGTTCAACGGAAGATGCAATAGCTTGAGGATCGTTATCCAAAATTTTGGTGGCAATTGTTGACTCGTAATCTTCGTTTTGAATCGGATTTTCAATCGTGTCATTTTCTTCCATGAGCAAACCAACGTCGACGCTTTTTCCAATTGTTTCAATGTCCTCGCAACTTTCTTGCATTACTTTATCGACGATCGGCTCAACGGATTTAAGATTCGACTCATCGTTCTCAGGCATTAAATCAAGATCGAGAAGACCTTCGAGAGAATCGATATTTTGCGCGCCCATTGGATCTGCCAGTGCTTTACTCAACATGTCTTCAGATTCTTCTGGTAATTTATCCACGTTATTCAACGATGCAGTTTCCAAATCGCTCGCTTCTTGCTCATCCAATATTTTGTTTATGTTTTCTTTGTCCGTTTCCAATATGCTGTCCATCATTTCTTGAGTGCTTTGTGATTGCTCGTCATCGTTATTCATCGCTGCCGTTTCCAAGTCGCTCGCCTCTTGCTCGTCCAATATTTTATTTATGTTCCCTTTGTCCGTCTCCGATATACTTTCCATCATTTCTTGAGTGCTTTGCGATTGCTCGTCATCGTTGAACATTTGTCCAACGGAGACTGAGCTCCTTGACAATATCGCCTTCAAATTTTCGTTCAATGATTTTTCCTGATTTTCTTCGTTGTTTTCTTCGCTCTGCTCCAAACGGTTATCCACTTGTACAACATTTCCCTCCTCGTTCTTCTCTTCACCATCCTCCGACAAATTCGTCTCAGTTTTATCCTCAGTCTCCATTTCCTGCTCGACGAACATTCTGTCCGGAGATTCCCTCGTACGAGAATTATCCTCCGAAAGATTTTTTCCAGTTGCAAACATATCAGGGTCCTCCACACTCAAAGTCATTTCGTCCTCCATCTCATCTTCTTTCATATCGAAGTCCCCTAAATTCTCCGAAGTACTTGAAACCTCTGATGGAAGCTTTGGTCTTGAGAATTCTTTTTCTTCTTTCTCGCTCGACTCTTTACTCTCATTTTCTTTTTCGTCGCATAAAACTTCAGACTTTGTTTCGATTTCATTGGATTCTTCGTTTTTCTCGGTTTCAGGCTTTCCTTCTTCCATTTTTTCTACTGATTTTTCTACTTCGTTTTCTTTTGACATTTCCATAGAACTTTCGATGCTCGTTGACGATATTAAATCTTTGCTTTCATTCTCATTCGGTGATTTAACATCTTCTGAATCAACTGAATCCTCCTCCTTGGCTTCGGATTTTGAAATTTCACTTACGTTTTTCGCTTCTTCGTCGCTTACACCCTCAGGTTTTTCAGAATTTTCACTTTCCTCCGCGATCACAGTTTTTAATACATTTGTCTCTTCTTTTTCTTCGCTATTCGACGGTTCGGAAATTTTTTCTTCTTTCGGATCCAAAGACTCATCTTTTGTCGAACTTATATTTTCACTCCCTCGAGGAGATTCCGGTTTTTCGGAAACAATGAAATTTGTTTTTTCGTCTTCTGGGGAAATTTCAATATCCTCGGGTTTTTGAGACGAAATTGAATCTTTCAATTCGTCTTTATTCTCAATCTTTGCAGAACTTCCCTCAACGAGTTCGCAACTAATTGAACTTTCTTCTTTCTTTTCCGTTGATATTTCCATGTGAATCTTATCCTCGGTCTTTTGAGAAGATATCGAATCTTCTAATTCGTTTGTATTCTCAGTTTTCTCAGAATCAATTTCGATGGCTTCGGGAACGATCAAACTTTCTTTTTCCTCTTCAATCAAAGATTCAGTTTTCAAAAGTTCTTCTTTTTCTTCTACGTTCGACACTGATTCTTCAATCGACTTTGGTTCTTCGGCTTCTTTATTTTCTTGCTCAGTGTCTTCAACGTTTTCGGACGAGTCTAAAATTTTATTTTCTAGCTCTTCCACATGATCCTCACTTTCTTCAGTCTTTTCATTCGAAATCTCTATTTTTTCAACAAGAATCGAAGCTGCCTCGATTTCTTTCGTTTCCTTGTTTTCAATTGTCACGCTTTTTTCTATTGCACTCTCGGGATCTTCGTTCAACATGTTTGTTGATTCTACATCCATTATTTCCGGTTCTTCGATTCTTGAATTCTCAGCCAAAGGCTCTGGAACTTGAGTCACATTGAGAATTTCTTTTTCTTCTGTCAATTCATCGATTTGATCGTTTTTATCGATTTCGTTTCTGGTTTCTTCGCTTTCTTCAGTCTGGTTTGTGGTTTCTTCGTTTTGTTCAGTCTGAATTTCGTTTTTTTCCGTTTTATCAATTTGATTCAGGTTTTCCTCGAATTTATCAACTTGGTTTCTATTTTCTCGGTTTTCCTCGACCTCGTTTTTGTTTTCTTCGTTTTTATCGACTTCGGAGATGTTTTCTTCGTTTTTATCAATTGCATTTACGGTTTCTTCGTTTTCATCTAACTCCGGAATGTTTTCTTCATTTTTATCAATTGTATTTACGGTTTCTTTGTTTTCATCAACTTCCGTGATATTTTCATCATTTTTATCAATTGTATTTACGTTTTCTTCGATTTCATCAATTGGTTCGTCGGGTTTTACTCCGGCCACGATTTCGAGAATTTTCTCATCACAAATATTGCTTTTACTCGCTGTTTCGATGATTTTTTCGGTTTCCAGTGACGCAATCTTTGCATCGTCGACCGTATCGATATCACATTTGTTTTCAATCGTTTCCGCACTCATTTCTGTCTCCACAACAGATTTCTCAGTGTTTTCTGACGAATCACGTTCTCGAGGAACTTCTAATCCTTCTTTGTTTGACGTGGTCTTCAAAGATCCATCGACTTCCATTTTTTCGTCTTCGATTTCGTCTCCGAACGATTCTTTTTGCGTCAAATTATCGGAGGGTTGAACTGCGACGATGTCATGGATTTCTAAAGATTTTTCACAGGATTGTGAGGTTCCTTGGATAGCCTCGGAATCCTTTAAACTTTTTTCTTCCTTATTTTCTAAGAATTCATTTTTTTCTACAGGTTCAACGATTTCTGAAGACTTGTTTGGTGTTTCCAACGTTTTTTCAACGTCATCGTTGCTCGATTCATTTTCTATCGTTTGTTCCGAGGCTGGTTCAGCTTTTTCTGAAAATTCTACATTGGAAATCGTTTCTACAGGCGCCTCAATTTCTTCCGGTTCGGGATCGTCGATTTCCATCGGCTCCGCCACTTCTTTTTGACCTTCCAGCCCCGTCTCTGCAGCGACAATTTCTTCAATTTTTTTCGAGCTCTCCAAACTCTCCCCTTCGTCCGTATTTCGTTTTTCCAAAACAACTTCACTTTTTTCGTCTTTCGGCGTTTTTTCTTGAATAATATCTTCAAACGATTCTTTCGAAATGACAATTTTTTCTTCTTCTTTTTCCGATTGTTCGGCTTCAGATTTCTCGATATTTTCTTGGCTCGGCTCGCATTTATTTTCTAAGATTTCAGAACATTTTTCCTCTTCGGCGTTCGACTCTTCTTTGATCGTGTCAAGGCTCGAGGAAAATTTAACATCTACAATGTCTTCGCTCAATTTCTCAACAATTCGGGAACGAACATCGTGAATTTCTTCAGCAATCGAAGATTTTGTATCTTCACCAGAATCCACAGCTTCCGAAATTTTCTCTACAACTTTTTCTGGCACCAGATCAGTTTGAGGAGTCGTAAGAATTTCGCTGGGTTCGTCAACTTCCATCGGTTCCTCCGAATCTGCATTTTCTTCAGCGCCTTTGACTTCCGAAAGCTTTTCCTTTTCCGGAAGATCATTTTTCACTTCATCTTCGTTGTTTGGCAGTTCCGTGGCTCGTTGAATCTCCTCCGTTGGTTTTTTGGGCTCGTCGCTGGTTACGATTGAATCGACGTCCATTTGTTCGGCATCGTTGTCTCTGATTTTCATTTCTGGTTCGTTTATAACAGCTGCGTCTGTGGAATCAACAGATTTATTTATTTCTTTTTTTGTTGATGAATCGGACGGTTCGTCCGTACTCTCGAGGCTCGGCTGCTGTTTATCGGATTCTTCGGTCTTCTCGGCAACTTTTGTTCCTTCCATGAAATCTTCTCCCTTTTCAGAATCAGGAACTTTGTCGACGGATTCTGCTTCTTTGACCTCGACCCCGGGATCCAAAGGCTCAGTCGTTTCGGTAGAAACTTTGGGAACCTCGCTCGGAACGCTGCATTTTTTTGGAGCTTTCTCTCCTCCATCGTCCGAGTCGGCTTCTTCAGAGTCCTCGGAATCGTAAGCTTCTCCTATGAGCTGCAAACTTTTGCTTATGCTCGGCATATTCGCAGGATTCTGCGATTGCTCTGGACATTCCGTTTCCGTGATGACGGCTTCTGCAATTTTGTGTAAAAGTTTAGATACAAACATCATTGATTTTTTGTGCAATAACAGGAGCATTTACATTTATCACAGAAATTTTTTGTCAATATTTTCTGTATCAAAAAACTTTTCAACGCAGTTTTGAATTTATTGTCCGAGCTGAAAATTCTAGAACTCTGTCGCTCAGTGATTTAATGAAACTTTGGAAAAATTCTTTTTCTTTAACTGTAATTAATAATTTTACCAAGAGTAGTAAAAAAAACTACAATTTTTCTTTCAATATTCGAAAATAATTAGAAGAAAGCTCAATTTCTGAAATTTTTTGCTATATTCCTAAACTTTGGGATTTGAATTGAAAAACGCTTTCGAAAGAATTTTTGTAAAATTGTTGATGAATCAATTTGACAGGATATAAAAAAAGGTCGATGGTTACCTTTGCTTGTCGCATCTTGAATTATTTTGCTACACGATTGATTATCGCTATCATTTTTATTATCCTTAATATCGACGGGATTTTGGAGTTGAGGACTGAATTCGTCCTTAGATTCCGCAATAAATTTCGATAGCGCGGCAAATTCACTCTCGAGTGTAGAATCCTCGGGAGTGTCAGCCTGAACTCCGATAATATCGTTAATATCCATAATGCTAAGTGCTTCGGTGTCATAAGTCTCAGAGTCGCTATCAATGTTGTACGGAGCGAAGCGTTCGGATGAGTTTTCCTGGGGCTTGTCAGAAGTATTGTTCTCTTGGGTCTTATCGACGTTATTCTCGTCCTTAGAGCCGAACAGGCCCATTTTGTCACTCTCAGACATCCTTCGATTCGCGCCAGTGCGAGGAAATTTCGACTTGTCAAACGTTTCGTAATTGTTTCAACCTCGATGCAATGGAAATTTCGAAATCCGCCTCATTTCGCGAAAAATGTCGGATCGATCTTTCTCGCGTGGGAATTTTACGATTTTAATCTATTTTTTGTTTAAAACTACGCCCGGCTTCCTTTTTGCACACAAACGGCGATCACTCTGATAGTCAAAAACTTTTTTCCACTTTTCCACCTGCAAACACCGTTCCTTGGGAACGAGTTCCGTGCTGAACCAGTTAGAAGTTAAAAACGCGAGATACAACGTTTTTTTAATTCGTTCATCACTTTTGCATTACCGTCTCTCTACGCGCTGAGTCTCATTGTTTTTTGGAGCACAGAAACTCGTTCTTATAACCGCGACTTTTGGGCTCACTCACTCACTGACGCCAAACTTCTGTTGGTATTTTTTCTGACGAGACGAGGAGAAATATCTCTGAAGCGCAGAGGTTATGTTCGTTCGATTGTGCGATAATCGATGTTTGTTTTTTGTTTCGTTTTTCGTTCAAACGCACGGATGGGTGCGTTTGCGACTTGCATTTTCATTCGCCAGGACTAAAAATTCAATCCTGTCTTTCTTCATTATTTTAGTACAGCAAATAAAATTACGATTAATGTCAAAATCACAATAATGATTCCACTAATTCATAACAATAATAAGCAAAGATAAAATAAAACATGAACATTTTTAGCGCTAAAATAAATTATTGCAACATCTGGCCGCCTTTGCGTCTTAGATTTCGTCACAAGAGGTCGCTTCAAACAAAATGGCCGGTCTAGCTTTATAACCTGGCCGGGTGTCACGACGAGTATGATATTTTGAGCAGTCGAAAAAAAATAGACGCGTTGTTCGAAGAATTAGTATTTTCGGCATAGGCAAAAAGCTCTTTAAACATTAAAAACTCAAATAAAGTTTCAAGTGGCTGATAATAATGACTGAAATATTAGTATACCGTTGTGTTAACGACGTCCCGTAAAAAGTGAAAGAATCGCGTCTGTGGGAGCGTGAAAAAAGCCTCAACGAAGATAGAAGCGAATTGGTGAATTTGTCGTTTCAATCGAATATCGTTCGAGCTGATTTAATGAATTAAAAAAACGAAACAAAATGAAAAATATATAAATTTCTCATCTCGATCGATCCTGCCCGAAAAAAACAACCTCTCTACTGACATGCTTTCAACTTTACAAACGTTCTTTAACGTCCTCTGTCAAATGATTTCTCCATTTTTATTTTCGTTTGAATTTCATGATATTACTTCGTAAGAATAAAATAAACATTATTTTGCTACTGTTTCAATATTCATTTTGCAATAAATTCATCAATTAACAATGAGCGACGTTAAACAAAAGGTAGGTGAAAGTTCCAGTGGAGAGGTTGATAATGGGTTTTGGAGCTGTAGGGATCTTACCGACGTTGTACCTCTTCACACACCAAGGGGTTTATATTTAAAACCAATCGCAAAAATTAATGTGTCCGTTAATCTTCCACGACTGAAAACCCCAGGTAAATCCCAACTGTCAAAAAAATTCGATTTGCTAAAGAAAATCATCTCTTCCAAAAGTTTTGTTCAATGTTGATTAAAATTTCATAAAAGATCCTAAATTAATTGTCAAACTTTCTTTACTATATTAAAAATTATCCTGTTGAATTGTCGAATTTGACATAATAGTAAAAACAAAAATATAAGAGAAAAACCTGTCATCGGAGATCTAATCCTGAATTACTGGAAAACAGAGTTTCACCGAAAACTAGTTTTCACAATATTCTTCTAATCAACGATTTTTTCAGCTCCCAATTTTCATGCATTTTTTTCCTTCAGACGTTCTAATACCTTCGTATTAGAAAAAAAAAGCAATATTGTTGTCCCATTCAATAAGAATTTGGGTGCATATTTGGATGAGAATATTTCTTTAACTTAGAAAAACTAAATAATTTGTTATTTTTACCAAGATCCACTTTTTGTGCTAGTGTCAAGTTGCTTAGCCTTGTGATTTAACGTTCACATCTCAAAAAATCAGTCCATAATCTAAACATCCAAATATGCAGAAAATTGTCTTGAATTTGTTCCAGAATTTAAATTGGGCAATGCGAGTTGCATGTGAAAAATAAAGAGAATAAAAAAAGTATATAATTTGTTTCTAAAGCCTAATTGCAGAAGGAGATAAAGGAAAGAATGATAAATTTCTCACAGATTTGGTGCGTTGTTAAAGGATGTATCGACAAACTGGAAGATTCTTAGAATATGGTCACAGTTGTGCGAGAGTCTGGCAGTTAAAAGACAGCGTCTCTGAACGATCTGCTGCAAAAATCATATGAAAAGAAAAATCTTTGAATTAACTTTCCATCCTTTTAACTTCTTTCTTTCGTTTAACACGAATTAATCTTATTGATCGTGACGACGTTCGACATTCGTAGCTTGGGGTTTTGACAGCAAATTACTACCAATATGAACAGGAAAAACAATATCAATATGGGAAGTAATGGAGAAGATAAGAGGACTGATCCAACCGGACGAATTCACTTCGCTCAAAGTAGCCAAAAGCACCTTGGAATTCATCAGACTGGAAGGAGATTTGAGCGACAGATGCAGACTTCAGAGAGTCCTCGCAAGATTGGATTCTCAGCGTTTGAATTTGGTCGGATTTCCAAACGTCCTAAAAGTTCGAGTCGCAGAGGCCAAGGATGATTTTCCAACGAGACACTCGTGGGACTCTTACTTCAGAGATGCTAAACACATGAACGAACTCAAACCCGGCGAAAGGCCGGACACTGTACACATCGCTGGCCTCCCCGTCAAATGGTTCAGCGAAGATGGCGGTAATACCCCGAGCGAGTCAGTAGTTAGCAGAGTTTTTAAAAAATGGGGTCCTCTCAGAAGAGTCGACGTTCCTGCCTCCGACGTCTACAGACCGAGGATGAGGCTGGGCACCAATATACAAAAATTCAGCTTCGGCGATGGGGTCTTTTTCGAAGCTTATATTCAGTACATCGAGTACATGGATTTTGTAAAAGCAATGGACGCTCTGCGGGGCATGAAACTACTGAAGAAAGAGGCCAAAAATTGTCTTACCGCCCTGTTGAAGGTATTTTTTTAAATTTCTTTTTGCCTAGAATCGTTTTTCTCTGATCTTCACGAAAAAACGTATCAAAATACTCACTTTTGCAACTAACACAGACTTTTGCAAAGATGCCACACAATTTAAACGAGGAAACAACAAATCAAAAAACCAAAATGTATTAGAAATTTAAATCAGATTCTTTCGATGAATTAATTCAATAATTCGAATCGATTTCATTGACATATTTCTGGACATGCAAAGAACTTTTTGATGCTTCGTATTATGACTTGATATTTATTATTATTCTGTGTATAATCAGGTTGACTTCGACAAAACCAAACATATGAGCGACAGTACGGTTTCCCATCGTGCATTTGAACGAAAACGTTTGATAGCCCAGGACAGTTTGGCTGCTGAAAAATTGCGCAAAAAGGAGGAGCTCGAGGCACAAAAAAAAGAAGAGACGAAGTAAGATATTTGTATTTTGTCAGGAAATTTGACCAGGAATAAAATTTTCCCAGAGATTCCTGAATAAATGTCAAAACTTGGAAATAAGAATATGTTTATGAGAAATATAACTTCGATATTTTTCGATTAAAGGAAAAAAGAAGCAGCCGACATAGAAGCAAAAGAAGCAAAAAGGCAGACGAGAGAAGAGAAGAGAAAAATTCGTGTATTTCGTAAACAGGAAGAGGACAAAGTTTCGGTAAAAATAGCGAGAGAAGAGCAAAAATTGATGAAGGCACAGCGGCAATTGGAGAGCATTAGATTGTTGGACGAACTTTTTGATAGAATAAAGGTAAAAAATGATTTTTAGTTAATTTCTTTTCGTCAAAAAATACTGAAGTCTCAAAACGTTTGAACCGATCATTTCGATTTTCCAGATAAAAGTTGAGAAGAAGGAGATAATAATAGGCGAAAAAAATGAAACTAGTGGAAAAGGCAGTCACAAAAAAATGGACAAAACAAACAATGATCAGGAATCGCACAAATCGAGTGAAAAAGACAGCGAAAAGAAGAGCGACAAGAAGAGCAAAAAATTGAAGAAAAAAAAGTCGAAAAAGGAGAAAAAGAAAAAGGTTTGTAAAGATGTTTACAACTTAATCGTCATTTCTCCGGGTTCCATAAATTTTTGAATTCTTGCTAAAAACTGATCAACCAACAGGACAAGAATTCCAAATCAGGAAGTTCTTCTGACAACTCGGACAGCGAGACTACGAAGAAGAAAATCAAGAGTGTCCTGACGGTGAACAACATTCAGCCATCATCTTCCGCAGGTCAATATTATAATCAAAAGCTAATATTTTTAAATCTCCCATTTCTACCATTTCGTCAATATGACCCCCTTTTCAAATTCTTATTCTTACCTTTATCGGCACGTTCTTGACAGGAATTCATAATATTCTCTAGCAAAAAAATTTACCAAATTTTCAAATGAAAAATTCCAGAATATTCTTCATTCACCAAAGAATAAGCTGTAAATTTGTAAGATTTTTGCTCAAACGTAACCCTACGGAATTTCGTTTTGAATTTAAGCCACATTTCAAGGTAGCATTTTAAAAATACTGCAAAATTTTCAATTGAACTATCGAACATAAATAAAACGTAAAAAATAGTTTTGAGAATGAGCCTGACTTGATAATTTTTGAAAAATTCTTAAATTATTTTTGTCTGCAGGTCCAATGCCGGTAGATCCGAGTATAAATTTTCCTCAAATGTATCCAAGATTTCCTCAGGCTTGGTATTACGAGGCAGCATTGCCGATGTTGTATCCGCCGATGGGTCGTGGAGGAGGTCCACGAGGTGGTTTGCCTCCTCGTTTTCAGCGTGGACGTGGCAGAGGATACGGTTTTCGTCGTGGTAATAATCGTGGTGGAATGAGAACGTTTAATCCTCACATATACAACGACCAATATTACAAATACTTTGCAAACCTTGCGGGTCAAGATTATTCGGACTTTGAGAGTGATTACGAGGACAGAAGATCGAATTCGCGTTCGCGAGGGCGAGGAAGATCGAAATCGCGTTCGCGTACGCGTGGGAGATCAAAATCGCGTTCGCGTTCGCGCGGAAGATCGAAATCGCGCTCGAGGACGCGTGGAAGATCGAAATCGCGTTCGAGAACGCGTGGACGATCGAAATCGCGTTCACGAGGCAGAACAAAATCACGCTCGCGCGACAGATCGAAATCGCGCTCCCGGAGCCGATCCAGATCGCGATCAAGGAGACGTTCCCGGAGACGACGTCGCAGCAGTGACAGCTCGAGCCCCAGTCGTTCTCGTTCTCGAAGAAATCGTGCAAGATCGTCGTCTTCGCGGAGTAGTTCGCGCTCGAAGAGATGGCGATCGAACAAAAGATCGCGTACGAAATCGCCGGAGTCATCGAGGAACCGTAAAAGTCGACGAAAACGAAGCAGATCGAAGGTCATGATAACCCGAGCTAAATCTCGATCCATATCCGGAAAAAGACGTTCTCACAGCAGCTCCTGGTCGATGCCCAAATCGTCGCGACAGCGTAGCTGCTCTTGGTAATGAGATTAATATTAAATAAACAACCGAAAAATACGAATTTACGAAGAAATACATTCATTTTTTCGTCGCTATGAAAATAAAGCCTGCGATCGACTGAACTCATCACTTGGGACTGAAAACGGACGATACAAATTTTCGAGACGATCCAAGTTCGTTTATCCCGCCAAGAATCTTCTTCGGACTTCATTCGCTTCTGGTTTCATTATCAATCGACAACTGCATTATTCGATTGTTGTAAATAAACCACGAACGATAAAGAACTATCAAGAGAAAAAACAAACGAGCGAAAATAATAATAAAAAATATTCAATTGTAATTACGTTCTTACGATTTACCCGAATCCCTGCTTTTTCTAATTCAATTTTACGTTTTTCATTATTCAGACGATTCTATCGTTACATCGTTTTCTTAAGATTTTGTTGAAAATTTGGATAAATCTTGTTTAGTGTTAATTAATTCACATTCTCATTTTTTCCTTACCTTGATTTCGTTTTTAAAATTGTTAGCAACGAAAAAACTGACGATCCTCGAAACGATTTTGTCATTCGACACTTCCGCTTTGTTGAAATCCTTGTTGTCGTAATGTGACCTTGAGATTAAGATTTATCACCGACTACAGCAGATACGACGAGGAAGACATTTGATTATTTCGAATATTTGAATGATATTTATTCACGCAATGTCGAGTTAACTGGAATATTTCAAACGTTACATCAGGTCGGATTGAAATAATGTTAATGTCAGTTTTCGTTCGTCTACTATTTTTACAACTTGATTATTCAAAGTATCGTGAGGTTTTGTATTGTGCAAGGGATTAAAACAAACAAACGAAAATTTGGTGAAGCGAGGATTTTTGAAACTCATTGGTCCCCTATTTTTAAATCGCATTTGTGCGTTTGCTAATTATCATTATTAACCCTAAGAGTGTACTTTTGAGTCCGAGACCCGAAACGCGTGGAAAGAAAATTCAAATTTACTTCTCGTTTAAAAATTTCATTACTTCGATCGTTTTCAGTGACAAAGAAAGTTGGCTGGGTCTTATGGACCCAATGAGTACAAGCTGGCAACAGAAAAATATATTTGGACTCCTGGCATTATCGTTATTATTATTATTCAATATTTTTTTCGGCTGGGAAGCATTTTATTAATATTTATATCGTCAAAGCCAAAGGGTATCGAAAGTTTGCTCTATAATTGAAAATTTTTTGTGGCTGTTCTACTAAAACAATAGAAAGGCACAGAGCTCAGTTTGAAAAAAAAAAAAACAAAGGATTCCAATCGCACAAATTCGAGTCTGCGCTGGCAGCTGTACTTTTCATTTTTTTTTCTCATCATTTTTGATTCAAAACTATTTATAAATGATTAACGTGGATATTTGATCGTACATTCGTATTGAAATGAATGAAAAATAAATAATTAACGAATTATCGAGCTGCACTAATGGAATATGCGAAATAATGAAATTCCATTTTGCCCCCAATCGCCATTACGTTTGTTTACATCGGTGTTTGTATTCGAGTCGACGTTTGTATAGCAAGGAAATCAGTATCAAATCCTTTTCTTGTTGATCGTGTTAATTTAATGTTTATTACATTGTAATTTCTTTGTTTTTGTAATTTTTTTTATTATTATTATTTTTTTTATGCGTCACTTAAAACTACTTAACAAATATATACAAACATAATATGTTTTACATCAACGCTTATTTACAAGATTATACTTCTTTGAGAAGGCATAGGACTAGAAGAGGTTATGTAATAATTTATTAAATAACAGACTAGACTTTATTCGTCGGTTTTTTTTTCTTCTTTTGTTGTTGTTTTCTCGTTTAGTTTTATTTAGGTATCTCGCGTCTAGTGCTATAATTTAATTTATCGTGTTTTCTTTTTTTCCTCGTTTCTTCTCTTTTTTTCTTTATTATTTTGTTGTTTTTTTTTTTTGGGTTTTTAAGAGCTTACAAACATTAGGTTATGGATTTTAAGATCGCAACGGTTTATGATCTCGAGATGTTTTGTATAAATCTATATTCTATGCATATTTCATTTATTTTAATTTTAATTAATTAATTTAATGTATCTTTTTAATTTATTTATTTATTTATATATATCCTGATTCGTGGGAGGGTGTGAGAATTAAATCTTAACGTTTTAGTTTATTTTTATTTTTATTATTACGCTGAAGTAGACCGTAGCGGGAAAAACTGTTACTTGGTTTATTTTATTTTTATCTTCGTCTTCGTTCTTACGTCTTTGGGACTTGGCTTTAAAAAAAGTCACTAGCACACCCGACATACGAAAAAAAAATAACTATGTTTTGGGCTTCGTTCTACCACGTCATTGAAAATACACGTCTTTTAGATCGACTGTCCTCGCAAACAATTTTTCACTCGGCCTCACTCTGCGATGGATAAAAATAATATTTAGTGGTTTTTTTTTGTTTTCCAACGTACCAATTGCACTATTTTTCTATGAGTTAGTAATTCGTAGGAATTTTTGTCTTTAGTCGAGTTTCTTGGATGATCTTGTTTATTTTACGATTCTCCGTTATTTTTGTGCGGGATAAGTGCCTTTGTTTTTAAATATATATTGATTCAGATTTTTACGAGATTTAATGGAATCTTTATAAATGCTTTTGGAAATCCGACCATCCGGAGGCTTATTCATGTTCCAGGTGAGTCTAGATCGGTTTGCTTGAAAAATTACACCACTAGTCAAATGAACACTGCGCGATTCAAGTGCCAAAGTTTCTGTGTCTTTGTCTTGGGCTCTCCTGACGATTTTTCGTACAGAATACGTTGCTTCTACGAACGAATGAATAAAGTATTGCGCGAATTACGGATCGAAAATCGTCATTCTTTTTTTTTTATCAGGCCCTTCGAATGATTGATTACAATTATTATAAAAGTTGACGAAGCCATCGCTCTTTCATCGCGTGGGTTGACAAAACGGTAAGAGCAAACATTTGTAGGACCAATCTTTTAGAGTATGAAAGTTCCGACAAAAATGTCAGGCCGATTTGACTAAACAATGTTGGTTTTTTTTATTTTTACGTTTTATTTCGGAGTGTAAACAAAAATCCAACATGGCGGATGTGTCATTTCCCGATTTCGTCAAACGTTGAAGTTAGTTTTTTTTTTCCAAACCTTACAGTATTTGGCTAATGAATACATCGAGTTTTTTTAACGGAAAATAAGTTGCACGGATTCTCGCGAGTTTTTAAGGTCCAAACGAATGTGGGGTAAAGAAAATCAATGATTTCGATAGCCATTTTGAAATATTCGTTACGTAACTGGTCCCGGTACAATAAACCTTCTCGAATTTCAATCTTTAGTGAAAAACACTCGTCGTCGTTCATGCTATTTTCCTTCTGATATTATTCTTTTTTTTGTTTGATTCTACGTATCGAGAATGATCGTAAGAAATGTTGTTGTTTTTTTTCGCGTGTTTAGTTCATACGAAATGATTTTTTTTTAGCCACGGTCGTAAAGTGTTATTTTTCGTTTTCAATATTTTCACAAACGTTTCCACCGACCGAAGTGTTGGAAAAGTTTAGCATTTAAGTTCAAGAGTGATGTTTGGACTTGAGACTGAAAAAATCGAGTCGTCGAAAGTGGATGAGCGTTTAAGAATAATATTTGTTCTTACATAAAGGTTAGGAGATTTTTGAGTTGACAAAAAAGTCGTATCGTTCAAGGTCAACGAATGAACACAGGGACCAAAAATGTCCAAATGTGTAATAATTATGTCGCAAATGTTATTTTGTCTTTTCTAATTTCTCATAATAATGAGATGTTTATTTTTTCAATACTGTAAAGAGAAAAAAAAAGAGTTTTTGTTTAAAAATTGATATTGGCCTCGTCACGGTTTACGACTGTACGATGCCGAACGTTTTTTTGTGATTTTTCGTTTTGTTTTGTTTTTTGTTTATTTTTGTTTATTTTCACTTTTTTCATACGAGATCGATTAGATATTGACTACTTTCAATATTCGTTGCGTGTGAGAATGATTTATGCTTAAATAGCCAAGCGACAGCTTTGTCTCTCGATTCAAGACGTCATACTTGTGTGTCTTCGTTTTTTTTTTTCGTTTCAATTATTTTCAATTCGAATATTCTTTTTCGGTTGCTGTGACGTTTTTGGTTTTTTTTTTTCATCTTTTTTTTCATTCTGTAATTCGTAATAAGATAATTTTCCACTATTTATAATACTCGTAAGTACAATTGGCACAACGATATGGCCCAAGATAACTTATATAATAAAATTTTTCGATCTTTATTTTCTTCTGCTTCAATTTAGTTAAATTTCTATTATTTTTTTTTTTTTGCTTTGCTTTTCGCCTCGAACGTCTTGTTTCAAATGTTTTTCGTGTCCTGTCATCGGTTTCGTAAATTCTGCTCTTTCCATCACAATAAACGCTGTGCTATTATCGGATTTTTATTAAAACGTTTTTCTTTCATTTTTAATTATTTCATTTTTGTTTAAATGTCATTTTTTAAAGGAATAACCTCTTCGAGCCTATATTGAATATTTTTCTTTGTTACCGCTGTCTTTTACAATGAAATATACATTTTACAGCTTCACTCGTAGTGTACACACTGGTCGTGCGTATTATTCGACCAAACTTAAGGTCCCCTTAACGAATATGGGGGTCGATACCGATATAAATATTTGTGGCAATGTGTAGGATTTTTCCACGTATTTTCTTCTCCACGCGTCCATAATCGTCCAAAAGCCTGGCGTACGAAATTCTCAGAATATTCATTCTCGTAATTCATGTTTTTTTTTTTTTTCATGGTGGTCTCGAGTGTAATTGTGCATTTCGTTCGTTAAGTTTGAAGTAAAAATACAGTAAAGAATTGTTATTGTTTTTTGTTCTACGAAGTTTCGTGAGTTTGCGGGCTGCAAAAAGTATTTTTTCGTCGTCCTCTGCAGCGATCAAATTTCCGATGAAAAAAAAAAGATAAAACGAAGAAACAAAACACAACAAACACATTCTCTAGAGAAACTCATTCTTCCCAACGTGTGTAGTGTTTATGTTTTTTTTTTTTCTCGTAAACTCGCTCGACGAAGTATCGCTCTGTTTATTATTTTCGTTTGTGGCTTATTACGAACTGATTCCCTAGTCTTTCTTTTCACTCCACTATTTATAAATATATATACATATATATATAAATATATATTTATTGAAATATACATGATTTATATATATATGTAAATATCTAAATCGGTACATATATCAATTGGTAATTTTCTTGGTCATTTTACGTAACAATTAAGACGAGCGATAATCGCACGGATAATATACATATATATATTCATGTATATATATACCATTGTGTATTCATGTACATTTTACGCGTACATACGCACATATATATATATACATATATGTATATATATATTTATTTATAGTCGGTAAAGTTTTGTTTTATTTTAGATTGTTTTTTTTTTTTTTCTTTCTTTTATTAAAGTGTTCAGGAGTTAAAACTGTAAAACTCTACGATTCGTTTAATAGTAGTAACAATAATAATAAATGTTTATACAGAGTGTAGTAATAACCGTTAAGTTCGTATAAACCGTGTTGTTTATTTTATTTATATTATGCTCGGTTCCTCTTTTTCGTTTGTTTCTTTCTTCTTCTTCTTATTCTTCTTCTTCTTTTATTTTTATTTATTTATTTCTTTACTTCAAATGGAAACTCTCGTTTGTAATACTCGCGTTTTGTCGGGTTCTTCGCTTTCTTTCGTGGTGACCTCTGCGATCATTTTTGTTTTCCTATTCGCATACATACACACGCACACAGTAATCAGACCCACGCACACACACACGCTGTCAAATGTAGACGCTCAATTCGCCATGTTTGTACACTAATTTATATTGGTTTTTTGGTTTTGTTTTTTCTTCTTCATCGGCCTTTCGTGTTTTTATTTTATTTAATTGTACGACTGAGAGACAGAGGAAGATAGAGTTTTTATGAGAAAGAGAGAGAGAGAGAGAGATAGAGAAAGAGATGGAGAAAGAGAGTTCTTGACAAGAGCATTTTTGGGACGATTCTTTGATCACTTTTGTTTAGGTTTTCCTCGATTTTTCATCCCCTCGACAGAACGAGATATAAATTAAGCCTCTGGCTGCAATTTGACGAAACTCTCGACTTTTTTTTCACCTCGTTTCGTTTGATGTTGAAGTTTGCATCGATGGAATCCAACGAAAGTTTTTGTTTTTTTTTTCTACAATGCTCACATTTTTCTGTCATTCCGCTTCGAAAATCTACTCGACTTTTTCTTTCTCGATCTTTTTTTTTTCTTTTTTAGAAAATAAAATCTACACACGATAAAGTTTTCAAATTAAATTGTTAGGGAATTGGAATTTTTGGTGCATTCCAATAATGCTCTGCAAACTTTAACATCACATTTCGTAGGCTCTTGTTTCCTACGATGTAGTTTTATGGCTATGTTGATCAGGATTTTTGTGACTCTAGTTTTCGATTCTAACGCCACCCTTTTTTTTCAACGCGCATTTTCGTTTCGTGATGTATTTTTTTTCTTGATTTTTGTTTTTTTTTTTGTTTCTCAAGTCACAATATCAGTTCTGTTGGAAATAAAAATTGGGAGATTGTTTGGAGTCGTGGATGTTGCTTCGTTGAGTCTTAAAATTACGTAGAACCCCGTTGGATTTATTTTTTTCATTTTTCTAGGCGTTGTTAGCTCGAGTCTAGAGTTTATATTGCATTTCTTTTTTACTCGATTTATGAAAAATAAAAGATTGAAAAAAAGTTGAGGATTAAATTTTAAAAAATTGGACAAATTCTAAGAAAAATTGAACTCAGTGTACGTTGAATGTTCGTTGCACGTTCGATAGCACATTTTCAAGTTCATGCGTAATTGGGCTTTTCGTTTATCGTGTTATTCGACGAAATAATATTTTTTTACTGAGAATTGCTCATGTTTATACTGTTCGAGAAAAAAGAGCTTTTTTTTTACTTGTTTCCGATGTAAATGTTTGTCGAACGACTACTTCGTTAGGCTGTTTCGTCAGTGAGTTATAGAAATTCATTTAATAAGTGAAATATTGAAAGTCGAAGAATATTGAAGTCGAAGAAAAAAACTTAAAAACAGAGATTGGTTAAAAAAAATAGCAAAACTCAAAAATTTTTTGACACGTTACTTAAAATATTTTTTTTCAATTCTTGTTTTTAAATAGTTCAAAACTTCGTGTATTCAAATTCGAATCACGTCGAATGAGGAATGAAAAATAATTTTAAAATCTCGATCAACAAACATCGGTAAGCAAACGCATGAGTTTTTTTTTGTTTACGATATTTCACGGTTGATAAAATAATATAAACTAAAAATAATTTCGCGAACTCTCACATATCACTGCGTTTTTTCAAGCGTTATTTTATCTTTCGTTTTAATGATAACCAACCCATTTGATCGAATAATTGTTTAAGCTGATTTTTGAGTCTGGCACTGTAATGTACTTTCAAGAATTCCGTATAAAAATATCGTGTCAATAGTCGTGTCCAGTGCATCGAGTGTCAAGAGTGAGAGAGAGAGAGAGAAAGAGCGAGAGAAAGAGAGAGAGAGAGAGAGAGAGAAAGAGTGAAAAATAGACAGAAAAAGGAAGAAAGAGATAGAAAGAGAGATTTGTGACGTGAGTGTCTTTTGTTTGGTCCCGTTTCGCGCGATGTCAGAGACACAGGCGAAACAATAGTTAGCATCAAGAAATAACGGGGGGAGGGCAAGACAAAACGCGTAGGTATTGAAAACTACCACATTTCGACGCAATATCTCAAATTTCACTCTTCTTATCGTTTTATTTTTACCCTCATTTCGCAGGCGATCTTGTGAAAAATATTTTACAAAAAGCAACAACAACAACAACAACGAAAAAAAACTGAAAATGTATATAAAACCGAAAAGAAATGAATGTCGTATTTGATAAAAATGGTGAAAAATGTCTCATATTCTTGTTGTTTTTCGTTTGAAAGATTTTTAATCTTCGATTTTCTTAACCTACGTCGTTTCTAAATACATTCTGGCTAGCCATGCTTTCGTTTTACTTGCTCGTTACTTTTTCCTCCTCTTCTTTTTTTTTAACCTCAAATCTTCCTTCATTTTGTTTTTTAGTTCTATAAAAAATGTATCCCTCGTGTGGAATCCATCATTTTAACCACCAATCCCATCTTTACACGTGCCTTAAATATTCATCCACTCATACGCTCGCGCACACACACACGCAGGCACGCAAACGCACACACTCTAGTAAAGTGATATTCTATAATAATCTACGGACGTTAAAGCGGATAAGATCACTTGGAGCTCCTTTCATTTCAAATTTCTTACATTTTTTTCTTTTTAATCTTTAATCCTCTCATCTCAAAAAAACTTGCTTTTTCCTACCGTCCTCCCCTTCCCCTTAAGGCTCTTTAACTTCGCGGCTTAATTGCGTGCGCGTGTGTGTGTGTGTGTTTTTTTTTTGTGAATCCTTGTGTTTTTTTCTGTGTTAGTGTGTCTCGTTTTCTTTGCCGGAGAAGTGGATTTTTGTCGAACCGTTTCGAAGACGACTCGATAATCCTTATTTACTTGCCTTTAATTATTTCTAGTGCCAGAGCAGATTAAGTCTCGAGATTCGAGCGCTTGGGTCATGATGCAGTACGATTATTATTATTATTTTTTAATTGCAATTTGGTCGATTGATCATTTATCCCTTGGTTTTTTAATGTTACGTTTTAAAAACAAAAAAAAACTCTCTCGTTTGTGAATTTTCATTCAATTACACGAAAAAAATGAAATGATTTATTTTTCATTCGATTCTGGTAATCGATCGAACGTAAAATTGCGTTTTTTTTTAGATTCAAAAAAATAATTAATCATACGACTGACGTTCAATGGAACTCGATTATGAGATTTTTAAGAATGCAAAATCTTGACATTTCGATGTAATTATGACTGATTTCGAATATTGCATTTCTGCTAATTCACTTGACGTCACAGACGCTGATTGATCTTGCCAATTAATTTAATCTGATCGAAGAAATATATCGAATCTGGTCAATTATCCTAGATTTCGTGACGATATTCACCGAATCGTTCAAACCCACACATATCTTTTGAATTCGGACCGAATAATATTCAGTAATCCAGATTAGATCGCTGCATACATAACCACAATTAATATTGAATCAAAGTGGGAAGGCATGCCGGGGACATTTCATTATTAATAACTGGATTAAATAATCTCTTTTTTTCTTTTTTTTTCGAGTTCCATCGTCTCATTGTGATTATAAAAAATGAATTTAAAAAAAAGTTTAAAAAATCGAAAGAATGTTCTTGATATTAAATGATTAAAATAAAAAATAAATCGATTTAATTCAGTTTTATCAAACCGTACTGCATCATTTATGTTTTTTATCGTATATAACGAGAGGAACGCGTAATACACATAATTTGTTTGTATTATTATTATTATTTTTTCATTCTTTTTATTTTGTTCGATTTTTTTGTTCGTTTTTTTTTCTTTTTCATTTATTACATCGTTTTTCTCGTATGGCGGATTAATGAAAATTGCGCCAAAACCCTCTTAAGGCCATCTTGTTTTTCTTAAGTCACTGCGTAATTCTTTTGCGATAATTACTAAAATGACTAGTTCCCATGATTTACAATTGTACGTGTTTGTACGATGTGGGATGTGGTGTATTCGTTTGAGGAATTATATAAAGGATGAGAGAGAGAGAATTAGAAAGAGAAAGAGAGGGAGAGAGAGAGAGAGAGAGAGAAAAAGTTTTTTTTTGGGAAGTAAGAGGACAAGGAAATAACTTTTTACCGAATATGTTTATTTTTTGTATCACTCGGAGCCTCTTCAAGTTTGACTTCGGTACGAAGACGAACAATTTGATCGATTTTCAATCGTTATATGTTTTATTACTGTTTTCTTTATTTTTATTTTTATTTTTTTCGAGAATCATAATAGAGATCGTAACGTCACTAATCCCGTGTGTTTTCAATAATTCGTAGAAAAGTTTGTTTAATTCGAGAAAATAACGTTTTTTTTTTCTTTTTCCGTATTATTTTGTTGCTTGTAAATCTTTTTTCTCCTGATTTTATGCTTTTATCCTTTTATTCGTCGATTTTTTTTTTTGCTTCCCTGCAAATTCATATTTCGCGATCATTCATTCCGAGAAATTTTCGTTATCAATGCTCACCTTTTTTCGGAAACGGTTTGCACGCCTTCGCGCAATGTTTTTTTTTTTCGCTTTTTATTACTTTTATTCTCGTTTCCAATCGGATTTGAGAAAAAGTTTTGTCTTTGAGATTTTTATATACCGTATATATATTTATATATATTTATACGATATAACTGTATAAATATACATATTTATTTATATGTATTTGAGATTAAGAAGGATTTTCCAATATAGTATTTATTATTATATAAGAAAAATGGTTTTGAGGCACGCAATTTGGGCAAGAGCAGTCCGCAGCGAGATTTTTGTTTTTATTTTTTTCTCTTTTTCAAACTTTTTGTTCTCGAATTCGTTTGTTCAATAACTTTCCAGGCCGAGATTGAGGCCACGCTCGTTCAATACAAATACAATATTTCGTATCCTCGTTTATTTTAATATTCGTCTAAAGGTTTATACGCACGCGAAACGAAAGGTTTTTTGTTTGTTTGTTGTTGTTTTTTTTAATATTGCAACCGCGAGCAGTATTTTTTCAGTGGATTTTTGGAACGTGTGATTTTTCAAGAATTATTAAAATTTGACAGACGTTCGTACGGAGTTCGAAGTTTTCGAAAGAAACGAAGGACAGTCGCACATAAAACGAGAGATTTAAAAAAAACACACACAAGTTCGATCTCAATTCCCGAGAAATTTGTGAGAGAAAAAAAATAAGAAAACATTTCATCACCCGCGTCGATAAATCGCGTGACCTTGAGATTTCGATAACAGAAGTCTTAGTTCTCGTGACACAGGGCTCAATTAGGAACGCAATTAAATTGCTTGCCAGATAAAAAGTCCGAATCGATTGGTTTGTCAATCATCGATATTCGCGGCGTTGAAGAAAAACGTTGGTTTTTCTTATTTTTTTGGGTCCGCAAAACCTGGCCTCGTATTCTCGAGCCTTTTGTTCCCATTACCCATGAGAAAAAATCTGCTCGGTGGACGGTATCTCTGCGCGCGTGCAGGTTAATCACACGAACGAGATCCGCCAACGGCGATGGTCCCGGAGCAAAAAATTGGCGGTTGAAAAAATAAATACGAAAGGACGAGCGAGAAGTTAATGAGATAAAAACAAAACACAAAGAAAGAACGAAAAAAGGGCGAAATAAAAAGGAAAATATATCGAACACAAGTTGAATGACGATGTTGACGAGTAGCGTGTGACCTTCATCGATAGCCCTTAGTCTCGTTTCTTTGTTTATTTATTTCTTTTTCCTTTTATTCTACTCGTTGTTGTTCTTTATTTCTTTAAAACTGTAATTTTTCTATTTATCTTGGATTTAATACGAGTGCTGCGGCTGCAGAGACGTGACTCAGCTGTGAGCCGAAGTGTCCGAACCTTGACTGTTGCCGAGTCCTCCCATTCCTGCTTGAGAGGTTAATCTCGTCGCGGATTGTGTTGTTGTCGGCACCGTTGTTGCGTGTTGTAGAATCCCGTGATGTTGTTGTTGTTGTTGTTGTTGTTGCTGCTGCTGTTGTTGTTGTTGTTGTGGCTGCGTTTGTTGTTTACCCGTTTCCGGTACGAGGTGCGGCGTTCGACTCGATACCGGTGGCAATACCGGACTCGCCGGCCATGGATGAAGTGACATTGTGCTCGGCGCATTTGGTACGCTACGCGAATGAGGCAGTAATGGCGAATTTGATAGGCTCGCTAGTGGATGATGAGCCGATACTAAACTGCTTCCTGAAATTCCAATTCCTAGGCTATTACCAACATTAATAGTTCCAAGACCACTCGATATTCCACCAACGCCACCAATCCCTCCCCCCCCACCACCCAATCCAACACCCAATCCACTTGGCGCTGGAGTTCCCAACGCCACCGCCGTATCTGGGTGCAAAAAATTTCGTCTCTGCTCAAGACGCTCCGCGTGCTGTGCCATACATCGCGTTAACGCTTCCGGCAACATGTCCAATTGCTCCTGCAACGACGTCAACTTGTCGTCCAAACTGACCAAACGCTCCTCAAGCGTGTCCTGACGCGTCGACATATCCGACACTATCTCGTACACTGTGTTTTGCGTCTGTCAAACAAATCAGGTTTTTATTTATTATTTATTCAATATAAATCCATCTTTTTATTCATATTTTGCCATTTTTTCGTTTTATGCCATTTTTCTCGAGTGATTATTGTGTTTTTATTCATGGACGACTTGTTTGGAAAAAAACGTTTCCAAATTCTTCGGAACTTTGGGAAAACAGAGAATAATTGAATTTGTTGTTAAATTATCATTTTTGTTCTCGTAAAAAAATGAAATTTATCGTTTTTTGGGAATTTTCACTCGATGTTTTCGACTCTTTCGACTCTTGTTTCCTTCGTTCTAATATCGAATGTACAATTCGCGTGAAATTACTTTTACATTCGTTTTTTTTGTTGGTTATGTGAAGATTTTCGAGAATAACGACATAAAAAATAGTCGTGAATTTAACCGGGAGACAATAAGGCTGTAAATCTACCTGTGAAACAAGATTCTCCATGCTTCTTTTTCGTTTTCGTGCGATCTTATGAATATATATTTTGTTTTTATGTGCGATAACGTTCATCGCGCGAGTATTCAAGGGATTTTGGCTTTTCTTCTTCGCACATTTGTCTACTCAGGCTCATTTTTTCGTCTCCTCTAAATCTTGCAATGTTTTTTTCTTCGTTTTCTTCAGTCTTTTCGCCCGCATTATATTTCAGCCTTTTCGCTCGTGTGTTGACAACACCGAACGACTCGGGGCTAAAGATATTTATCGTAGGGTGATTTTTAGGCTTTCGCGTATTACCCTCAAATATTCTACGTTCTCGAGTCCGTTGTCGTTAGCGGAAAAACAAATGTGACGTTGTTTAGATACTTTTTTTTCCTCTTCTTTTTTCTCTCCCCCCCCCCCACCCCCTTCGCCTCGTCGTTCCTTTACGTTAAGATTCTCGCGTGTTTATTTTGTCACATTCGTTCTTGCGGATATAACACGTTAGGCTTGTTCCGAACGACTCGCGCCTAATGGCATGATACACTCTAATGCATAAGAACTTGTCGCCTTCCTGTTCTTTCTTAGACTTTATGGGTTCGGCTTAAGAAGCCCCATCTCGAACGAGTTTCTACTTTCACAGTTTTTTTATCATTCGCATTATCGTAATGGGAACAAAAGTGTATATGATTTTTATATAATTATTCATTCTTATGAAAAATGTGTTCATTATTTTTCGAATGAAAATCGAATTTTACGATTTTGGGAATTCGATTAAATCGAATCGAAAAAAAGGTGAATAATTCTAGAAAATAATTCATTCTTGGAAAAAAATGTTCGAATATTTATTGTTTTTATTATTTTGGATTTATTCTTCGAATTGAAGAATTTTTAGAATTGTTCATCGAATTAAAAAAAAATGGAATAACTTTTAAAATAATTTCTGAAATGAGTGTGGAATCAAATGTTGATTATCGTATTTATTTGTTCGAGCGATTCTATCGAATTTTTTACTATAATTTTTCGATCTTTGGTGAATTTTTAGTCAAAATTTTTCTTTGAATCTTTTTTTTAAATCTCGTTCGAACAGCTGGACAAAAAAACATATTTTTCCCCTCAAACGTTTATTCAAACGTCTAAATAAATGATTTATTCAAAGTTTGGCTGAAAAGTGTTTGAAATTTGACATTTTTGTTTGAAAACTTACTTTCGCCATGTCCGTTATCGTGTTCGCGTTGTCCATCAATTTTCGTTGGTCCATTTTGACTTTTCTGAGCCTGCGTGTAAACAGAAGAAAAAAAATGGAGATCGAGAGTCCTCGGAATAAAAATGTGTTTGGTGGATTGTGCCGAGTCATGATTATGGGTTGAGGAAAAAAAAAGGAGTGGATCCTCGTTTGACGAGGCACCGTGTGTCGTGTTTGGGTCAATGTGTAATTTTTTTCTTCTTTTTCACCCCCTTTTTTTCGATAAAACTCTGAAAGTGTAGGCCACGACAGACACGAACTCAATCGACTCACGCGTAAATGGCGAGCAGAAATTTTCGTTGATGGGTCCTCACACGACCGGAATTCACTCGTTTTACTAGCCTCGTGTGCTTGTAGATCAACCACGTCTCCCTTAAAACGTTCGCAGCTGCATTTTTTAACTGCAACAATCACGATAAATGTCATATTTCAATGAATAATAATTATTGTCTGAATAACTGGATCGTTTCGTCAATAAAACGAAATTATTTATCAAGCCTCGAACCCCTGACCCATTTTTTTTTACTTTCAACGCATTTCCGAGGTGCTTTTTGACCCTGAAACTTTTTTTTGACATAACTTCGTTTTTTCAGCGATAAAAAGACTCGCCCTCCCATGAATTTAACAAAAAAATTCATATAAAAACTCAGGAATTCAAGAATTTGACAGAAATTTCAAGTTTTTCTTGTCGCTTCTGACAAATTATTGAATGTTTTTTCTCTTGCTTCATTTTTTTTCATTTCCTCCATCAAATCTTACCCTTTTCGTCAACTGCGTGTCCATCATGAAATTATGAACGTGTTTTTCCGCTCGGGTCAATTCTAATTTTCTGGAAACGACCGCGACCAGTAAAGCCGTACAACCTGCACCCTAAAAATCGTAAAATCTCGCATTAAAAACTTTACAAGTAACAACTCTCGATCCTCAATAAACAAGCGAAAATTGACAGCCAAAAAAAAAAACAACGAAATCGTATTTTTTCTCGAATTTTCATAAATTTTCGTGTAAAAAATCAAATTTTCAATCAAACTCCAATTTTTCAATACTACGAACCAGTTACTTGAGTTTGCCAATAAAAAAATTAATACGCGATCAAAAAAAACGATCCCTCGAAAATAAAAATGATGATTATAATCAATAAAAAGTAAATTCATGAAATTGTAGTGATAAAAAAATCAATGGAATAATATCAAACATTAAATATTCATTATTATTATTTATTTCAAAATTTTACCATCATTCCTGTTGACACAGCGATCCCTCGACCGCAATAAGTATTGGGGACTATGTCGCCAAATCCGACACTAAGAAATGTGATTGCTATGAGCCACATCGCGTTCAAAAGATTGGCATGTTCCTCGTCGTGAAACCTGAAAAAAAAAACGAAAAAAAACACATTTTTAAAAAAACAATGGTTAGGACGTTGAAAAAAAAAAGCATTTGAAGGAATCATTAAAAAACTACACTTTAGTGAAGTTTCGTATGCGATTAAATTTCAATTAATCAATTTTTTGAAAATTCATCATCAATAAAAACCTTTATCGAGTAAAAACGACCCAATTTTTCTTTGAATTCGTTACAATGACAAAAAAATGAAAAAAGTTTGTTGATGAAAACATCACTGAACGTGTCTGTGATGATTTCGATCTCCAATTAGAATTATTCGAAATATGTCAAACGACCAATTGTTCAGGAATAAAGAACGAGGTCCTCGATTCCATGAAATTAAATTGAAAAGCTGCAAATCAAATGATAGTGGAAGAGAATTATGAGAAAAACAAAAAATGGATTAAAAAATGGGAAAAAAAAAACATAAAAGTTTTGTGGGCACAGAAGCGACAGGATTGATTACACAATCTATAAGCTTCGCACACACGCCCGATGAGATAAAGTACAATTCAGTGGTTTAAAGCATCCACATCATTTTTACGTTTACATACTATACGGTTGCGCGGCAGTTCAATCGGGATTAGTATATTGAGAGTATGTAGAACGAGGAAAGAGAAAGAGAAAGAGAGAGAAAGAGAGAGAAAGAGAGAGAGAGAGAGAGAGACAGGAAGAGGAAGTGGGGAAAAGCAAGAGAACGAGCGAATGAGTAGATTCCGAGGGAAATGTTCCGTTTATGTGAAATATCGATTCCGAGTGCACGGTTTCCACGCACCAAGTGTGTTTGTTCTCTTCACCATTGTAGAACATACACCGTGCCGATTTTCTCGGTGTCGAACGATCGGGATCTCAAATCCTCGGATGTTCGGTTACAAGTTTATATCGACACAATGCACAATACACTCGTGTTTACAAAAAAAAAAAAAATGTGTGTATATATATATTCAGATATCGAAGGAAGAAAGATTTGATCGTAAAAAAAAGTTGGAGGCTTCGGAAGAAGACGAAGTTATAGTAAAACCCCGAATGTTCCGTCGATTCGTTTCCTGCCAAACGGATCGTCCTTTTTTTTTGTTTTCCTTTTCTCTTTTGCATATTTTGGTCTTTGAACATTCGTAAGAAATTGTCCAACTTTTCGTGAATAAAAAGTTCGATGTTACTGTTGACGATTTTCTTTTGTTATTGGTTCTCGAAAAATCGTCAGTAAAATGTAATGTTTAGTCGAATTTGTTATAATTTGGAAAATTTTGATGACGCGTGGTTTGTATCGAAGGAATGCGAGGAATTTCCTTATTTCTCAATAGATTTTCCTCAATTGCGAATTCACAAAAGTAAATTTACGAAATTCGGTTGAATTTATTGTTTCTTTAAAAAGATCGAATGTGTAGAAAAAAATTTCCTGACATTTTGTCGTGTGGAAATTATTGTAGAAATTTGAAAAAAGACCAACTTTTTTCTTTCTCTCTCAAATTTGAATGTAAAATTTATATAATTACGATTTTTCCGGAGAACGTAATATTAACTGTTTAAAAAATGTCACGAGATGATAATTTGTTGTAGAATAAATTTTTAAACATTATATTTCGAATGATACCGAAGTTTGCATCGTTGAAAAACAACGAAAAATATCATTTCCTCCGTGATTTGATTCTGTCCATTTTTTTGAATCGTTCTCTGCTAAAAAATTAGATTTTGCTAAAAAAATGAAGAAAAATCGCTGCTATCCAACAATGTAAACTTCATCATTTTTTTTTTAAGGTGCAGCAACAAAAATTTGGAATAATAATTTTGATAAAAAAAAACTTACCTCTCGCACTGTCGCAATGTCCACGAAGCAATGATCCAAAGCGACACCATAAATACGAGTAAAACCGTACCCGGACAAATGGTCATGAGTGTTTTGAGAACGAATCTCGTGTTGAAATTAATACGATTCAAGGCCCCTATACTCCGTGAAGACGCGTCGGTGAATAGCTTTGAATGCAACAGCATCACGCGACAGATAAGATATAGCCTGAGAAACATAGGAAGCGAGAGGGTCACGTCGTACGGAACCCATTGAGAACCTATGTCGCCACCCTTGTTCGCCAATTTGGTCGTCCATAGGAAATAATATTCTCCGGGTATTGGGTGAAGTGCGCAGATTGCCAGTTCCACCGATATTTGAGATATTCGTTGCCAGGTCATCGCTATTCGCCAGTCATCCGCGCAGTTATCAATCATGAATAACTGCAATTGAAACAAACAACGAAAAAAATACCATTAATCCAGTTCAAAAAGAATTTATCGATTTTATATTCTCCCAACGAATTCGTAGGATTGCATTTCGATGTTTTTTTAAATGAAATTTTTGTTTGGTTTCGTTAACAACTGAAAATCAGTTACTTCCTATTTTTTTTTCAAATTAATTTGTTCAGTTTTTCACTATTTTGGGATTTCGAAGACTTCTCAAGGATTTTAATGCCATTTATTTTCAGATCTTGATCCTGTTTTTGTTTCTGTTTCTGTGAGATTCTCCAGAGTGTTGGCTACAGTCACTTTTTTCTAAAGTCACTTTGATGCATTTACAGGAGGGCTCGGGGAAATTGTGGAAAATCTGGCGAAACTGGGAATCACATTCTGAAGGGTTGCGGTTCATCGGGACGATCAGGAACTCGGAAGAAGTTTTATCTACTCAGCGATTGACAGGAGAGCAGGGTCCATGGGTAAGTGTTTTTAAACCAAGTACTCGTTTTTTGAAGAATTTTCTTTGAATTATACAGTCAATTTTGAGTGTATCTTTTTCCTGAATTTCCTAATCAATTAATTGTCGATTTTGAAGAAGTTGACGATTCTTCGAAAAGTTCGTATTTAATTAAACGGTGATGATTTATTTGAAATTATTTTCCCAGAATTTAGCGAATTTGAATAAACTTTTGAAGACGACGAATCTTTTGAATCGTTTGATCCATGACAAGGTTTTTTATTTTTCGTAAAACCAAATCAATTGGATGGAAAAAAAAATATAAACGACTGGCATAAAATTCTTTATTACAGGACATAATTTTTATGACGAAGCATTAGTGATATACGATGATGGAAAAAATCCTATTTTCTCAATTACCAACTTTATTATGTATGGGGAAAAAAACATTGGAAGAAAATTCGTTATAACAGCCCGAATCCACTTTTCTCTTTTTTTTACTCGGATCGTACGAAATGTGTAAATCGAGATATATATCATGCTATACGGAAAGATATTATTTATTACGAAAGTTTTCTTAATCTACTTTCGCCATTATCGATGTCCATTTACTTTTCGACCATAAGTAGTTCCAGAGAGAGAGAGAGAGAGAGAGAGAAAAAGAGAGCGAAAAAGAGTAAAAGAGCAGGAAAGAGAGAGAAAGAGAGAGAGAGAAAGAAATTGCTAAAAAAATTTAAAGATTTTGGTTGTCAGTGGTGTCCATAAAAAATTTGATGACAGCGATGAGTATGAAATTTTTCTCATCGAAGTGATGAGATGAAGAGATAAAAAAAGGGGTAGAATTTTGAATTTTAAACCGAACGATATAATATCTGTCGTCGCAATCTTTTCTCATGCACACTCTTATATAGTTTTTTTTTCCTCGTTTCGTCTTGACTTTTAAAACATCATCCGAAAGTGGCAACAAACTTTTTATACCATTTTTTCCTTCTACTTATTTTTTCCTCTTTATTCAGATTTCGTTTTTCTCTAGTCTGCCTTTTCTTCTTCTTCTTTTTTTCCCCCTTTTTTTCCCTTTTTTTACTATCTCGTGGAAAAACTCCGCACTTTGATTTTAAGGAGTCACTGTACTCCCTCAGCCTCCTCTCAAGGATTTACCGTTTATACTCCTTCCCTCCCCTCCCCTCCCTTCTTCTTCAGCCTTATCGTGACGGATGATAAGGGCTACATAAATCATTGGGTCGTTTCTCTTCTCACGATAGCACCAAAGTCGACAACCGGAGAAAACTTATTCTCCTCTCACGTCGTATTTCATGCGTGTTTCTTCTTTTCTTTTCCTCAGGATATGACGATTCTTATCATATCATTTGTACCTCTGTATCAACAAAATGAATTTTTTATTGCTCTCCACGTTATGATTAATCGAATGTGGTTGCATCGTTTCTGGACTTTAAACATTTTTTTTTCCGAGCCTTGTGCTGTGTGTATTTAATTATACAATTTGTCATTGACACTTTTCAATTTTATCACTGCTATTTGAGTCTCTGGGTCAATTTGACCCGGAGCATACTTATGCGGCCGTCGTGGGCGACCCTTCGGTCGATTTTTATTGAAAAAAATCAGGAGGACACTTTAAACATTCCTCGACGCGTGTGCGTCATTAAAATTCAGAAAATATTCAATTTTACTGTTTAAAAAAATTATTGAAAATATTGAGTTTTTAAAAAGTGAGGATTTTGATTAAAAATACTTCGTTTTTCAATTTTTTATGATTTTGAGAATAGTAATCGATGATTTATTCGTGGAAAATGCCATTTTTCTAAGAAAAATAATCGCTTCATCCTCGAAATGTACGAAAATGTCGTTAATTCTGGTGAAAAATTATTCCGGGTCAAAATGACCCAGGGTATCAAAACCAAGGGTTAAGTAATAACTGAGGAAAGCAAATATGAAAATGTATATAACTCAGTGTCTTAAGGGGATGAAGAGGAAGAAATGAAAGTTGGCTGAAAGCTGAAAAGGTCATTAAAAGACCTCAAAGCATATATTCATTTCCTTGAAAATAAACAATATTTTAATTCATGCACGAGACTCTCGAGAGATTTATTTCGAAATTTCATTCGGCTGGTAACGAAATTTAATTTCCCCGCAGACCAGGCGAAGTCATAAATATATTTTCTTTCAAAATAAAATAAAAAAATACACAGTGCAAGAGAGTTTCTAAGTTTTTTCTATTTTTTATTCCACGTTCGCCGCAAATTTAATTGAATAATTTGCAAAGATTGAGATAGCCGAGTGTATCATTTTGAATTATGCTGCCTCGGAAGAAACTGCATGCGATTCACCGAAATGAATCTTGGCACTGGTGGTAGACTTTTTAATAATCCACGGAGTACGAGAAAGAGAAACGAGAGATTGAAGCAGATAGAAATAAAGGAAAGTCAGTAGCACACAGTTTTGTTTAATCTCTAGCGAAATTTCTCAATAACTTTAATTCACGTACTACCGCCATTTTTTCAACCACTCGCCAATCCTTTAAAACAAAATTTGATAACCTTGCTCGAGTCACGAAGATAATATAAAAAAATTGAATGACTTTAAGAATCATTTTAATAATCAGGGAACTTGAAATTAAAAAGTAAAAAAATTGATCGTTCACTTTATCTCCAAATATGAAAATTATTGCGAGATAAAATTTTTTTCGGTTCCATTTTTCACTCTTTTTCATAAAAATCAAGAACCTCGAGTGCCTTTTATTTTCATTTCATTAAAAATCCATCGATTTATAAACTTTGAGTGAAATTTTTTATTTCGTACCAACATTTTTCTTCTCTTTCATAAGAATCAAGAACCTCGAGTGCCTTTTATTTTGATTTCATTAAAAATCCATGGGTTTATAAACTTTGAGTGAAATTTTTTTATTTCACCAACATTTTTCTTGGTTTTTCTATACATTTTAAAAAATGTTCCAATTTCTTCGATATTCCTTGGATTAAAAGACATTCGTACTCGGTGAAAAAGCGTTCTTTCGTTCTCAGGGATGACAAACAATAACGGATAATCCGTAATACGAAATAGTCCGCATCGGGAAAGGGTTCCGTTCAAGTATTTTCATCGAAGCCATATATATTCCGACCTCATCCATTTTTACGTTACATTGTACGTGATACTCGTATATCTCTTCCATTCATTTCGTAATCCGTTGCGATTAGCAAATCCTCTATATCATTCTGACGTTACATCTCGAACCTTTTAGTCTCTTTTTCCTATTGTTCTCGTGGTGCTTAAGAAAGAAGAGAAAAAAATCTGCTGAATCTCCGAATTTTGAGTAAAATCCTCGAAGGAACGTTTGAAAGAATAGAAAAAAAGATGAAAAAAATGATTTTTCGATTGTCAGCAATAAAGAGGCTTTCCAAATTCGTCAAAAAAAAGTTCTCCATTAAATTTTTCAATCGTCGAGACGTCCTAAAAAAAAATTGGGGCAAAATGGACCCCAAGAAAGTCAGGATGAGCAAAAAAAAAAGTAAAACTAAGAATGCCAACGAAAAAAACTGTTGGCCAGACTTTTATTCCGTTCTTTAGCAATTTTTATTATTGTTTTGTGGAATTCCGTGAGCTTATAAGAGAATGGGAGAAAAAATAAAAAATAAAATAGAATAAAAAAGCACGTTAGTCGTGGGTGCGCGTGTGAGTCGTTGAATGGGGGACGTTTAAAAATTTATGTTGAGCATAAAACCCGGTCGCACGTACACGTAAGAGACAAATTTACAGTCGCTTCCCTCATAAGTGTCAAAAGTATTAATTTTGCCTGCAATTGCAAATTCTTAGCTGACTAAACGCACTCTCCCTAAAAAGCCAATGTACTCTGTTTCGACACTTAAATCTTCAACGAATACATCGCTAACTCTTAAACTACCAAACGTCAGATTATAGCCTCGTAAAGATTCGAAGCTATGTCTTTTCACTAATAAAAACTTTTTTACGTTTCCTCCTCCTTTTGCCTCTTTCAACTTCATTCAACAGATTGTCTCGAAACTCACACTTCACTTTCGCTGTCTAAATAAATCACTTGATTCTAAAGAGAAAACTTTCCATTCATTAGTTTTTTTACAATGCGGTGTTGACGAGATTTTTATTCATCAATGACGACCAATTCGCAACTTTTTGTCAACGACAAAGCTGAAGAATAAAAGGGACGATAAGCAGAATTGTTATTTCCTCCTAAAAAACAAAAAGAAACTCTTTATTTTAGAATTTTCAAATTTTTTCTCAACATTCGTAATCGTAAAGAGTGTGTGAATCGAAATATCTTCGAAGAATAAATTTCCTAGCAGCCTGGACAATTAAATCCTATTCGCAAATCCCTACAATTAAAAATTTATCAAAAGCAATAAACTCCCGGGCTCTTGACGAACAACGACACGATGTTCCGGTCAATTTGTCAGGAGTTTGCATTTAGAATTATATTTTACCTCGATCCAGACGTCCGTGTAGAAATGACGAAAAATAGGGGGTCCATTTTGCCCCCAATTTCGAAAAATAAATTGAAACTGACTCGTTCTTCAGGAAAAATGATGAATGGCTCCAAAAAGGTTGTGCATGACTTTTGGTGTTCCCTGTATTTCGATACACAAGAGCTCGCGTTATTATGTTTATATTTATATATAAATTAATCCGAACACGAGAGAATAGTGAACAGCACGCGGATGAAAAGTATATAGTCGCGTGATTGAGCTCCGTCGACGCGTTCATCACGCACCTTGAATATAAAGCGCAGAATTCGTTTTGCAGACCATACGTGCCTCACTTCTCACGCCTATTTTCCACTCTGTCACGCCGTGCACAGAGCAAGAGACGCTGTTGATTGGTAAACAAAAAAAAACAAACGTCAAATGAAAATGGTTTAATAATGTGAGGCTCATTTTGGAGAGACTCATCGCTTTTTGCATCGTTCGCTCTACGATTTACCGTCGAATTTCATTCGACCACCGCCGAAACTGAATATTAATAATAAATTAATATTATAAAATAATATTTCTCACGATATTTGCAGAATTTTTCAATATTTTAATAATTATCGTGGTCCATATTCCCCCCAATTTATGTACAACGACAAATAAAGCCCTTGTTTCTATTCCAATCATACAAACGCCAACGTAATAATGAGTAATGAAACGTAAAAGTCACGTGAGTCATTTGAACTTGTTGCCAAAAGCTTGTAAAAACAGATTACACTGTCGTGTGTATTTCGAGCTACAAGTTTTGTTGGATTATGTATGCCAGTCGATATATTGACGTGTGTGCAATGTGGACATTCCGCTTCCGGGTTAACGACAATATTGATTCGTAGACTGTTCAAAAAAAAAGAAAAAAGGAGAAAAAAAACATATTGAGCGAAAGAAGAGACACGATATCACAAAAAACGACACGGAGAATGTTGAAGAACGAACGAGTACGAAGAGCAATTCGATAATGTGTGTTACAATGACGTATGGAATTTCAAAGAACTTTGAAAGCTTTAGTATGTGGCTGAAGTAGCCTCCCATGGTTGTAAACGTAGCAACAGCCTGGTGTGGCACAGTCTTCCTACAGTTCCAATGGGGTGCACTGCTGGATGCACTAAATTTGTTGGTGGACGACGTCATAACTTTGGCAACGGATGCGGACCGACATGATTCCATATTTATATATATTTATATATATATTTATATAAATGTGTTGGTATATATAGTTGGATTTGAAAAATCGATGTGACATATATTGAAAGAGGGTTGAATTGTGGTGGGAGGGAGGTTGAGAAGTACCAGGAAATGGTGGGTACGAAGGACAACTTCGCTGCATCCGTGTGGCCCATGTGACCCAATCTTTTCAACACTCTATACATATGTTTTGAGCTGTTACTCGTTCTCAGCTTTATCCAAATCACCCAAAGGCATCGCCGCATTTATCAACTTTATCATCTATTCGGGTCAGCCAGAAAAATAAAACAAAACATTGCACCAATAGGCATTGCGAGATTTATTCAAGGAGTTTCGGTACAAGTGACGAAATGCAACCATTTTATTCTAATTTCTGCAGTACGTTCATTCATTTATCCTGAATATGGAGTCCAAGTTTCAAAACGATTGTCTACACCGTTTCCACAAAATTCTCGAATGAAAAGTCACTTTTTAACACAGAGACGTGCCTACGCTGTCCCTAAACTTCAGTCATGTGCATTAAACAATACGAAAAAATGTCGAAAAGGTTTTAAAAAACTGTCAAAACACTCAAAATATCGTTGCAATTGTGCCACCAGAAAATGAAATAATTCGTCTACATCGTTTATTAATTATTCATTTTTTTGTCAATGAAAACGATCAATTTTTCAGTAATCATGCAATTTTTATACGAAATTTTGTTTTGTGAAGTTGGCGCTTTGCTTGAGAACAATAGAATTTTCCTCCTGATTCTCCCTGAAGATAAGCTGAACCATTGTATGGATTGTACAGAAGCTCCCTAAACATCGAGACTCAATATTCGGTACTTTTGATGACATCCAGATGACATTGTTCTAGGATTTATGGCTTTGAAACATGACATTCGATTTATAGATGAAACTTTATACTTTGGAGACGAAAGTTTTTCTTCGGTTCTTATAAACATAGATTTTTTTTTCAATTCTATTATCAAAATATGGCAATCAATCAATCTCGTAGGAGCAGAGCAAACTCAACACGCAAAGATCGTTGGATTGAGAGACCAAGAATCCAATTTAATTCTTCGAAACTTTATTTTTGTCGATAAGAGTTTTATTCAACTCGAGAGGTTTCACGATGAAGAATTATTGGAAATATCAATGCCTTTATAGATATATACACTTTGGACATTTCATTGATATAATTGCAGCCAGACATGAGGTGAATTATATTATTTCCAGCTCCACTTTCGCCTCAGTCCTTCGATTTTTTATTCTCCCTTCCTCTTTTCTTTTCACCGTCTTTCTCTTTTATCTTCAATGAGACCAAGTGAGCTATGGTCAACAAACTTTTGCCTATAAATTCATCGATTTATCGTTTGACTTTTTCTCGCTCTTCTTTCTCTCCAATTTCCCCATGTTCTCTGTACTATTGTCCAGTTCCATTAAGGAGGTTCCATCGTTTCTCACGCCTTCGATAAATTCCAAGTTTAATTGTTCAAAATTCGTACGAATCTTCTCAACAATCATACTCAACTGTGGCTTAAATTTGAGGAACTTTGACCGTTTATAAATCGAGTTACTAGTTGTAAAATATCCTCTTTTTTCGTCACTTCCCATAAGACCTCGTGTTAAAGTTGCGATTTTAAACACTCAATATCTCGATTACCAGACGGCGAAACCTTCTCAAATTTTTCACACATTATAATACGACGCTCAAGAAGATTGACGCAAAATTTCAAAAAATCGTCTTCGAAAAATTGTATTCGATCATTTTGCCGTTGCTTTGCATACACTTTTATGATTATGTCGATAAAACCTCGTTTAAAACCTCCAATTATAATATCCGTTAGATAAATGCTTTCCAACATATTTCCCAAAGTCTAGGTTAATATTTATACGCGAAAATGAATCCTAACGAGTTTCTATCCGGCTGGAGCCACAAGAACGAGTATTCTAATTATTCCGGCCAAAAAAAAGCTCAGCACACGTTTTGATTACGAGGTTTGTCTTGCGGCTAAATTTTACTCTTTCATTTCAACGAACTCGTGAGTTTTTAATAAGAATAATATACGTTTTCCGAGGCAATTTTTTCTTCCCACGAAGGAGGAAGGTAGAGGCTGTCGTTTTTTTTATAACTTTGAAAATGAAGGGTTCCGTAACGAGGTATGTGAAGTTTCAGTCTGTTCGTCCCCTTCATTCATCACCTTTTGTCCCATAGGCGACTATCCGAAGTAGGTGGTAGTAAAAGTCAGTGCGCGAAACGGCGGCTATTTTTTTTCTTTCCTTTTTTTTTTTTTTTTTTCAAATATCTACACACAAGTTCCATACATCCACGGTTTATAGGAGAATAAATGATCGTGGAAAACTGGGAAAGCTTTTGCCGGCTGGTTGTTGTTTTTTTTTCTCTCTTGTCGTACGGAGATATATTTTGCGACGTAGCAATAACCTTCGGTAGCGGTTATCAAAGAGGCGTGTGCGCGGACATTCGAAAAAAGGTTGCTCCATAAAGCGCCATTCTTGCAATTGCGGTTTGACGCAGTAGTACCGCGACAAAAGCAAAACGAGAAAAATAAAAGAAGACGAAAAATAAACGAAAAAAAAGAAGACACACACATGCAAACGGAGGCAGAAAAAACGTGAAAGGAAGTCGTCGAACGACAAGTGCTGCAAAAAGGGACGGAAGAAAAAGTCAAAGCCCGCGATCCCCTTCTCACTTAGATTTTTTTTTTTTGCTTCGAGTCTCTATGTCCCTTGGGAGAATGAAGGCAATAGAGGCGAAGAGAAGGTGACATCAGAAGCAGGCATCGCATTACCTTCCACCCTTTTTCTCTGTCCTTATACATTTTTTGTTTTTTTTTTTTTTTGACTTTTTATTTTTACCTACGGAAACCGTAAGCTCAAATAAGTACAGAAGACCTTCTCCACCCTCCAGCTCCCTCCAACTTGTGAGCAACTACAACAAACAGGATCCCCTTGTGCCTTGAGCTATATTACATATGGACTCGGAATGGGTGCTTATGTCTGTGAAGCACTTTTACATATTGTACGAGTAATCGAGACTGAACTTCGATTGTTGGCTACGATCTGTAGTTAAACCCTGGCTTAACCCTGGAGAAGATCCTCGAGGGTAAATCACCAAGTTGAAGAGCCAACAATTAACAGGGAACCTCATTTAGATGTTGCTACCACTTGGCAGCAACCAATCAATTACGTTTTGGCTTGGACCAAAGCTCGAATAAGATTCAACAAGTAATTTAGTGGATCCAAGTGTTTTGGGTGGGCAGCAGAACTTTAGGGGTAAGAACAGTGAAAGATTAAAACAGTTACGAATCGAGTTGAGATATTGGATGGACACGTTGGCTCAGAAGGATCAATAATGTGGCGATTTAGGGGCCTTCTATCGTTTTCTTGAGATTTTGATGAAAATTTGGATAAATCTTCTTTAATGTCATATGCGAGTGTGGAATTAATTTTAGAAGGTTTCGCCAAGCGGAACGTTCAGATATTTATTGGTAAAAATCACAATTTTCGATAGTCTCTCATAAGAGCTCGGGTTAAAAGTTACATTTTCATCAATAAATATTTTGGCTCCTACATGGTGAAGCCTTCTAAAACTTTGCACACATTTTAATGCAACATCGAAGAAGCTGCATTTAGTTTTTCAAAAAAATCTAAAGAAACAAATGTTCGCAATTTTTGTAATTACACAGCAAGTACATATTACCTTGGATGATCTTGAATTTGGATTATGTTGTTCTTCAGTCAATTTACAACAACTTTTCTTCATTAACTTATGCCCGCAAACCATTTAGTATGTGAGAAAAACTGAAAAACAATTTTTCGATATGAATGTCACGATAGAACTACCTTAATCCGAAATTATTAAGAGTTTTCAACGATACAACTCACGAATTGCTCTTTTCTGGAATATTTAATTGTTTCGTTGAGTCGTGACGTGGTAAAATGAGTTTCTCGTTAAAGGTGCGGTTAGTAGTTGGATTCAAATGTTCAATAAATGCTTATTTAATTCATTGTTTGGTCGATAATTGCGAAATTATTTGGATAAATTGTCCCGGGGCGATGTCAAGTGTGGCGGAAGCTAGAAAAACTTCTTGGAACCTCTATTATCCATTTATCCGGTTGGAAAGTACTCGAAATGGGAGTTGTATGTACCGAACTATCCCTGAAATGGTCCGACAACTTTGCAGTTCTCCCCGTGGTGGACTTTCGCGACGTAGGATATTACACCGATACGACTACCGCCGCTAACTACAAGTACAACTTTTCTTCATGTACGTTGGGGCGTGAGTATTAGTGTCCGAGGGATGTGAAAGACGAGAAACTTTAGCCTGGTCACTTCGTTCTTCCGGAAAATGAACTCGGCGGGACACATCAGTGACCATAAGAACAGAGGCACACGGAGCTAGTTGCGCACGAGAGTGGGTTGTTGATGTGAATAAAAAGATAAATTGTCGACGTATGCGAAAACTTTTGGGCCATTGAGTGCAGGAGGACGAACAATGTCGTTTCACACGATGAGAATCCAAGAGAAATCCTCTCTTGAAAAAGACATTCCAAAGACCATTCAAATGATCGTTAGTTAATCAAAATCTTTCCTTATTTTTATGTTGACGAATGACGGATTAAGAGAAATAAATAAATCAGTTGGTATTGTAAAAACATGACAAACCGTGTCCCCAGAATTCGGCCAATTTTCTATAAAATCGTGCAGTAAAGTAGCAGGACAATTGAATATTTGGATGTCAAGCCAAATTCCGCAGGCACGAGTAATGATAAACTTGAGAATGGTCCGACCAGTTAGAAAGCTGGAGGAAACGAGCGTTAAAACAGATTTTAACGTGATATGGAAATTGAGAACGCTGGACAGAAGTCTGGCGTGGTATGTGACATTTGAAACGACCAGAGGCTTTATTAAATGGGTTTCTCAGTTGAGTTGGGAAACTCATTGACCAATTGTGCATATACATGTATGGTTTGGTGTGTGTGTGTGCAGATCTGGTATGTAGAGAAATGGCAACATGCAGAGTTTGAATAAGGTTGATGCAGCCATGTGATAAACCGAATGGTAAATTGACCCGACGATCTTGTAGATAAGGGAGAGAAGAAGAGGGTGGGCAAGGTTAGCGGCGAAGGGTATAGGAGTAGGATCTGAGCAAGAAGATGGCCCTCTTGCGGTGGTGTCTATCAGGCAATGTGTCCCGAGGCATTCCAGGCTGCTGTTTCAATCGTTGGCAGCAGCACGTACACATTTACAAAGCCTCGAGGCTATACCACGGGGCACGAAATAATCCTGTGTCACATATGAAAGCAGCAGCAGCAGAGTTTTCACAGACTAGTGACTAAATGGAGTACGCAACGTGGGATCCTAACAAACGAAAGCATCAGAATGGCCACGAAGAAGTTTCATTGTGACAGATATTGAGCCCAAAACAGGAGCTTGGCAGGATGATATTTCAAACATAACAACGAGCCCTTGTCTCTTGTGCCAAAGGTAAACTTCATCCCAGGACTACCGCAAACGACTGTCTGCGTAAGTCGGACTAACCCTGGCAACTCTCTCTCTCTCTCTTGCCGACCCTGATGCTCTCCTGAATCTCTTGTTTCCACGTTGCAGCTACAATTTTAAGCCACAAAAGCCACAAACACTGGATGAGCGCGGAATACGAGACTAGAGACTAGTGCGAAATGGAGAAACGGCGATCCTCTCGCGAATTCCAACGGATAGTAAATTGAGCATGTTGCCTGGAACGACATTCACTCGTCTAACAATAATAACAACACCAACAACTGGTGACTGTTATCTTACTCAAAATGCCAATAACTGTGTCGTTTTATCTTGGCTCCCGCGCTACCAGCCTCACGAGACTGATAATATAATAGCATTTCACTTCACCCCGCCAATCTATTCCTATATACGCACAAAACCTTACCGAACACTGTGTTGGAATCATATAAATTTTCGTTCCTTCAACCTATACCTACTGGAGCAGCAAAAGCGAATCGCATTCGCAGGCTACGTGCGATTTACGACTGCCAGAAGCTCGTGGCAGACGATTGCGAACACGCTTTGCTTAGGTCGCTGATATTCCGTATGTGCTACACTTACTGCTCTTCCTCTCTCTCTCTCTCTCTCTCTCTTTCTTCTTATTGCCGTATCTTTCTAGTATTCCAAGAGGGTAAATGTACGTTAGAATGTTCATGAATCTTCAGCCACACACACGCACCCAAAGACATACTCGGGTCTGCTTTCTTTGCGGACTCTGATAATAAAGTGTTTGAAATCCTTGGCCGTGACAAGTCGTTGAATTAATTCGAAGTCAGGTTTATTGCTTAATTAAATCTTTATTTGTACGATCGCGTTAACCGTCAGAGAATCGTAAAACGGTTGAATATGTTGGTGGATCATTTGAGTGGCTGTTTGTTTGTTTTTTTTTTTTTACGGTTCATGTTCCGCCGTGGACCACATTTTTAGACAATCAGAACTTTCTGTCGAGTGGAATATTTATTCCTAATCTGTCAGCTGTCAAAAAAATCATCAAACTTTGTTCCGCTTCATTTGGGTATCACTTTTTATTTTTTAAATGTCAATTTCGATGGTTGGTTGGAAATCGTTGAACGAAACAGTTGAAAATGATCGTTAATACATCAGTTGGTAGTGAGATAAGTGAATTGAAATGGGTATTGAAACAGTTAACTGGCCGCAAGGTCGCGAACCAAGTGTTTATCTCTCATGTGCAGCAGCATATCGTTGATGACAAAATGGCAGAATTCCATGGTTCACGTTATTCGAGGCTAGGTCAGGTGCTGGGTTGCGAATAAGAGAATGGCCATAAGGATGTGGTACAAAGGCATTTGTTGGCAAACTGTAGAGGTTGTAGCTATCGGCCAAGTTAGAGTTGTTCGGAGACTTTGCAAACGAGCTTCAGTCAGCACCCGCTGGCACATTTCCGATATAGAGAGAGAAAGAGAGAGAGAGAGAGAGAGAGAGAGAGAGAGAGAGAGAGAGAAGAGTAACGATTCCTCTGTGCTGTACGTCTGTCTCGCTGTCTCTTTTCTCCTCTAACCCTTTCCATTTATTTTTCCCTACGACAATCAGCCGTACGTCTGCTTGGGGAAACGCGACGAACGGGGTATGGAGCTCGACAGAGAAGAAGAGACGAGTAAGGGGCAAAACATTGCACATAGAATCGAAATTTGTCAAGTGTGTAACGTTACATGCAGAGCCTTAAAAGCGTATACATATAAACGTGCACATATCCATAAAACTCATGTGGCAGTTTCATCAGTTCGAGGACAAGCGGAGAGCCAAGAGGTGAACACAGAGAGGAAGTGCAACAACAAAAAAATGGCTAGACGAGAATTTAATTGCTCTGCTTGACAATTGTGATCGGGCTCAGCCGAGCTTGCACGTTCTCTTGACAAAAGAAAGAGTGTACGATTCGGAAAGAGCTCTGGACCAGACGCGAGAACGCGAAGAAAGACGGATGCGACACTGTAAATGCCGAATCAGCGGCCGCGAGACACGAGAAATAGTCGCAAAAAAAGAAAAACAACAAAAAAAAGAAGAAGCAGATGAGGGAATAGCGTTTCATCCGAAGACAAAAGCCAGTTGGCATATCGCGGAAGAATAAATTTATCTCCGAGCCAAAATTTCTATAACATTCAAGGGTCTTCGGATTATCGGATACGTATATATTTGTGTATAAACCCCGATGAGACGCTGCCAAAGCAAACTTTGCACTTTCAGCTCATGTATTTCGCAACAGAAACGTGCGAAATAAACCTTAAACCTTTTACATCCTCTTGCTGTTTCGTATACACGAGTGATGAAAGATAAAATATATCGCGTGGACAGTTCCATCTCAATGGAGTGGAGATAGAAACTGGAGATACGTATTTATCATGTGCGATATATTTACCGGAGCAGCGGAGCTCCTCCGCCGAAGGAAAATGCGCGTGGAAAGCTCGTGGTTTATGTAGCTTGGAATACGAGACCAAAAAATCGTAATCTCACTACCTCCGTAGATCACGTACCCATTTTGCCTTCGTATAAACATATATTTTTGTAAATATCCACCAACCACTGTTTGTGTGTGTATTTCAAACCCAACCGCGAAGATTCGCTCGTCGGAAGACGCGAAGGATATCGCAAACAAGCACATCCCGCTGATGCTGCTGTTGTTGGAAAACCAAGCAAGACTTAGAACGAGAATACATCGTGAATTGTGCACACTTCCGCAAGATATTTCTCTGCGATCCCGACCAGATACCACTCCAAAGTGTACTTAATCGTTGGACTTCGAACTTCTACGATGTTTGTTAGCCAGCGATCTGTTAATAATTAAGTTGGATTACATGCCCAAGAAATTACGATGCTCAGTGAGGAAGATCGACGAATAATCTTCAAAATGAATAAAAAAATAAAAACAAAAACAAGAAGAAAGACACTTCCTTAGCCTCGCAGATGACTTTTGATGCCATTTGCATGGAAATTGGATTGGATGGACCTGCGGAAAGAAATATTTCCTCGTGAGAATGTAGATTGTAACTGGCCATTAGAATTGGTCCAGTGATTCAGGATTAAAGAGGCGTGTTCGAGTGTCTCCAATTCTTTTTCGAAGAGAAACTTGAGCCTGGGGCCAAGTGATGAAACACTCAAGTGCGAGAGCACACAGAGTGCTCGGGTCATTGAGCCATCGGCGAGAGATAATCTCTATCGGGTCTTGAATTCACCGAGATGAATGAGGTCCGGATGTCATGCGAATATATAGGTATAGAGTGGATGAAAGAGCAAGTTGGACGAAAGGATAGAGATAAAAGAAGGGAATATATGTCTGTTATCATCGTGTATGTGTGCATTGAGCCTTGTGAGAATTCCCAGGAAGTGGAGTTGGCTCCTGCAGGCAAAAAGACGACTGAGGGTCTAGCGGCTTCGGAGATTCCTAGTAAAAGAGAGAAAGAGAAAGAGAGAGAGAGAGAGAGAGATAGAGAGATAGAGAGAAAAATTGGAAGAGCATTTCCTCTTGGGGAATATCGGAGAAGAAAGAGAGAAAGAGTGAAGTAAAGGAGATTGAAAGTATGATGGCACGAGGTGGAGGAAGAAGGTTAAGAGGAGAGGGCAGATTCGGTGTGATGGTTTAGTCGCTATAGATTGGCATCTCGACTGTTTGTTGGTTCGGTAGAATTGGCGAAATCCTGACGAGCCAACACACAGGGCTTAAAACACATCCCCAAAAGCTTACCCCTTTCGCAGAAGCTCTTCTCTCCTTGCCAGCGATATCCTGAGGCTCGCTCGGGGATATCGGTTGATGGCTACTGGCTTCCACTACGACCAACCTTGTTACTCAGTTTCCCCAGCCATACAGGATATAGACATAAACGGATGTTTTACTAGCCTCTTGTCTGCTGCCTTCAGTCTCCTCCCAGTGTTGGCTGGACCGATGCCAAAACAGTGAAAGGCCTACACTGACCTTTATCCCCTTTTTTTCTTTGCTTTTTTCAGACATTAGTTTAGTTTATCGTTAGCTTGAGATATGCCACTTCGAAGGAGAAAACATCAAAAGACATCAAGAATGCAAGATCCTTGGAATTTACTTTGAGTGACAATGTCGATCAAGAGGTAAACAGTGACAGCTCAGACTATTTCAAAGTTAAACAAACCGTGGATATTTGTGAAGAAAGATAAAGAACAGCTGGTCCACTCGAGAGATTGTAACGAATCGCGTCGTCAATTCGAATCCTAAGAAGTTTGATTGCACACGTGGCTTTTGCTTGAGCCTAAACCCAAACCCTCTCTCGTGTTCGATGTTTCATTCATTCTCAAGGGAAAGCAAAGGCTGCTGAAGAGATGAGTCCTTGCACGAATTGGACATCGGTCAAATGGCTTGTCCCTTTCTCCCAATTGGGTCTGTCCTCTTGTCTTACTCTTCCCATTTATTTAACCTTCTTTTATGAGATCAAAGTTATTCCCACCTTGTTCCCACCAAAGTGTACATACCCTGAATGGTGTCGAAGAACGATTGATAGCAGACACGGGTTGATGGCGAGTCGAACGAAAAATCGCTCGAAAGGAAAAAAAGGTTTCTACCCCGCATTATATTTAACCGCTGCCCGGACTTAACATTTTTTATCAGAACTTTAAGGCCGCACCAGCCCAGATTTACGAAGCCATCGATCATCGAATGACAAGTTTCATCAAATTGCAAAGCTTCCAAACGAAAGTGGCTCTAAATAAATGATGAAAATTCACTCGAATTCATCCTGTTACCGTAAGCAACTGACGCTTATATCAAACTCTCGAGACATTTTTTTCTCAACTTTGCCACGTTTCGCACTCGCTGGGATGAAAGTAAAGTAACGAAAATGCAAGTCACGCTGAGGGCTCAATCTCCATTTCTCTGTTTCACTCCTTCATTCCCTCACAGTCTTCCACTCCTCACTTTCCACTTCGTCTTTTTCTTCACCGGTCTCTTCTCACTCTTTCTCATTTCGTAGGACCGAGAAGAAGAAAAAAATAACTACGAAATTTTCACCAACGACGGGAAACTTCGTCAGAAGTGAATTTCAAGCTCCCTCGAGGGTTTTAGAGTGGAACTAGAGCTATGGTTTTGCACGGTAAAAGACGAGATAGAGTTCGAGAGAGAAGTGAGGAAAAGTGCTCACTTTATGTGTGGCTTTGGTTTGCGTGTGAAGTCGTATTTCCAACGAACGCTCTTTTCCAGTGACGAGCAACATTGAGAAAGGAGAAAGGAAGCGTTTCGTGGTTTGAGTCTGAAACCCTATGGAAAAAGGAGTCTCATCCCTAGATTTTCGTGTTCAATGTCCTCAAAGTTGGAATCCTTTAAATCCGATCCCGGAAATCATTTCACCCTTTGAGCCATATTGGGACTGAAGTTGACCAGGTTCTTTTTTTTCTTCTGGTTCTTTACGATCCTTGGGAATTTATAAATGTAAAAAAAAAAATACAAACGGCAATGATTTGTTCATTGCATAAATACTTCGTGAGAATAAACACTCGAATTTCTCTTTTTTTTACCAAAAAATTCATTTTCTACTAAACTACAACGGGAATCGAAATGCCAATTTTTTCAGGAACTCAACACACTTCGAAAAATTTAACAGAATTTTTTCAAATTTTTCCCTCCAATGGTTTCCGTTTAAAAAAATAAAGAAACTATCAATTTTTGAATTTTCGATCTTCGTCTTCAAAATTCGTAATCAGCGAACCGAAAAACTTCCAAATACCAGATTCCAAGTTACGAAAAGTGCATGGCAATTATTCAAATCCTCATGGAAAATTTCAACCAAAAGATTAATCAAAATATTAAAAAAACGTTGCAGTTCGTCGAGAAACGAGTCGACGTTCCAAGTCAATTTGGAACTCTACCATTTTCCCTGATTTTTATTCATTTCGATATTGACATCTGTGCAGAAATGTCAAAAAAACGATAAAAAATGTTCCACAAACCGCGATGGATTTGCTAAGCCATGCAAAATTTTGCACCGTCATACAAATTATGTGAATTATCACCGCGATATCTCGTTCCACGCTCAATGGGGTTCGGCGGTCACGCGCGAGCCTCCACTATCTCGTGGACGCGACTCATCTCCGGCTGGTGTTCGAATAATGCAACCTTCGACCCGGTCATTTTTATCGGGGAACAGACAACCCAAAAAGAAAAAAAAAAAAACGAAAAAAAAAAAGAAAAAAAAAGTGAATATGTAGGTGGCGACTGGGCATGTATAACGCATGATTCCTAAAAATATATCCATAGTAACGCCCGAGAATTCACGATGAAAGATGGCCCTCTGTGACGTGAAAAAAGTTGGCTAGGGGAACGAATACCAAAGTACATTCGATTATGTTCGGACATTTTCACGAAGCGTTGTAAGAAAATAGAGTTTCAAGAGTGTATTCGATCGAGGGCAGAGAAACCTTCGACTTTTTGGCTGTACTAGACAGACCTCTTTATATATATTAAGCTAGTTTATTGCAAATGTATGTACGCAAGGAATGTCGAAGGACCAAAGAGAAAAAAGTGAATTCTTGTTGAAGCATATCGTTCCATTTATTCGACGAGAATGAAGAAAATAAGATCGCAAGGACTACAAATATTGCAGAGGATATAAATGTGTGTAAACGTGTGAAATGAGAGAAAAAAAAAGGAAAAAAGTGTGTAGAGAAAAAAAAAATCGAGTTTTGGGTCCATTCTCGTCTCTCTGTTCGATTGGAACGAATTTAATCGAATAGCAGAGAATAATTGTTTTGATCAATTCTAATTGCTGCTGACGAAGGTTCGGTCTGAAAAAAAAAAAATTCTATATTCGAAGATCCACGTGTCAGATATTTCGAAAAATGATAAATACGTCGACGAGGAGACACGTTCGATTAAATAGTTCAAAAAAACAGTCCCAGGTGGTCAATGAAATTCTATTTTTTTCGATGCCAATTCAATTATTTTTCCAGACTCACACGCACGAGTGAGAATGTCGTTTTACAAAAACGTATTAACAGGATATCGACTCCATTGAAAAAATCGACGTTGTCTACAAATTCCGGCAAAAATATCGACTCGTATTGTTTTTTGCATCGAGTTTTTCGAAGTTGCTGCTAAGTTTCGTCCACAAGAACATCAAACCATTTTTTTCCTTGCATTTTGTCTACATTTCTCTGTTTTTCCTTCTTCTGGAGGTTTTTACTTTTTTTTTTTTCTTTTTTCTTTCATTGTTGAAAGAGCTTGGTGACAAAAGAAAGACGTGCCACAGATAGCAGATAACTTTTCGTCTCTTTGCGACTTTACCCTCCACTCGGTCAGACTCTTTTCTTTTATCCTTTTTTATTCTTTTCTTTAGCTCCCGCGTCGTGACTGTCGCAGCTTTTCGCGGACGAAAAGGTCTCCCTTAGATGAAATTGCGAGAAAATCTTGTCGAATAAGTCTCTCTCTCTCTCTCTCTCTCTCTCTCTCTCTTTCTCTCTCAGCCACGAATTCTCGTAGAAATACATCGTACACTCGGCAAAGGATCGACCAGAGTTGGTTTGCGTGCTGCGTGCTTTCGCAATGTAATATACAGAGGAAAAGAGAAGAGAAGCGAAAGGGCATAAAAAATCTTCGCGTGTCGAACGTGTCGCGAGGGACTGTGCCCGCGGACAAGGATCATATGGGAGGGATTTGAAGCGAGGTGGTGAAGTAAAAAAGAAAAATAAAGAAAGACAGTCTCGGATTTATTTCTATCGAGATAGCGACTGGGGCGAACTCTACGCGGACTAAACTACTGATTATTGTCTTTTCTGTCTCCCCCTTTCGATCCCATATCAATCGAAACCGAATACAAAAAAAGAATCTCTCCTTTTTCGTAAACACTCGATCGGCATTATTTTTATGCACAAATTTCGTTTCCTGTTTCGAAATCCAGCGAAGATCCTTCTCCTGTTTGTTTTCTACATTATTCATCGGCTCCATAATGAGCTCCGGAAATAAATCAAATTCATTTTTGCTCTTCTCAAAGCCCCAGAAGAAAATTTCCGAAATATTGTCCTTTTTTTTCAAACTTTTACGAACAAAAGCAACAAAATCTGTCGACTTTGAGGATTTTTTCTCAAAAACCCTAAAATTATGTTAAATTTCTCAATCAAACGACCAGTCACTCGGAAAAATGAACAACCGCCTGAACAGAGTTCTGCTCTAAAGAAATTTTTTCGTTTCGATCATTCTTTCCGCTACGAATTTTACCTTTGCAACTACAAAAAACGTGTAAAAAAAAGAGAAAAAAAAAACAAAAAAAAACAGTATTGCACGAGAGCAAGAAAATTGGATTAAGTTCCTAGTCCATTAGGGTCGTTCTCGATGGAATAAATCGGAAGTTTAAGCGCATATATTTTCGTAGGATTGAAGTACATTTGTACGTGTCCGTTGTACATACAAATTGTCCTAAAAATACAGATATACACACAATTTGCAAATGTCGTATGTGTGTGTGTGTGTGTGTGTGTGAGTGAACGATTTAGTTAGGAGTAAAATTTGTGCGTGTATTTGTCTGTGTGTGAAACAGTTTGTCACGCGTTTGCTCTATAAACGTTCCGGCAGACACGTTCGTACGCAAACTCATGAGTATTCCCAGTAACTCGAATAAAACTCTGGGGATTCTGTACGTTCTGGCAATATACTCGTGTCCCTTGCCCTGTGCCCTTCGCCATCTTTTTCCATGTCCTACGTGCTCGAATACGACTCGTAGAAAAAAATGAAGGAGAATAAAGCAAACTGCTATCTTGTACAGTATTTTCCACATGTGGCTCAACTTCCGCAGCCTCCGAACCGAATAAATGCTTTGTTTTTATTTTATTTTTTACTTTGGGCGCTGAATTTTCTGTCAAACGTCAAAAAGAGGCTACGATTTTGTTTTTGTTGGATTCATTCATTTTTTTGCTCTTTAAACGTTTGAAAAATTGTATTTGATCATTTTGTAGTTACTTTTTATATATTTTATTATGATTGTGACGATAGAACCTCGTTAATTAATGTTAATGTTGTAAAACCAACAATTATGGCATTTCCAACTAAAAAAATGAATTTGCTTGCTTGTTGTTCCCGTTGGCTGGATCTTGGGCTATCCCGAAAATGCGCATTAGATAAATAATCTCATGGATGCTCGTAGTTTCCACGCTGAGAACGCGTAATATACACGAATTCCAAACATTCCTACCATCGCTGTACAAATTTACATTTATTTCCTTTTTTTCTCTATTTTTTTACTCTTGTTCCATTATTTTTGTGGTTTTTTTGTGTTTTTGAATTTGTCATTCGCATTCGTCTCGAAATAATTAAATTGCATATCAAATCGGACTCTTCTGACTGCAAAAAAAAGCCAAATGGAATTTCTGCATCAAACGATCCAAATCTTCGAAAATAGTAAAATTGACAAAATGATCAATATTTTTTGAACAAATATCGGTGAAATTCTTTTACGTATTTATTTCTTGAATTTTTATTGAATTCAATTAAGAAATGCAGTCGAAGAGTCGTTTTTATTTTTATTTTAAAAATTTGATGAAAAATTGGATCGAAATAAAAATCGTATCATTCCGCCTGACATTCTCCGTCTGTATATATTCATTCGTAAATGTATTCAGCCAGAGACTGAGGGGATAAAAGAGTGTGAAAGAATGGTAAGAGCCTTTGTGACAGTGTCTAGTATTGTGATCACGTTTCTGACTCGAGCAATACACGAAAGGCTGAATTTTACTATTGCACGAAAGAGAGATAAGGATCTTAATAAAATTTGTAACCCCTGTGCCGCAAACTCTATCCGCGTGTCTCCTCATACGAGGCGCTTTTTGCCACCACCACCACCACTTCGAGGTTATATGCGAAAATAACGTGTCCCACGTACGGTCGCGAGTTGAACTCTCGGTGCATAATACATGCTCGTGCTCCTGACTACAAACACAAAATTCTTGATAATCGAATGAAAGAAAAAAAAAGAAAAAAGTAAACATATTCGTATAAGTCATTTTAACGAAGTCATAAAAAAGTAGCTATTTTTTTTTTAATTTTATCGAGAAATTTTGAATTACGATTGATCAAAACTTAACTTGTGAATGAAAGTTATTAATTTTGAGAAGATTTTCAAAAATTTATAACTTTTTTAATAATTATTTTAATGTATGACTCAAATTTTGGATGAGACTTTGTTGCATCGAAAAAAAATGATTACGTTCCAATTATTTCGTACGTCCCGGTACGCCTCTATCTTTATTTCATTTTTATTATTTTATTGTTGTTTATAAAAAGTATCAAAAAAATAATAATTACATTCCATAAAAATTATATAATTTTTTTTTGATGGTTTTTCATTGATTTTGCAATTTGGCCTTTTAAATTTTTGAGTCAATTCTTTTTTAAATTTTCGTCCACGAAATTATTGCGTGTGACTCTGTCAAACGCTGTCAGACAAATTTGAATGTCTTTTCCTATGAAAAGGGAATAATTGAGTTTGTATTTTGCAAAAGGAAAAAAAGATTAAAAAATGAATCGGTTTCCAGTGCGCAGTTGGGTTCGTACATATTGGAAAATATTAGTCACATATTTTCTGGAGATGGAAGAAAAGGAGAGTGAGAATAAAAACGCGAAGGGAGGAAACTGAGTTGAGATTTACTCCCACGTATAAAAAGTCTAGAAATAGGCGGCAAACATAAAACGAGTAAAACATTTATTGGCTCGTGTCCTGGTGCACACGAAGCCAGTCACAGACTTGGCTACGATGCTTCCTTTTTTTTACGACCTTTCCTCCCATTCCCGTTGTGAAAACTTGAACAAAAAATGACAAAAATAAAAAAAAATTGCACCGATGAATTCTTGGGGAGGACGAAACAGAACGCTCCCAAAGCGCTCTCTCCTGCAACCAACTTTTAATGCTCCAGATTCTCGTAACCACCTAACACTTTTTTAAAACACCAGTTCAACGAATCTCCATTTAACCGGACACCATTTTCCTTTTTATACCTTCGTCCTAACGATTTTTATCGAGTTCCATCATTCCATTTTTCGACATTCATTTTTATCGCTCGTCAGATTAACACTTTGGTCTTTACTCCAAAAATTATTCAACTTTTATCTCCGAACTGCAATTTTTTAGGATTTCCTTCATTTGACAGCCCAGTGGCGAATTTTTTTATTGAAAATAAAAGTGGATTCGTTTCGTTTATACTATTTTTGGAAATTTTCTATCGTCATTGGGAACCAATTTATTCTGTTTTTTTCACTTTGAAGAAATTTCGTTAAAACTATCCTGAAAAGTACGTAGTTTTGAGGGAATCCTTACCATTTAATTAGATTTCGACAGAGTACACAAAAAAGATTTCTTTTGAGGGCAACGAATTATTATTATAGAATTTTTTAACACTTTTATCGATGATTTTTAATTGAATTAAAAAAATGGATTTTTTCATAATATACGCACCTGAACTTCTAAGGCATGGTAAGCAAATATGAGGCCAAGCAGTATCACAGTCGACACAGAGATCAGGGTTTTCAGTGCAGTCGAGTAAAACGAGGCCTGAAACAGGAAATAGGATGAAAATTACTTTTTTTTTCCTTCTTTCTGCAAAATATGAAAAAATACGAATATTCGAGGTTTTTTTTAACATTAAAAAACCTGATATTAATTTAAAAAACATAAAAAAAAGTCTTGACGGCGTCGAAGGTGGTTTTTGCAGCAGTTTTCACATTTTCTTTAAACTTTAAAGTCATTTTGTCCTTTTTATACGACGGCGGTGCCCGGAGTTCCCAATGTTATTATATTTTTATCCGTACACCCTTGACTTTGGAATACTCGAGAGGATACGAAGCCATAGAAAGATAGAAGGAGCTCACATGGTGCACAAATCGAGAGTTTCAAAGAAACTGAACGAGTCCCAGGGGGAAGAATATTTTGAGCCAACATTGAAAACGTTTGAACTTTCCAAAGATTAGAATTCAAGATCCAGGGAGGAAGCATTCTTTTGGTTCTAAAAAGAGGATTTTTTTTTTCAACGAATTTTCAGAATAAAATCCTGGCATTGTGCTCGAAAAAATTTATCGTTTTAACTACTTTTTTTTTCGTCCTCCAAAGGATTATTTTGATATAAATTCTCATGTTATATAACTCGTTGGAATATAAACTTGAAGCAAATATCGAGCAAACGCGTTGTACAACAATAGCAGGGTTTCCATCGAGAATTGAAATTTTCATTATGTCGGAAACGAAGCTAGAGTGGGTACTAAATGAGCTCCGGTGAACATCAGAGAACATGAATCGTTCAGAGGTAGAAATACGTATTTACACGTATTTCTGCGTGATATACAGTACATTGTTTCATTGCCACTAAAGTCTATCGAGTACAGCCAATAAACAGGAAATATTTGATTGATTACTGACGAGGAAATAAAAAATTGAACATCAATTAATACGCCTTCTAAAGGCTTCTGAAATCATTCATTTTTAATTAAACAAAAAAATCACATTTGCCATTAGAGTTAATTATTATTTTATAATCTCGTAATCAATTACAAGATAAATTGATGATTTTTGAAATAAAATACATTGAGGTGATAAGCAGGAAATGTTTTATTGATTTCTGTCAAATTAATTCAACATTTAACTGTTATTTTTTCTGTTTTTTGACATTTTTTTGCTTTGGACTCGTTTGGCTTGTCAAAAGAATAAAAAAAAATGTACAATATTTCAGAAAGATCAATCGAACAGTTCGAAAATGATTCTACTCAAAAAGTCGTCTTAAAAAAATGTATTTTAGAGACAATTATAAGGCCTTAATAAATCTCTGCTTCAAAAATGATCGATCATATCATTATTAATTGATGCGATTCATTCATTTCTCATTATATTCGATAAAACAATAATTATAAGAGAGAAAATTGTGGAGCTGCAATAACTCATGATAATGCACAACAGAGCTGTATTTTCTCGAGTTACCACGACGATTCGAGGTGGTCCTGCGCATGTCAGATTCGACCAGCAGAGATCCTCGACACGAGTATAAACCCCCGAGTGAGGCAGAAAATCTAACGGAATACTTGGTCACGCCCTGTACAATAAAAATTGGTGATAATGACCCTCGCATTCCAATTATATTCTTCCAAATGCACTCCAATTATGTGACATTGCTTTTCTCACTTTTCCGCTTCAATAATTCCATCAGGATTGACAAAAAATGCATAAAATGAAGAAAATAAAATAGAATTAAGAATTCTTTCAATTATTCAATCTTTTCACCCTGTTAAATCAAAATTTCTACAACCAAATTGGATTTTATTGTAGGATTAAAAAAAAATTTAATCAGTTTCCGAATCGCCAACGACAAAATCTGAGTCAATGGTAGAAAAAAAAAAAAAAACACAATAAATACTCAAGAACAAATCTTCTGGCGTTCAATTTTCTTCCTAATGAGTTTTCTTTATTTTTTCCTTCCAGAGTTTTTTCTCAATTTCTTTCTCAATGAGTCCAGCTCAGTTCGTATTTCCGTTTTCATCTCGTTGTCTGAAGGTTTTGCAATTGTTGATTGCTCGATGATTTGTCATTGGAAATAAAATGATCAATTATTCACGAGTGTACAGATGTTTTCTTGAGAATAGTAAAATGTCATTCTCATTCATCTTCAACGCTGCAAGAGAAATCTTAGAGATTCTCGAACTGTCTGTCCGAGCTCTTCATTATTCGTACACGATATTAATGGTCGTTGAAATTGATTATCTCGATGCATTTAAACTCCATCTCTCTTTAAATAGAAATGAGCCACTCTCATCATTCTCTTGGTACATCCAGACGAGCAGCACTCTCGAACTTTCGTTTTATAAATATATACCCTCGTCTTTTGAAGCATGTTCCTCTCGATCTTTCCTGCTTATTCATCCCATCTTCCAACCCACATTCCCAGCGTCTCTTCCTTGCTGAGTATTTCTCTTTCTATTTCTGAGCCTAGAAACCGCTGAATCCTACTCGCTGCTATCAAGCTCAAAATTCATATCCTTGGACTTTAGCTCGTTTGAGTTTCACTCGTTACTAGTTTGTCGAGAACGTCTATCACGTTAATTGAATCACTTTCTTATATTCCAACCTAAGAAATTTGACGAGGTATCGATCCAAATTAAAAATCTGATCATTATTTTTGTCGCTCAATTTTTCATCAGTTATTCGGTCGAACGTTGACAAGGAATCGAAAAAAATTGGATAGAATTATTCAAACAAATTATGTCTGCAATCAATCAAAATTTTTTATTTATTATTTTATTCATTTTTTATCAATCAAAATTTTTATTCATCAATTTATCTATTTTTTATCAATCAAAATTTTTTATTCATTATTCCACTGATGCAATTAAAAAAAGTCAAATTAATTGGAAAAATAAATACTTAGATTTATAAATTTCTATGGGATTTAAAGAAACAAGTTTATTTTATCTTTATGCTCATTTTTCTCGAGTTTTTGAAATTTTAAACAAATAACTTGTCAGATTTATAAAAATCCGTGTGATTTATAAAAAGACGTTTATTTGATCGCTGTAGTTATTTTTCTTGAGCAACTTGTTCTTTTCGAGTGAAGTCTATAGGCAAATTTACTTGTCGATAGGATCGATCTTTCAATATTTGCAATTCTGCTCTTGCAGCATTTCTATGAGGGTAGTTTAGGGAACTCGTGTGTAGCTGTGTGCTCAGGAAGATCCAATTTTTCTTGTAATTCTCTTCGAGTGTAGATTTTGTTCATGCATCGATGCATGTTGATAGAGCACTAGAGAATACACACGCGGTATCTCCCCAGCTTTATCTTCTTGTTTGTGTGTATTTGTGTGCGTGTGTGTGTGTGAATGTGAGTGTACCTGAAACTCGGTCGATTGGTCCACGTCGCTGAAGTTAATTAAGCTGGACCCTTCGTCTTTGCAAACACACACACACACACACACTTTCTCTATTTTACTCGCTCTTCTTCTCTGTCGTTTCATCGTTAACAACCTTGCCACTTTATCGCCTGATCCCTCTTCCTCCAGTTGTTACTCCCTCGTGAAATTCATCTTTGGCCAAAAGTTAAGTGATTAATCGCTTGTCGCGAATAAAATCTTCAACGTGCCCCTAATTAACCAGCGACTATGAGCCATGTTTTTATTATTCAAAAATGAAAGTACGAGAATGCACTGCAAAGTAGCCAGTGGTCCACTTTTTCCCCAAGTCCTGAATACAATTTTTTTTTCTTTCCTTTTTTTTTTAAATTGAATTCATAAGTATAAACAATGACGGTAGATTTTTTTTTTTCACCATTTGTCAACAGTCCAAACATTCGATAACGGCCAAAGAATAGATGGAGCCACGTCCTTGACCCCCTTCCAATTATTCGGGGATTTAATCGTCGACAGACACAGCCTCCGATCTCTCATCGAATATTTATAGAATTTACAGTCGAAAATCGAAACGACGGAGTTCGAAACTGCCGAGAAGAGAGAGAGAGAGAGAGAAAGAGAGAAAGAGAGAAAGAGAGAGACAGAGGGAGAGAGAGAGAGAGAGAGAAGGGGATCGTTAATAACGAAACGCGTGTCTCGTGATCGAACGACCGCTTGTCCTTGATTATTCAGCTTTATTGGATGTTGTTATACGATCTTTTTTTTCTTCTTCACTTCGAAAATCCTGAATCTGGGATTTATTTCGTTGTTGGTTGAAATTACAGGATAATAATTGATCCGAGAGTGAGAGGTCATTCGTCATGTATATATAAATATATATATGACCTTGGAAAACTCCAATTGAAATTGAAGGACTCCAATAAAATCAGTTTCGGGAATAAAAAAAATTCGATATACATTCGACAAATTGAGTAGTTCAATTGTCAAACATTTGTCCCAGTGAATTGTTGCATGTACTCGTGAAATCTGTCCTTCGGATTTTCCATATAAATTTAAATGTAAATCCAATCTTGGAAAATTTCGTCCTTTATTATTTTAGAAGATGATTTTTAAAAAAAGTCAATAACGAAATAAATGTTTTAAATCGATCAAGTGTCGAGGTTAATCATTGAATTCCAAGCTTTTCCTCATTCCTTTGCCATCTCATACAGACTCGACAGTCTTGATTACATTTTCATTGAAATTTCTAATTAAGCGTTCGACAAACTTTGGGCTGTACCATCGGGATATGAAGTACAGTGAGAGGACACGTTCACTTACATTATTAATCGGCAAGAAGCTTAATCGATAATGCACATTCTTACACGTGTCTACAATATGCTCATTATATATACTTACAGCTGAGATTGTTTCTGACAGAAAAGCTTTAAACCCCTTTGGATAATTTTCAGTAACTACTTAGCCATTAGTTTTTCAAGTGGAAAGAAGCTTCGAACATTCTTGGAAGTGGGTTCAATTAATGTAGATATATTATTTAACTTTATTGCGAAGGCGAGCTACCGGGACGAGAAGTCAAATAACATTTTAATCAATTGAATTATTTGAGGAGAAAATTATACTGCACTTTATTGCAAATACTGGCTAAATGGTTGGAGATTGAGCAAATATGCATAGGAACAATTTTGTAGAGCACAAAATTTCCTACAAAAAAGTTCCCCGCGAAATTCTTGCATCTATAGCCGTTTAGCCACGAAAATGGTTTGAGAAGCAATATTTGTTTTCGACTCGAAATTCAGGCCTAAGTTTGAGTTTATGATGAAAAAATACCAAGTATTATCTCTCTAAGTCTCCTGATCGTACATCGAGGTCACTCGGCTTGATGTCAGACATTCATTTGTATAGGAAGCCTGTTGAAAGCCTGGCTATAAACTTGTAAAACCATTGAATTAATTACAACGACATTATCGACACTTCAACGTCTTGTGCTTTCGCTGATAGAATTTTCCGATTAATCCCATTAACAATATTAAATCATAGTCGTCTCGTTGGATAAGAAAGTTAAGCTTTGACTGAGATACTTACACTTGGCCACTGCAGTGAATAACTGGGTCAATTTGACCCAAAGCATACTTTATCGGCCCGTCGTTAGTAATGGTCGATTTTTATTGAAAAAAATCAGGAGTACACTTGGAACATTCCTTAATACGTGTACATGATAAAAATTCCAAAAAAATCGAATTTGACAGTTCAAAAAAATTGTGAAAAAATTCAAATACCGATATTCTTCAATTTTTATGACTTTTGAGATCGAAAATCGTCGATTTTTGAAAAAGTGACGGATTTTCCGAAAAAGTATTTAAACAATTAAACGTGGCTTGTTTTCGCATTTTAAAAAATCATTATCACTTATAATTATTCGTAATAATTACCGGCAAACATTCGTTTTGGGTCAAAATGACCCAGAGTGTCAACGAAAGTTAATAAAACTATAATAAAATGACCAAATAAAATATTTCAAAGGCGAGTTGTTGTTGCAAGAGAAAATGTAAAGTCTTGGAATTCCTGAGTTTCATTGAGTCGAGAAACATTAAATTCAGGATTCGTTTACAAAGAGAAAGGAATGAAAAAAAGAAGAGACAGAGGACTTTTCCTTTCTTTTTTTTTTTTTTTTGGTTCACAGCGAGGGCTATTCAAATTTATTTTATAGAGAGGCTCTGAGAGCAGAAGTATTTTGTGACAATGGACGCAGAGTGAGAAAGATAAAGAGAGGGAGAGACGAGAGCCCATGGAAAATTCGAACAAAGCAGGCAGGGATGAGTGTCGTCACTCGATGCTTTAAGAGCAAAAGCTTGTCGAAGAAGAATGAATTACATAAGCTCTCCTTCGGGTCCCATCGCTCCTCAATTATCTAACACCATTTACTATCACTGATCCTCCGAAGTCGTCGAGTTTACGTTATTCTAGTAGATTTTTTTTCGTCTCGCTCCACTTTTCCCTTTTTTTTTTTTCTTTACGCCTTCGTCCTAAAAGCTTGAGAATAAGCTTCGTTTAGTACACACACTTTGTGCATATAGCGAACTTGTCATTTTTCCTCCGGAGTAGGTTTTAAAATGAGAAAAAAAAAAAAAATTCTAACCGAACAACGTTTTTTTGGCCTTGGACATTAGAAAAGAAAAGACGAGTCCGATATCGTAAAAAAGTTGTTTTTTACTCCTTTATCTTCGAAAACGAATGTAAACAAAAAATAATTCATTAATATTCAAAAGTCTGATAAGAAATTTTCAATATTTTGCATTAAAAGTGACTCCGAGTGTACATTTATGAATAAAATAAAGTAACTCACTCGATTCCGGGCAATATTAACGTCCTCGATCACATAACCAACCCCTCAAGGATTCATTTTGATTTACATAGACAGCAGCAGGAGTAGCAGCAGCTCAAATAGTATATTTTTAATAAACTGCTTTGAAGTAGAAAACTTTAGCGGATAAACTTTTCTCAGTACAAAACTCGTTACTTACTTTTTCTTCGTATTCCATTATTATTATTTTTTTTCTTCTTTCTTTTTTTTACCTTTTTGACCAACGAAAGAAAAAGAAACAAAATTACAGAGTACACGCAGATCGATTCTGGTCGAACTTTAGCTAAAAAGCGACAGAAAATTCTCTCATCGTTTTTTCCTTTGTAACAATACGACAGAGAAAGGAGATAAAGCTCATTAATTTTTTCTTCTATCCGTTGATACGTACATTCATATATTGCCCTTTTTTCGTGATGGGAAAAAGCGGAAGTTGTACGCGGACTCAAAAGGAATAACTTTGTGGAGGAAAAAAGCCTGTTTCCGAACGAGAGAGAGAGAGAGAGAGAGAGAGAGAGAGAGAGAGAGAGAGAGAGGGAGGGAGTTTATTACGTAAGATGTCAATATCGAGGGGGAAAGATAAATAATAAAAAAAGTAGGAAGACGGTACTCGGGATTTTTTTTTTTGACAAGATCCACGTGGGTTCACAATATTTTCTACTCGACAAAAAAAAGGCAGTGAAGGGCACAGAGAGGGAGAGAAAAAAGTGGGCAAACATATTTTTGAGATACTTCGATTCTTCCTGCCCCCCCCCCCCCCCTCCTAGTCTCGACTTCTTAGCAGGATTATAAATCCGTCATTGATAAATGTAAGTCATGACAGCTTCGATATATATATATGTAGAGCATATATTAGGAGCAAGAATTTTCAACCCCAAAAAGCTCTTTTGCCAAAGGTTCAAGAGTTAAGCCAAACGGTTCGAGGGCATCTTCTCGTTCTCACCCTTCGAACGAGCGGAAAAAACAGGGAAACTGAAGGGCAAGAAAAGGAGAGAGAAAAAAAAATCGGAAAATACACTATCGCAGGGTGGGTACAGTCTCGTCTTCAACCCTCATTCGTTTCTCTCTCTCTTTCTCTCTTTTTCTAAGAGAAAAAGATGGATAAAGAAAAAAGTCGTCGCATGCGATATCCTCTCGATTCTCCCCGTTTCACGGTCCAACAACAAGGCGCCGACAAAATATCGCGATGAAAAGCTCCAGCCCAGACGAGAGAAATCGCGACGCACAACGCGTTGCAAACGCCCTTAGGACGATTTTCTCCCCCGCGATTTTATTTTCCTCTCATTTTATCCCCTTTTTTTTACATCGTTATTTTCGAAAGAAATCTGTCGATTAAACGCAAATATCGAGTGTTCATCGACGTGGAAGCTTGAAATTTTTTCACATTTTCGAAATCCTGTCTCGTGAAATGAAAATTTCTTCTATATACGAACGAATGAGTTACGTGACAGTTGACGATACGAATCGAAACGTTAGTTACGTAATTTAATTAATTACGCAACAGGTTTAACGTTCAACCAAATACTTAACCATTCGATTAAACGATCGATTTGTTGACCAATATCCCAACGTTTTTTTTTTTTTTTTTAAATCTTTTTTTAAAATCTTATTCCTACAAATTACGTAACAATCGAGTGACGCAGGTCAAAGTTATTGATGCCCCAGTCACGCACAGACGTCTCAAATGCCATTATTCCGAGTATTAAATATTTGAAAATGTTTTTGACAGCTTCACCCTCCATTCCCCTGCCTCTTTATATCTTTTGTCATCGAAGTATTTTTGTCTATTCTCTGCTTCAATAAAACTTCCCTTTACTTCTGTACTATTATTCCATTCATTATATAAGAATAATAATTTAAAAAAAAAGATAAACATTGAGAAAAACAATGTTTCATGGCTAATTATTATTGAGATTTTACAAATATCAATGCCCTTCAGTTTATATGTCGAACACGTTCTCTCTCTCTCTCTCTCTCTCTCTCTCTCTCTCTCTCTCTCTCTCTACCATTATTGAATTCAACTTGAACAATGAAGGGCACAGGGATGAAGAGCACTCAAGCACACGTGTATACCCATATAAATACGTATATATGCATATATTATATCCATACGTATATATAAATATAGATATATGTATATTATTCGTAATATACGTATATATAGGCCTGAACATGGACTATATACGGTACTGGCGGCTTCTTGACCGCTTTAACAAGGGCTTGTAAAGTAACTGGAACTACTGGTGCAAAAGAGATGGCGAGAGGGAGAGCGAGAGAGAAAGAGGGATAGCACGTAGTACCTGATATATTCCTACGTGACATTGTTTACTGGCATTACATATTCTCATTAATGCATGTCCTGTGCATCTCATATGACGTGTATTATACGAACTTTTATCATAAATTAATGCAATAACCTAATAACTTAATTAATATTTTCGAAAATGTTCACATTGTTCAAGCACTTTTTTTCCACTGAATTACGAAGCTACTTGTTTCTTCGGTCTTTTTATTGTGTCAAGTTTTTTTTGTTTAAACAAGTGGTTTGAGCGCCCGTTTTTCAATTTTTTTAAATGGTCCATGTATTTTACGTTTGCATATTCTCAGCGGAGTAATTATATTTTAAATGCAACAGATTTTTAATGAAAAGTTTATATTTTCCACGGTATAAAAATTAACGAAAATACCAGATAATCCCCCGATTCTATTCCTCACTGTCATCTCTCAATTCTCAATTAATTTATTAATTAAGAAACAATTAAAAACTCATTAAGAATTAATTAAAAAATAATCAAAAATTAATTACTTCTCCTCGTGTATCCTGTAAATTTAATCATCGTTTGATTCCTTCAAAGCAGCCTTAACCATGTTTTCCGCGCACGTTCTCGCACTTCAAGATTTAAATTAAAAAGAAATTTCACAATCGTCGATCCAGCAACAAATAGAAATTAAAAAAGAATATAAAAAATCTCGAAATCCTCGATCGACCATAACGATCATTATATTTGAAAAATCTAAATATTTTTTCAGTACAACGCACTGATTTTATTTAATTTTGCAATTATTTTTGAGCATGAATCCCGTGCCTTTTTCGGTGCAGCATCCCTCTTGTTTTTTATTAATGACCCGAAGCTCCTCTCGTTCTTGAGCCCGTTGTACAACGAATCTAAATTATCCACTTGGCTGACATTAATAACGAACTAATCAACATACTTTTCTTAATATGTATACATGTACATCGGACAAATATAAACAACATCAGCAACTTGAGAGGTGATTATGCAACGTCGCGGAGACGCTTTTCTTCTCGGCAGGTGTATGTTTAACCTGTAGGTATGTTTATGTTTCGACTGTGTTTTCATGTGTGAGTGTGTGTGTGTGGGTGTTCTTGTGGGGCTGTGTGTTAGAATGCAGAGTCAGCCGAGCGCGTAATTAGCCCCTCACGTCTTGCAATGTGTCCCTTCGTCGTTATATACGTACGAAACAAGCCTTGTGCTGCGACCGAGGAAGGATGTGACATAGGGTGCGTCTCGCGTATCGTTAATGCTTGTGTTTCCCAAGTCTCTCCTGGAGTTAATAATCCAATACGAAAATTCGATGCCTGAATTTGTCAGACGTTCGAGAATTAGGTCTCGAAACCTTATCCTTTACGTTATATGGATAATTTAAGGAGTTTCGGTACAAGTGACGAAATGCAACCATTTTATTCAAATTTCTGCAGTACGTTCATTCATTTATCCTGAATATGGAGTCCAAGTTTCAAAACGATTGTCTACAGCGTTTCTACAAAATTCTCAAATTAATAGTCACTTTTTAACACAGAGACGTGCCTACGCTGTCCCTAAACTTCAGTCATGTGCATTAAACAATACGAAAAAATGTAAAAAAGGTTATAAAAAACTGTCAAACCACTGAAAATATCGTTACAATTATGTCACCAGAGAATGAAATATTTCGTCTACATCTTTTATTAATTATTCATTTTTTTGTCAATGAAAACGATCAATTTTTCAGTAATCATGGAATTTTTACACGAAATTTTGTTTTGTGAAGTTGGCGCTTTGCTTGGGAACAATAGAATTTTCCTCCTGATTCTCCCAAAAGATAAGCTGAACCATCAAATTGTATGATTTGTACTGGAACTCCGAAAAAATAGCGACTGTGAAGTGAACAGTGGGACTTGGAATCTAAGCTTTTTTTCGGTTATTTGTGAGAAAGAAATTTTTCAGAATGATTTGTTTTTTTTGTTCTGTATGTTTTTAAACAATTATTATGCAGTTGATTTCGAATTCCGTTATTTAATTATTCAGATTTTTGTTGTTGGTAGATCGTCGATATTTCATAACGCAGACTCAAATGAAAACATTGAAAAATCACGTTGAAAAATAGTCGGAATATAAATATAATAAAATGCTTTGGTGCATCCCGACGATGCAGCGATAAACATCATGAATAATTGATCATTGCGTTAAAAGTGGATGAATATCAAGCTCCTCCGCGTTGCGACGCCAGACCATAATATATTGCCATTGCTATCCTCTCGTCTCATTTTTTCTCGAAGGCTTAACAACAACGTGTCGAGAGAAAAAAAAGTACCTGATTTTTTGGGATCACAGAAGCTCTTGAAAAAAAAACGTCTCATTTGTGGCCTTCAATCCTTTTGGCAATTTAATTTTATCGGACCATTTGCTCGTGTAGAAAGTCCCCTTTTTTTCTTCTTCTCTGGATTTACCAAAAGACGATCAAAAACATTGTACAACGGAAGGCAATCCGCAGCATATTTTGATCTTTTTGTTTCGTTGAATACGTCAAAATTATCATAAAAAATATTGATATAAAAAAAATTATTAAAAATCAATCAAAAGTCCGAACAGAGGTAATTTAATCGAAAAAAAATGAAATAAAACAAACCTTGGTATAAACTCCAGCGCTGGAGAGCTCGTTCTCGATAACCATTACGATGATCCCAAACATTCCCATGACGAGGGCGTAGTCGCTAATGCGTTTTCGTTTCTCGAAAAGTGCCTTTCGGCGTCCTAGTCGATAGCCAACGTTTGGCTTGTGTTTCGATGCGGGTCCTATGCTACCGGACGGACCCTTCATCGGACCACCACCGAGACCTCTCTCGTCCATGTACCTCGGATATTCCGAGTGTACCCCGACCAGGGCAATACCGGCTTCGTCCCCACCACCTCCGCCGATAACACCCCCGACGTTGCTCCCACATCCACCACCGACACCACCGGGCATTCCCGTTCCACCCCCGCTGCTGCTCTTCATCGCACCGGGAATCGAGAGAGTCGACACGGGCTTCCGCAGCTGTAACATTACATCATTTACACGTTCCTCTTCCGCTTTCATTTCACAATCACCAACGATTCTCTTTTACAAAAGATAAAGGAAACTAAAATCACGTCTCACCATTTTTCCTTTTTTTTTCCTTTTTTTTCACTGAACAAGTATTTTTTTATCGGAAATCGAACAATCGCTTCAACTTCAAATCATTCGTTTATTTCCGTTGCAATATTTTTTAGACGATTTCATGCTATTTTATTATTATTTTTTTTACATTTTTTTTTTTTTTTTTTCAGTATTTATTGCTGGTTTTGTTATCAGGTGCGAAAACATTTGAATAGATACGAAAAGCGTGCATTTCCATTTAAATCAACGTGCATTTATTCAACAGCGTGCGTTTTATTTTCGTGGACAAAGTGCGGATGCAAACTGTGCTAAATTTTGTGCAATTATTGGGGAAAAGTAAAAGAAAAAAAAAAGATCATGATTTAAATAACAAATTCTTTCGCAACTCGTCGTGCCATTGTTTATTTATTTTATCAACAATCTACGTGCATCGGTTATGCTAATACGTGTCAATTACGCTATTACATGATCATGAATCGTGTGAACGAATCTCCACGTCGAAAGTTTCATCGAAAACAGTCGTGTACACTACGATTAAAGCATTTTTTTTATTTTTTATATTTTTTTTATTATTTTTTTTATCGTACGAAGTCGATTGGCGGTGTCGTTGATGGATGGTTTTCCAAATGTCGTTGTTGACTTTTCGTTTGTTTTTTTTGTCATTCTTTTTGTTTTATACCTCGCCTTTCAAATCTATGAATAATTTCACGGAATCCCAACTCTCCGGAGATAAATTGAGAGGCTTGATGTGCGAATGATCGATGCACTAAATATCGAGGCATTGATGCTATGAGAAATGAGAAACAAATATGCTTTTTGTTTTGCGGTTGCATTTATTCGGTTGCAAGCTTCGCATTACCAGAGGCTTTTTAAATCTTTGCATCTACAGTATTTAATGGCATTTTGATACTCCCTTCGTGCGAAATATCCGTTTCGTCAACAGCAATAATAAAAATCAGAGAATATTATACCCACAAGTTTATTCGCTAATAAAATTTTCGTCATTTTCCATCCAACAAAGTTCATTGATCGATTTTTATTTCTTTTCTTAATTTTCATACAATTGGGGGCTTAATTCCTTGTTCAGGAAATCCCATGCCTTATGAAATAAACGTTAAGCTCCAATTTGGTTATTATTCATGAACGAAACCGAAGCAGATGTGACTGAATTGAGATAAAGAAAAGAAGAAACAAACTGAACAGCTGATGAAATCTCCTGAGATAATTAACTCATCAGATATTCTCGTAGTTCTTGAAACTTGTCGTGTTAATTAATAAATGAGTATCAGTGATGCAGTCTTCTTGGATATCTACGAGCAAGTTCAGCTGAATTCTTAAAAGTAAGGATTTTCATGATCGTGGTTCCATTTGGGTTATTTATTTATTTATTTCTTTTTTTTCAAGAACGAAAAAAAATGAATATACAAGGAGATAAAAGAATTGTTAAATTATAGGAAGGTTTTGATTTGAAAATATTCAAAAGAATAAAAATCCGAGGATACTAATGTCTTCAAATAATTCGAGTAGAAATAGAGGGTTTGAAAAATGGTTCTTTGGCAAGTAAATAGAATTTCGAAGTTTTGAATTAATTAGGATAAGCTTAAACGATTGGAAAATGAATGAATGAGCGTTGGCTCGAGATGGAGGTATCATCAAAGTGAATAAAATTAAGGGTTTACGTGTATTTAAGGCGATTGGTGAAGCCGGGAAGAATATAAAATTGGTAAAGTCGAGGGTTTATCAAGCGAACGTAAAATAAATTTCCATTAAGAAGTAAAAGGGGGAAAAGAGACACTATAGCGTAGTGTTCACGTCTCTTTTCCTTCTCTCTCTCTCTCTCTCTCTCTCTCTCAACGTTCTCTTCAACCTCGACCCCTAACTTCACCATTTTTTATCTTTTTTGCTTCTTTTCTTTTTCTTCTCTTTTTTTTTCATCTCATCTCATCTTCTCTACTACTTTGGCGATGAAAAATTGATTTTCCCTTTGAATATTCACCGTACGACCGATCGCGCGCTCCTACAAAGGCACGGACGCCTCCAACACCTGCTCGTTTCTGTGCCTCTCTCGCCAAATGAACAATGGAAGAGAGAGAGCACAAAATCTTCTTCGTCAAGGATGTAGGCATGCACTAGAATTTCAGATTAAGAAACCAAGTCCAATCTCATGAGAGCGTGTGAGGAAAAAGAGTGATAAAAACCCACGACGTTACAAAATCCCAATATTCTGTTTTTTTTTTCGTACTTTATTTTCCTTTAACGCACCGTAGGGACCTGTACAATTTTTTTTTTTTCCATCTAAATATAAATCAACCGTCGCATAGAATCACATTCTGACGAAATGCAGTCGAGCTTTCGAGACGTTGCAAATCATTCTACCAACTCAAGAGAATTCCTTCGTTTGCAGAATTGTTTGAACGAAAGTTTTTTTTTTTCTTCCCTTCTTAACGTCTCGCCCAAACGATCTTTAATTGCATAAATTCTCTCGAATCAGGAACTTGTTTTCGAACAGTTTGAATGAACGTAAACGCTGAAATAATCGCTGATCTTCAAGTTCAATACAAATATAAACTTTCTCTCTCTCTCTCTCTCTCTCTCTCTCTCTCTCTCTCTTTCTATCTGTTAATCGAGAACCAAGATCATTCGTTGTATCGACCAAGTGCATCAGTCACAGTGGCATTTGTGGTCAATAACTCGATGCAAAATCGAACTTCGTGAAATTCGATATTTCACAGTAAAAACAAGCGACACCCATATCCACAGAGTACATAACGAATGGTATCGTAAGGTTATGATTGATATATGTGAAATTTGCTGATATAGGATTCCTATCGTTGCTGCCCATGTATAACCCAGTTTGTCTCGCGTTTCTAACTCACCAACAACTGGACAATACAACCATTGGACACACGTCGATGCATAAACCCTCCTCGTGTCAATTTACGAGGCACGTTCGATCCCAAGCTTGCGTTCAACGATGAGACCAAACTTCAGTCGCTCTTATAGTTTTACCGATTGGCTTATTTCAGAATTTTACTCTTTTCCACGACTGTTCGGAAGTCAATCCAATTGGATGGACGAGTCTGGACACTTTTACTTTCTGTCGAGCTTTCTGTCTCCATTGACCTCTCTTTAATTTTCGTTTCAAGAGGTAAAACCACTCCAGGATTTTGAAAAAATCCTTTTTTTTTAGTAAAATATGCTTAAACAATAAAAAAACCAATAACCGACAGTACCGTCAACAAAACTCTCACGATTTTATTGTCGAACTATAAATAGTTCGAGATTTTCAGAACAGATAAAAACTCTTTGGCGTTTAGTTCACAAGACACAGTTGTCAAAACGACAAAACGTTTGGAGAATAAATTTTCAACTGCATTATCAAATAATAATATCTAGTCGTTTGAAAAGTTTCAAATTTCACAAAACTACGTAGTTTCAAACTTGATAAATTTGCAATCGAACTTAGGACCATTTTTTTGAATATATTTGCCATAAAAAGCAATAAAAAACGTCATATTTTTTGAAATAACATCAAAATGACATTGCACATGGAAATTTAAGTATAAAAAATTTAAGTTAGACCGTAAAAATGTGAAAGTTTGTCAACGTCAAACGTGCCATGAATTGACGTCCTGGTGACAAGGTCCAAAGTGTGAAATTTCTTCAATTTGTTGATCAAGATTGTTGCAGTAACTTTCAAATTGGTCACGTTCAATTGATGGACTCGTGTAATTTTCTCGTAACGTAAGAAGTAGTTTAAAAACAAGGGGTGTTGCGAGAAGTAGTTTGAAAATTTGTTCTTTTTCGTTGTTTCTTCAAAGTGGTAATAAATGAAATATAATTTTTATGAGGGAACAATCAGGATAGAAGATTGTGTTCTTACGTGATAGGGACGAAAGCAATAGCATGTAGTTCGCACGTGGAGACAATTAAACGTAACGTGTGTAGGAGGACTTTCCCTGTTGCCGCACTGTTTCTCTTCCACGTTTACAGAAACTCACGAGTATAACAAATACGATAGAGGGAAAATTAAACGTGCGGAAAGTTAGGGTAGGCACGTGTTTCTCTTGAGGTCTTTGTACGTACAACCGGAAGTGCTATTCCTCGTTCCCCGCCCCAAGGTCGATACCGAAAACGAAACTTGTCCAGAATAGGGGCTAAACTGACGATTGTTGCTCATTCGTGACTCGAACTTTCAAACTAATGAAAATTATCTCAGGATGAGTGAAAATTTGTGTAGGAATTCCAAATATTTATTTTTCGCAATTAAACAATACGACTTAATATTTAACACGACGATTTTTTTAATCGAAATTTGAAAATTCATCAAAAATTTCAATTTAAATATAATTTTTTTTTTTTTTCATTGTTTCTTTTGCGAGTTAATCTCTCGATCTCGTTTCACTGGTTCTGTGAGACCCTCCAAAGTAAAGTTCACAGCAATTCTTTGCAATTAGACGAGGGCCCAGGGAAACTGTGACGGAAAACCTGGTAAAAAGAATTTTTATTTATTTTTGTTGACTTTAAGTTTGTCAGCACTATAAAAAACTCAGAAAAACTGTCTCCCAGCACTCAGTGATTGATAGACGATTAGGTGAATGGGTAAGTGGTCACCGAACCAAGTATTGACGTCGTGAAGCTGCTTAACTTGGACGATAGCCAAAGCCACGGGTCGCGGCCGCACATTCATCGCGGTGGATGTTAAAAATACGACATTTATCCTTAATTACTAAAATTTCGAATATTCCATACGATTTTCAATGGGAATTTCAAACAGTGGATAAAGATGTTGTCAATTTTGTGTAATCTTCGTAACACAAGGATTAAGGAAGAAAATCCTAAGCTTCAAGGATCAAATGAATTTAGTAAATATGCCAGTCACGAAGTAGAGAATCGTCTTTAAAATATATTTGAAAAGTTAGTGTGAATACGATCGCGGTTTTTCTCCTCGTGTGGATAAGTCGAATGGCCCTCTGCCAAAATGTAGAGTGACGCAAAAATGCTGCTATTCGTGAAACGTCCTTCGTTCTTATCCTCACCATATTCTTGTATAAGAGAGAGAAAGAGAGAGAGAGAGAGAGAGAGAGAGAGAGAGAGAGAGACGTTCGTATATGCATTTACTTAAATATTCACAGCTGAGAAGTTTTATAGCTTATGGCGTTTGGGCGATAATACCTGACCGTTTCTCTTCTCTACCGGTTGAAAAGTTTCGGCGCCTTGTGCACCGAAAATATTCTGATAAGTCTCGTCAAGGAAGAAAAGGTGAAGAGAGTGCGAGGGATGAGGAAAAGGTTTTTCGGAGGTTCTTTCTTTTTTAGCTTCTTCTTTGCAGTTGTAACTCGCGGGAAACGATCAAGTCGTAAAAAGGAAGAGAAGAGCGCGAAAGAGGGAGGGATGGGCGCAAAGTTCAACAGTCCGCGATGATGTAGTGGCGATCCATGGCGCCGGCTGACCGGAATATTAGATATAATAATGGATAATCCTCGTACTAGTAAAAATATTACATCCCTCCGTTACGTCATAAAATTCACATAAAATACCCATAAAAAACGTTTCCTTGTGCATATACCGTTTTTTTTTCGATATTAATTCATTTGCTGTTAACCGATGGAGCGTGAATTACGTCACTTTTCTCAAAAACCTTAATTTTGCCCTTTGTTTGGTCACACCTTTCGCTACGACGACATAAATTCACTCAAATTTATCGAACCATTCATTTTCATGCGGATTTACGAGGCTAGAAAAACTTGCATCCAATCCCACTTTTCATTATTGTCGTTATTTTTTTATCCCTTTATCCACCGTCGTTTTTTTTAAATTTGTTTATTCTTTACTTGATTATTTATTTATATCAATTACCATTTATTCATCGCTCTTCTCTCCAAACGACCATAAAACCTCCAACAAGTTTGTCAACTTACTAATTAATCGATTTTCGATATGTGGTCACTTTTACTAAACTTATAATCGGATTCAGAAACACGATTTATAAGTTTATTATTGTAATACTCTCGTTACACTTTGGTTTGGAATATTAATGGATTATATTATCGGCTGTGCTTGCGTTTCGATATTGTAAATTAAGTTTCCAGCCAATACTCGGTTCTTGTGGGGGAGTTTTTTTTTTTAGACAATACTTGGTTGGGTGACTGCTTTGGCACGGGCTCGTGTATCAAACGCTGAGTAAGCAGCAGTTTTAAGGAGGTTCGATCGTTTCTCATGCGTTCGATAAGCTCCAAGTTTAATTGTTTATAATTCGCCTGAATCTTCTTAACAATCACACTCAACTGTGGATAAAATTTGAGGAAGTTTGACCGTTTAGAAATCGAGTTATTAGTTGTAAAATATCGTTTTTTTTCGTAACTTCCCAGAAGACCTCGTGTTAAAGTTGCGATTTTAAACACCGAATATCTCGATTACCAGACGGTGAAACCTTCTCAAATTTTTGACACATTATAATACGACGCTCAAGAAACTTCGCGCAAAATTTCAAAAAACCATCTTGGAAAAATTGTATTTGATCATTTTGCCGTTACTTTTTATACATTATATTATGATCTCCCGCATGGAGCAGGTTTCCAACAGTTTCTCTCAGCCCTCATGGAAATTTGATACAGTTCTGCTTCAAGAAAGAACAGTCGTAGGCAACACTGTGGCGAGGTCTCAAAGAGACAGCGAAGTGAGGGTCAAAGTGATGAGCCGGGTTCGTAAAAATCCGCAAAGGTATATAAGCAGAAAAAATGAAAAAAAAAAATGAAATATATATCCCACGATCTTTTGATAGGAATAAAAAAAAGGATAATTCTTGTGTCCACATGCTGACGCGATAGGGGCATGATTTTATGAGAATTAAAAGCAGCTTGGCAGAAAAAAACTGCAAAGCTTTGAGAAACTTGTTATCAGGCAAAAGGTTTTTTTTAAAAAAATGGGTTTTCTTTTCAATTTGGCAAACGTTTAACGTTGACCATCAAAAAGCGTTTAAAAGAGAGTTGAAAATTGCAAGCTTCAATGATTGTTTCTTTTTTTCAAATTTTATCCTCACACATTTAACGATGCTGTAAAAAAGTGGCGATCTTGGTATCCCAAGAAGTTGGTTGCAATAGTTTTCGGTGATAAAAAATGAAACTGTTCCATCTGAATGTCATTCCGGAAATGATCGTGTCCAGGCGTAAAAGGGGTTGAAGGAGGAGTATTGGGTCAAGAGCTAGAGAAGGAATAGAACAGGGGCTTATGATAAGAGAATTTTATGAAAAGTCATTTGGGCTCCAGCGGAGAAAAGATAAAGGTGGCAATTTCATTCGTCGAGATAAAATGTTTGGATCGCACTGCGACCAAAAGTTACTATAGTAAGAAAAAGAGAGAAAGAGAGAGAGAGAGAGAGAGAGAGAGAGAGAGAGAGAGAGAGAGAGAAAGAGAGAGAATTATAGTGCATGGTCATTGACGTGGTTGATGGCGTGTCCATTGAAAGACTATGAGAGTTATATGAGCTCTGAGGGCGAGATACCTGTATCAATATGAACTTTATTATTCGTAATTTCGTTTGTGGACAATGAGATGAGTACGTGGTTGGTATATGGGCATGTAAAAGATGGAGAAGGTTCATCCGGGCTGAGAAAAAAATCGAGAGAAATTGATGCTGCATCAGGAATTTTCTTTTTTTTTTTAGCTGTGTAGTGACCGAGCGACCTTTCTAGAAAAGGACAAGCGAGGCAAAGATGAATAAGGAATATACGAGTGGGCATAATATGTGTACATCTTGAGATACTTTCATTTATTGGATTTCCAGAATTTATTTAATGCTCGGAACAGGCGCAGCTGGCAAAATCAATTTAATCATAAACTCACGAAAGTCAAAGGGTCAGCTCGTCAGTGACAGGTAAAGATTAACCATAATAAAGGAAAAGAGCGATAAAAAAAAAGGTATGGGCCATAAGAGAGAAAGTGAATATAACAATAAATAAGTAGATTTCGTAATATATTTTGATGAAAGCCACAAAATCGTGGGGCAGGAAATACATGTGTTACGACATTTAAGGGGATGAAGAGGGAAGGGACTCTTGGCAGAAAGAGAAAAAGAGAGAGAGAGAGAGAGAGAGAGAGATTCAAGGGCGCACATGGTCCTAAAGGGAAAGAATAAGAAAGAAAAAGTGAGAATAAGAAAGAGAAGGTTAATGAAAGAAAAGAAATGGAGAAATGAGGTTTGTAGTCATGGTAACGTGTTCGTCTCAGTCAGACAGATGCTGTCTTTGTTTAATCCAAGCCCCTCATTGACCGCAAAGACCTCGCCCTTAGATTATAAGTCGATATGGGCGAGATGCTGGTAAATGGGCGTTGGGGGAAGGTTGATGACTGAGAACGAGGCTTTTAGATGTATATTTTGGCTTCGTGACGTCTTACAAGCCTCTATTCAAATATATATAAGTATAGAAAACAAAGCGCGTCTGTTCTTATCGGTCGAATCAATAAAATCGTAGGAAAAAAATCAAATTAATCAAAATACGATACACGAATGTAGAATGTGGCTAGAAAAATATCAACGAGACTGACGCCAATGAAAAAAAGCAGAGAAACATTTTTACTGATGCACTGTTTTTCTTTTTTCTCCCTTAATCGTATAAATCGGACCAAGTCATTGCGATGAAGAGAAGAAAAGAATAAAAAAAACAACAACACGTTTCTCCATTTTTCTCGAATTTGGAAAATGGCCCGGTTGAGATGTTCATCGTGCAGAAAAGAGTTGGTAATCTTCCAGATTGGAGGAAACACTATGACACTTGGAGAATCGTGCGTGTGTTATTCCCGTGTGCGAGAATGTGGAAGAGCCTTAAAATCTAAACGTGACGTGAATTTTAGATCCTCCATCAGATTTGCCATTTTATTTCTCGCCGCTCCTTCCTCCTCGTATATGTGATCGCGAATAAAATGTTTATAGCGTGTATGTGGATAAGTATATATTTGTATATATCCTCACACTGGCTGCCATTATCACATGACAATGGCGAATATCCTCAGCGTTTCATTCTTGTTCCCATTAAAATGGTCGTTGCAGTAGCGAACGAAGTTTAAACAAAAGGACAAAAAAAAACGACGAAAAAAACAAAAAAACACTGATTTTAAGTGCATTTTTCGACTTTCGACGAATTTATAGTCACACTAAATCAAACTTGATGCGAATGCGATAAACTTTTAGGCATTTTCACTCGACCCAATTTCTTTGTCGATACGAATCATTTATTTGCCAGTAAAAAGCGAATATTGCAGATTAAAAAAGTGCTTTTTTTTTCATACACTTTTACGGACGTGAATAAAACGTGTCAGAAAATTTTTAATGATCGAATCACCTGAAACAACCCTATGAAAATCCCTCCCGAACACTACGAGAGAAATACCATCACTTCTCAACATAATTATAAACTTCTATGGGGATTTTCGTTTGACAAACTTTTTGTCACTATCGACTAAAAGAGGATGAAAAATAAAATAGTGACGGAGAAAACGGCAGGCAGGGGGAGGGGGAGGAAGCATGGATCAATAATCCTGGCGAAAGTACAGCGAGACGGAAAAAAAATTAAAAGTTCGAAGGATCGGTACAAAGGGGAAACTCTGGGCTATGGGATATGGCGAAAAATTTCAACTCGTTTTGAGATGAGTATTGCGGAAAACGAGGCACTGCCAGAGGGATGAAAAATCATATCATATCTTGAACCGTTCGTCTGGCAAACGAGAGTTCCCTTGAGGCAACTCGAAACGACGATGCGGTCAAATTTCGTCTCTTATCCTCTCCATTTTATTTTCATTTTTCCATTTTATCAAAAACCGCAAAGTCAATAGACGTTTCTCTCAAAATCCCATTTTTTATCATTCGATTTTGATTTTTCGTGTAATTAATCACTTTTTTTAATGGATCATGTCAATTTTTACTTAAGTTTACTTTTACTTAGTTCGTTTAAAAATAATGCAGCCCAACATCCAATGAAAAATTCATACAATAATTTGCACTACGTTTTCCCTTCGAACCCTCTGTCCATTAAACTCCCGCAATGTCAGATTCAAGTTTTCCTCCTTTCTTTTGTTACCAACACTTTCAACTCGCAGCACTTTTTGTGCTTCTCGTTCTCTCTGACAAGAATACATTTCGAAGTTTTATGCTCAACGTACTCAATGTTTCGAGTCACTCTGTACAATTTTTTATATTTATTTTCCTTCGATTTGTGTCTCATTTATTCATAACCATTTCTAAATAAATGAATCTCATTTTTCCCGTGATATGAAGGTCTGGAATTTGACAAAATATAAATAAAAAAAAGAAAATTGGACTTTCTTGTTTGTGTCTATTGAAATTTTGAATTTTTTGAAATCCGAGTTCAAAATTCGTTCATTTTTTAATTCCAACTCATCACCACTTGACTCCTTGTTCGAAATTCTTGGAAAAAATAAAAATAAATAGTATAATATTTCGAGTGCCAAAATACAGAAAGAAATTTCGTTCCAACTGTTTTTTCGTACGAAATATAATACAATTTAATCTCTCCCGCACGAAAACTCGACTCAATTATAAGGGACGAATCCTACGGAGATAAAATAACAAGCAGCCGACTAATGCCTGGCGAAACATTTTCATAAACCTTTATGTACTTGAGATAGACGCACAGAATTAGTGGGCGAGAGGTTTTTCTCTGTCCCTTTGCTCCTTTTCATTTTCTAATGTTATATATTTCGTGTGACACGTGACATGTTACGTTAAAAACTTGTAAATAGATAAAATTCCCACGAGATTCAAACAATAAAGAATATGCCTCTTTGGGTATGAAAATAACGTTGAAAACTCGACGAATTAACAAAGCGGAATTTCGGCCCTCACGAACACCTCTAAATTTACAAATTCCTCATTAAATAAACAAACAATAATTATCAAAGAAAGTAGCACAAAGTCCAAACACCATTTTCACTCTAATTTTTATTTCATCCATTAAAAACAATTCAATATTTCGTCATTATTTTTTTTAATACAAATCTCAACGTTTGTCTACGATTTTTTGTCTAAATATTCATCAATTTATCCATCAACGTAAATGTCCCAATTATCGAGAAAAAAAAAAAAAAAAGAAACCATCGATTTCATGTTCAAACGATACCATGAAACTTTTACTTCCGAAATATCACCCTTTGCATCATTTTCAAACGATAATTAGGACATTTACGTCAGTGACACTCACATCTGGAAATTTTGATTCGACTTATTTTGCTTTGCAGAAAAAAAAGTTAATTTTACTTAAAATTAGTTCGCTCTTTCTCCTGTTCGCTAACAATTGACAATTGACAATTGCAACCACTGTACTTGACAGTTGTCTCTGGTTTTCTTGCTCCATATAAACTCTAACCTACAATAATATTCATACACATACATTTATACATATATATACATGTATAAATATGAATGTATACGCGTGATGGTGTCGTAATCCCCTTACGTACAGTTTGGCGTTTTGTGTCTTTCGCTACGAGGATTTGGGTCAATGGAAGCGCGTCTCACTCGTGGTGATATCGCGTGAGCGTGAATATCACCAATACTTAGCGTGAGCTCAACGGAGCGATGCAATCATCTGACTAGTACGATTTTATATACATATATATTTATATGTAAAAATATAGAACAGTATGTTTTTATATACAGTAAGTTTTATTTCCTTTTTCTTCTTTTCTTTTTTTATCCTTCTCCACGTAAGCACACATTTTTTTTTATCCAGATCCTAACCTATATATTTTATTACCTATTCTCGTTTCGATCCTTTATCGCCCTCTCTTTGAACTCGAAAATTTAAATGGAGCATAAAAAGGGCAGGAATGATCATTAACAAAATATTCCCGATTTATTGACTTTCCATGACTTTCGTGCTTTGGACTCAACGACTATTGGATCAGGATCAAAATGACCACTGTCAAAAATGTTTTTTTTTGGACTTTGCTACATCAATTTTTTGTTTTATTAACATTTATTATCGTCTGACCATGAAAATTGGGGACCAGAGTAATTTGGACCTTTTTTTTGTAATTTTGATGCAGGAAACTGAGTTTACCGATAATTTTGAGACTGATTTTTTAAAACTGGGTTTTAAATTTTGTTTCAAAGTCTAATTAGTGAACGATTGTATGTCCCCCAAAAATTCCACTCCTCCGGACAATAAAAAACTTAATCAATCGATTCTGACGAATGAGATTGACGCAGTTATTGGTAACTTGAAATATTGAATTCAAAATTACCAATTGGTTTGTTGAAGAGACAAAAATTTAGTCGCCACCATTCTCTGCCATCGAATCACACACAAACGTATTTTTTGTTCTTGACCCACATAAGCTCGTGTGCATGGTTATAGAGCGTTTGGAAAATGAAATCGTCATGCTCGTTCTTCTTTTTATTTTCTCTATATACTTATCTATCTTTCACCCTGTTCGAACCTCTTTTTCTCGAATTTTCCTTTATTCAATATCATACATTTTATATATACATATATATATTTATATAAATGGATATTCATATATGAATTTGTGTATATGAAAAGGCGTACGTGGATCGGTACAAGTAAGGTTCAAGTGGCCAAGCATGTTTCTCGGATCGCAGAGCACACGTATACGTACAAACAAACTTATCTTCGCGTCACTTCCGTTCCATCTTATATCCAAGGGCAAAATTTCTCGATTTACAGAAAAGAGCAGCGACCATTTTGTACCTCGGAGCATCTGAAATATTTTCTTCCTCTGGTTCTCTTTTTCTTCAATACACAAAATAGCACAAAAAAAAAAGAAAACGATTTGTCGATAAATGAATGTAGAGATCAAACATTTTTGTCTCTGTGTTGAAAAATAATCATTGGATTTTCGAATAAAGGATTTCGTTCAACAAAATCAGCAGATGAATAATCTATCTTGTTAAAAAAAACTCATATTCCGCCTGTGGTTTTTATTTTTTTTGAATTATAGACAATTTTGTACTTTATTTCTTAAAATTCTTTGCTCCGAGGACGATTATTGTTTTTTCTGTCGGAAAAACTTTCTTTCTGGCTCTGTATTTTTTTAAAAAATGTTCGGGACGTGTTGCAAGGATTTTTTTTGCTGGATAATCAACGGCTTCAATTACTTAAGGTTTTTGGGCTATTGACAACCGATGATAAATACGCGTTTGCCTGGAAAGTGCAATATCTTGCGAATTCGAGGAAGGAAAGAGAGAGAGAGAGAGAGTGAGGAGGATATTTAAGCGAGATAGATCGGAGTTTTGGACAGGATAAAAGTGACGTGTTTGCGTAGTTTTGGCGACGAAAAGTTTGTACCGGAAAGAAGGAAAGAAACGAGTAAACGTAGAAATTGAAGAACAAAAAAAAAGTAAATAAAAACGAAGGAGACAAGTAGCAGCAACCGGAAATCTTGGATAAGAGAAACGGCGTGTATGGAGGGTTGCAGTTTGAAAAGGGGAGGAAAGAAGGAAGTGGAGAGAAAGGAGTGACTCGATGAGGATCTCTATCCACGTGCTGACTGAAAGGGTGATGAGGAAGCTTTTGAATTTTGTCTCGAGATGGTGTCGAATAACACTAGAATTCGAAGTACAAGGAAATTCGAGTCAAATATTTAAAAAAAAAATGTTTAAACTAAAAATAAAACAAATTAACTTTTATTCACGTTTTTTTTGAATAATTCAATGCTATATTTTTTGAAATTTATTTTGAAGAAAAATCTAGAAAGCTTTCGATCGATTTAAAATCTTTTTACATTAATATTAATGCAGAGACTGAGAAGAATTTGAAAAATAAATGTTTCAATCGATATTCCACGAGGAAAAAAGTGAAAGAAAAAAAATACATTTGAATTTCAAGGGTATTATTCGATTTTGCTTGGGAAAAAGCACATACCAAAAATACATCGACGTGTCTTTTTTATTTTGTCCAATACAATGTGTCTCGAATGTTTGGTACATCGGAAGGATTCCGCCAATCCTTTTCTCAGGCGATTGCATACGATTTCGAACTGGCCTTATTCCCATACTTTTTTTTTCTGTTTGTACACACACACACATTTACCACCCACGATCTCGACAGAAAATCCTCGAGTTGTCGCCAGGCTGTTTGAGCACGAGCCATTCGCATAACGAATGGATAAAGTGGATGAGAAATATAACAAAAAAAGGGAAGATTTAGAGATGACATTATCATAAGCCTCTCTTCGTTCAAGAGAAAAATTGGACGAGTTATAGGAATATCGTGAAAAAAGAAAAAAAAACAAAAACAAAAATCTTATGCAGTTCATAAGTATCAATTTTTGCGTGGGTTCTAAACTAAAAATAGTTTATTTTAATGCACATTTGAACGGATTCAATTATGATTGATTTATTGAAATAATTTCCAAAAATATATCCACATTCCTTTGTCACTGTCGATCCCACAAAGTTGGGAGACAAATTGGGAAGATTTTTTAAAAATTCTTCTACAATGTTTCTTGATTTTTGTTTTGCGAAAATTTCCAGACCACGTCATTGATCCTTCATTTTGGTTTCGAAATTGCTATTGATTTGGGCAATTACAGCAACGAAAACAAAGCAAAATTATTCATCGAAACCACTACTCCCTCACGTTAATTGCAAGCGTTCAAATTGCAGATACCGAAACACCAAAATTACACAAATTTGAAATATCCACGATTTGCACGAGTGGAAAATGGAAAATGTACGTTTTGGTGAGTCCCAAACGCGTGGGTGTGCTGTAACGACCGATAACTACTTGAATATTACGGTTTATTTATTTCTGTTTGCCCCATTTGGTCATGTGTTTGACAAGCATTCTCGAAATATTCGTACAAAACATTTGGATGTGACAAATTTCTCCTCCCCCCCCCCCCCCCGCCCCCCGCGGACTCTCTAACCCCTTGTCAACCACCGTGCAATCGAATTAATACACGTTTTTGATTTTCGTAACCTCGTGTAAATTCTTGATTAATTTATTGCTATGTATATTGCAATCCAATTTGCATTTTAGCCAATTTGTATGTTACAGTAAATTCTAGTTTCTCGTGGTCATCAACCAATCAATACTGAGTAATATGAAAATTCATATTCTAATGAGCACAAATCGTAAATGTCAATACCCACGATTTTGTTTATTCAATTTACGAAATTTAATTAGTTTTCCACAAATTAGCTGACAAGTAACCAAAAACCTTGTTAACTAACCTCAACGATTATAAATTTCGTATCGAGGTGTGCTCAATTTCTACAATAGCAAAGTTGTATGCAAAGTTTAATTCACTAATTAAATAAATTCGAGGTGGACCAAAAGATGTTTTGGAAACCATCAACTGCAGTGAATGCGAAAATTGTTTTTAGAGGGAAAAATAAGTTTTTTTCAATGGAAGTTTCGTGGTGTCATCTAATTAATTATAAATATTTGTGATGTCTCCTAATTGATGAGAAGGAAAAGTGAATTCAATCAGTTTGTTGATTGAGAATGCAATTTTGCATTTTTCCAAGGGACGAGATTTTCAAAAGTGACAAATCTCTCGATTCAACTTTTTTTTGTAACTATTGTCAAACTATAAACGTATTAAAACGAAAATGTAAAATAGGCACTTTCAATAGAACGTTCGTTGGTGAGACTGATGGAGAAATTAAAATGAATAAGTTTCGTCGATGCAGTTTTCTTGAGGCTGGAGGTTCGAGAAGGCAATATTCATGAAGCCTTTTTCACCGAAGAGGACCTAGTTCCTATCGGTTAATGTGTTTTACAGCCTTTGAGAAAAAGTTTGAAACGAAGGGCGAAAGAAAAAATGGGTAAGAAGAGACAGTAACAACGTCTGAAATTTCTCGAGATAAATGGTGAAAGGGCAATGAGGAAGAGATGAAAAGTAAGCGTCGAATGTAATACACCATTACAACTACTGCAATGAAACATATTAAGCCATTTAGCCCAAACAGCCATCATTTCAGTTTCTTGCACAACGTTAAAAACGAGAGATAAAAAAAATGATAAAAAAAAAGTTTTCTTAATGTTTTTCGTCAACAAAAAATAGCCTTATAAACAATGATCTTAATAAACAATAATTATTATTACCTTATGCGTAACATCTAGGTCTATTGGACTTTTTTCAGGTGAAATCGGCGGAATTAGGCGAACCGTTGCCATTGCTAGTTATTATTATCAATTGTTTATTCGATCGATTATTTATTTCACTACGTAATTCACATTTGTTTAAATTCTTTGTTATTAACTGTTCGGTGACCGTGTACTTTGTTGTTTTATCCATTTTTATTTAATGTTGATCACACTGGATTGTTGTTTTTTTTTCTTTTTTGATTTTGTTTGTGTTTTTGTTAGTCGTTTCGTTTAATTGTCGTGTTGCAAACACAGCACGTGTGTGAATGCACCGGTATGACTTGATTTTTTATTTTTATTTATTTTTTTTACACCGATCGCACTCTGTTGCACCGTTGGCAATTTATTGACGTATTTTGCCGCGTGCGAATTGAGGAATCCTTGAATTTATCAAACCTCGATGCTATGTCCATTTTTTTTATCATTAAGAATCACAATTTTGTGGTTTGTCATTATTTTATTATTATTATTATTTAATTCACTTCGCAGTCGATCAGAAACTTCTCTCGCGAAAAACTTGCTTGTTTTTACCTAAAACTTTTTTTTTTCTTTCTTTTAATCAGAATTTATGATCGTCGCGAGATTAGGAAAAATAATACTTTTGTTTTTCGTTACGTGCTACAAGAACCACGTTTCGGATAAGTTTTTTCTTTTTTTTTTCGAAAATAGGAGCATGTGGAGGAACTTTTTGCGCAATTATGTAACTTTACCAAGTTTTTCAACCTAGTCGATCGATTTCTTAATTCTTTTGACACAAACACTTAAGCATTTTTTTCTCTATTGAATATTTTTCTTTTTTTTTCCTTTATCGAACGTTCCTCAGGCTTTTTGCACCGATTTTCGTCTGATTTTATTCATGTGTTTCGTTACAAAATGTTCTTTCCTCTTTCGATCATTTCATCGTTCACTGCTTGATAAAAAACACACAAAAAATCGGTGGATTAAATTTCGACGAATACGATTTAATAAGCTTCAAGGATTTTTTTTTTTTCAATGCTCAATAAAATCTTTGCATCGTCAATAAAAATATAAATGACAATTAACTGTCAAAGTTAATCAATTTTTATTAATTGGACGTTTATGATTTGACGTTTTGTATGAAATTGAACAGAATTTGTCAAAATGAAACGAATTCACGTTTCTTCCTCTCGGTTGATCAGCATGCTCGATTCTTCATGATCGAATATTCTTTTGCTCGTTTTTCCTACATATTCTGTTAACAGAGAAATATTTCAATAATCTCTTGGACCGAATTTCAATAACGTCCGTCTTATTTTGTACGTTTTTTTTTTCATTCTCTTTTTATCTCTTTTCTTTTTTGATGAAACCTTCGTTTTTTTCGAGGTTTTCGATTTTAAGGCAAGGAATAAATATCGGTGTACGTTTTCGAACAGGAGAAAAGGTTCAATTTCGGCCTGAGGTACGTTTCGAACCCTTCCCCCTTCGTTCGATTTAAAATTCCGTGTTTTCTTTTTATGAATTTCGTTTCGGCTGTACGGGAGACAGAAATTGAATGTTTCGGAGAAAAGTAGGTCAATGGAAATCATGGAAGAATATCGCCCAGTTGAAATTTTGTTTGAGCATTCAATATTGTTGAATATTTCAATATCAAACCAACATTTACACTGTAACTTTACACCATTTCGATTAGAAATATACTGAACGAACGAATAAATTGGACAATGAAACGAAAAACTATTCACACACAATTTACCCCAACTGTTTATCAACGAACACAAATTGCTCATCGTTACTAACGAAAGTTATTTTCTCTTTTTACAGTTCGAGACTGTGTCCGAATCAACGGGACTTGGTAAGCAATCAAAACAGCTTGTTCCTTAATAATTGATTTTTTCTATCGAACAAAATTTGTTCGTGTTGCACGATAAAAAGATTATTTTTGACGAAGAAGTGTCAAAAATGAATTTTACGATGTAAAATATACGAAAAATTAAGAGTTAATCAAGGAGTTCGTAATTTAGGAATTATTTAAAAACAAAAAAATACAAAAAAATCGTCAACCTACAAATTTGGATGAAAGTTGATGATAGAAATTTAAAAAATGAATACATTTTAAGAATTTTGGAATCTGTGATGCCAACGACGTGACTTGAAAAGTTTTCTGGGGAACTATCGATTTTCGTAGCAACCTTAAATTTTTTTTGTCTTCGACCCAAAACGATAATTCATATTATGGTTGGTATATGGAGAATCTAAAGGTTTGGGTTGCTGCATAATTGAATGGAGCTCCTCACGGAGGGCATTCTCGTTCATCACTCTTTTTTTTTCGACCATTTTTATTTTTCTCCGTCTTAACGTCTAAGCGTCAAGTAGCAAAAAAAAAACTGTTTATTTTTCTCATTGGTCTTTCCGTCGGATTTTCCTTTCTCTTTCCACGTATATTCATAAGAATTTGGAGTAAAACTGTCGCCTGCCAAGTGGATTTACGTGTACAGATATTTTCATAAAATAATCAACAACTCGAGAGTTCTCCTCGAATTAATTCCTCTGACCCCTCTCTTCGGGGATTATTACGATCTTTTCCTTAAGGTAATTCTGCCCCGAGCTTTCGAGCTCACTGGGACGAAAAATCATAAAGATATCCGTCACGCGAAGTAAGGATTTTCACGTTAAGTCGATAAATAAAACAAACTTTTCTTTCTAGTTTTATTCCTCCTTTTTACAAACGAAACTTTTGAAGAATTGTTCCACGGAAAAATACACTCTCTCAAAGTTTTAACGTACATACAAAAAAATATACGTCGACAAGAAACGTAATAAAAAATCTTTCCTGCGACTTGCCTCTCAAGTGGATCTCTGAAAATTCAAATTAGTTTCTTCGGAGTTTGAGAAAATTATGTAAAACGCGATGTGGGCAATTATTTAATGTTAGGGTCACCCACGATATTTTTTAATTCTAGTATTTTTTGTTATTTTTTTTCAAAGAAAAAAAAAACACCCTCACCCTCCTGCGTCGAGGAAATAATTATTTATAATTGTATCGTTATCTATAACTAGTAGAAAAATTACTCCAGACACGCAGTCATGTTGTTTATTCGCGTGGAAAAAACGAGTATTTTTCGTGGAGGAAATTATGATGGAAAAAAAGATGTTCACGAATTTGAACGATCGAGGCTTCACCTAAATTAATTCACAACTTGTTTTTATTTCGTACTCTTGAAAATTCCTTGTAAAGTATTCCAAATTGTTTGCTTCTCTCTCCTAACTGTTATGGTCTCCAATAAACATTCCGCAGGGTCACATTTATGAAATCCTTTGGTAACGTGTCCCACACGAGATTGAGCCGCCAAGAATTTGAGACTAGGGTTTTCGACACTTTTCCCTTCTTCTCTTCGCTTTGGATGCTTCGTGACATTTTTTTGTCGATCAATTTCTACCAAACTTTTCGTTAGACAATAATTTAATATGAAGTTAATGAAAAACTGGTTTTTGGAATGAAATTTTTTACATTTACTAAAGAAATGAAATAAAAATGAAAAATAACAAGTGCAGAGAATGTCTGCGTTTTCAATTAAATTCATTTTTTGATTGAAAATCATATTTTTCAACGATTAATCAATGAATATTGGCCACAGTTTGAACAAAATGTTTGAAGGCTCTTTTTACGTAAAATATTTTCCTCTCAATTCGATTTTGAAATATTATTTGTCCATTACGAGCAGGTTGCATGAAAAATGAAAGTAAATATGAGAATTTGAATGAGAAATTTGTCAATTTTTCGTGAATAAATGGGTTATCCGTAGAGCAGAACAAATAATAAATATATCAAATGATTTATTTTACAACTCGGCCTGAAAACGAGAGTCACTTGTAGTAATGGCGATAATTCTCTTTCTCGCCGGTTTCGGGAATACGTGGGTCGCGACCATTATTCCGCTCTTTCTCCCGCAGCTTCAACAAGGGCTCTCAACGGGTTCGGCTCTTCATGAATATAATTTTGCACAAGAGGCAATCGGATTTGCATGCAAATCACGTCAAATTCTCAACACGGAACGCCCCTTTTTTCTTTTCTCTTTCCCTTCTAAACCCCATATACACGCAAACAGCCAAAGTGATGAATTAAAGAATAAGACTGAGTGAGAAAGAGAGAAGAAAACGTGATCCTCTCATCAGAGCAATTGGTCGAAAGCTTCAGTCACTGAGCTAACCACATAAAACCGTTCGGTTATCTTGAAAAAAAGTCAAAATTCAATAGAAAATTTCTTGTATTGTTATCTCACTTTAAATCCTAATTTTAAACCTCAAAATGGGGTTAAAAACGACCCCAGTCTTCTCTCGATCATAAATAAAGCCTGGTAAGCGATAATGACGTTTAATTGTACACCATTCTCTTGGTTTTTTGATAACGAAGAGAATGGTATACGATAAAGTGGTTTCCAGACGATATTTATTGACGAAAACTCTACGAAACGTGAAAAAGTTTTGAAAAAATGTGAAAAAAGTTGTTTTTTTTTTATTTTTTAAATAAAATAAATGACTTTTGATACCTCAATCCGTATTCAAAGTGACATAAAAAATGGTAACCCTGTAAATTGTGATTTTATTCATAGATCTAGGCAAGTGTGTCGTCAGAATATGGGTTTACATGAGAAGGATAAAAAAATGTATTTTCGTCCTTCAGCCATGGCTGATATGACGAAAAATAAGAAAAAAAGTTCCCTCGTCCTTTATGCACCGCCATTATCGAGCTCGTGTACCGTGCAGACCTATGCCCCAGTGTTTTTCATTTTTACGTTCTTAGCGCCATCTCGGCGAGCATTGAACAGCGGAAAAGCTCGCGCGCGCGGTAGTGCATTACTCCTGGGAGTTTAAAACCTTCGTCTGAGCGATACTATAAAAATCTTTTAACGGCAATTCGTGTATTACAAAATGTCGTGATACGAAACACACACATTTCCCTTGAGAAAATAATTAGATACATGTATAAACCGTCATGCTCTTTGTGCCACATTTAACGTTTTCGACCTTAATTACCATCAAACAGACTATGAAATTCCGTTTTTAATCATTTTTTTCATTATTCTTATTTTTTCATGAATAATTAAAAAGCGATTAGCGCCTTATTTTCTTTTTAATTATTATTTACGATACGCCTGAGTTTCAGTACGTCTGTGACTTTCTATTTTTTTTTCAAGAATTAATGAAAAACTTTCGTTAATTGAACAATTTGGGGTTTTAATTGAAATCCCTTTAATTGTCTCGTCCTTTTCTTTAATTATATTCGAGGCTTAGATATATTCGGACAGAATACCAGAGCACGCTGATCAAACTTTTATACCGTCCAGTTGTAAAATCACAGAGAGACTCTTGCCCGCAAAGTGCTGATAATAAAAGCACTCGAGGCAACGAGCTCCTCTGAGACGAGGGAAGTTAAATCTATGGTTTAAATCTTATTGCATGTACAAGCGATCTTCTCACGACACACACGTGTGTCAGCATTGAAAAAAGGGTTTGAAATGAGCAAAAAAAAATTGATAGATTGAAGCCTTCCCTCGTCTCATTATTGAGTCATTATTTATTGATATAATAATTGTTATCATTACGTTTTCTGTTTGTTTTAATATTAAGTGTTTCACTTTTGATGGATTATTTGTCGTCACGATCGTTATGTCAACAGTGGGAAATAACCGTACGGAAAATATTGATCCTCGTAGTTATCATCGACGAATTGATCGATCGATTTGAATTCAAATGCCACGTAATCATCATCACTTTCTTCATTTTGTCGTAGCACAAAATTTGTTTTTTTATCTTCTTTATTGTCCACCTCGTAATTCACTATTTCGTTGCGTCGATCATTCGTTTCGTCGTGAATACCGATCGCCCTTATCGTTGCTATTATGTTTTTTCTATACTTTGAAAAATGCACCTTTCGCGAATGACATTCAACGAGGAGCAATCTCGTGCTCGTCAATCGGGCTGCTCGCCTTAATTTAACGATCGGTGATTGCGCAAACGCGGATCGATGATCGCACTGTACGATAATATCCTCATCGATGTGCCAACGATCTGATAATTTCGTCGATCTTATCATCGACGATAATTGTATCTCAATTTCGCCGCCACGATTATCATCGAAATTTTTTTGAACGCTGCGACGCTCGTCCTCGTCCTCCTCGTCGTCGATCGGTGAGGTACGTTCCTCCGATCGTACCTCGTTACGCCGGCACATCTTTTCTACGATTTTCCAATTATTTACGATCGTCGAGGCGATCGATTTCAATTGTTTATTCCGCTGTTTTTTTTTCGGCTTCTTTTTTGTTTCTCCCTTTGATTTTTGCGATCTCAGTTTCGATCACATGCTACGTATCGAGTTTCGCTGTAAAAACCGAGAGATTCACGTAATTCGACAAAAATTCAAATTAAACATTGCACCGGGCGAAATAAATCGAAAAAATTCTCGTACTCCGTGGAATTTCTTCTCCTCGTTGATTTCTCTACTGTTCAATACCGCTGTTTGCTTGTTTTTTTTCTTCTTTCTTTTCAACCAACCCTCCAATTCACTCTGGAAGTTTAGCGAGCTTCGGGCAAACCACTAAAAATAATGAAACACACCACTCAAAAAAATCGTCAAAGTAAAACGAGTAAAACACTGAAAATCCCCATCACGACTACCCTTCGGTAGCTTTTTCCTTCGCACCACGAACATCAGAAACGCACTGTCGAGAAGAAGAAAATAAAAGAAAGAAATATAACGTGGCGAATAGACCGAAAAAAAGGAACCCTCGGTTTTTATTATAATTCGTAATACGTACGAGCCGGGACATAAATCTCGGGAGGGAGCCGATCACCGTTGTTATCCCGTTTTTTTTGGCCGTCGGTGCACATGTAACTCGGTGAATTATGTCTCATCAGTGAAAAAAAAAAAAACACACGGTCAGTATTAAGTTATCGTTATTGTTACGATTTCTACTATTTAATTTGAATGTTAACGTTTTTGTTTTTCTATTTTTTTTCTCATCAACTATTATTCTCAATTATCGAAACGTCAGAAATGTTGGACGTATTTCCAAACGCTCAAGAATGTCCTAAATCAATAAATTACACATTTTTACACTTTTTTACTCATTATTATTATTATTATTATTGTTAAAATGATCCTAACTGCACGGTTTTTGTTGTTAATACTGTTCGAAGATGCAAACGAATGTTTGTTGTTCGTTGATCACCGGAATAGCAATCTGATGCTCTCTCTCATTGTCAACATGTCGATCGTATGTCGCATTAGTTGGAAAATGTTTCTAAATCGCATCTGTTCATCAAACGTTGGGACGAGAGGTGAACGATCGTGTTGAGTGCGACAAGGACAAGAACGCTTGACTATATTTTGTACGCTCGCGCGCGCGTGATAAGGAAGAGAGTGCGGAAAGCCCAAAAAAGGGAGAGCCTTTGCGAGCGTCCGCAGGCTGCGACGCTCCCGACAGGACTGCCCGAATGTCACTTTTCTTCCTCTCGTTTCACCCTTCGAGAGAGCTCGGCGGTTTCTCGCTCCCCCGTACCGTGTGCTTGGCGCGGTCGCGCCGATCTCGTACACCCAACCCCTCCTTTCAAAAGCGGGGGTGAACACAAGAGGGAGATAGGGCAATGGATAAGGGATTGGAATATTGGAGAGAAGAAGAGGGAACGAGTGAGTGAAGGGTGGTCGACGCCGCCGCCGCCTCCACCGCCACTATCGGCGCGCGCGGCCACCCCCCCGAGAGGCTTCAACCCTCTCGCTTCCTCCCTCCGCTTCACCCTCTTTTCCCTCTTTCTTGCATTCTTCATTCTATACCTTCTCCTCTACTCTTCTTCCTCCAGTCACTGCTTTTTCTCCGGATTTGCTTCTCTTCCAGTTTCTCTCTTCTCTCTTTCTCTCTCTCGATCCATCTATTTCTCTCCTCCAAAAGATTTTAAAGGCCAATGGGGTTACGAGGGTCACTTTACAACGGCCGCGACTTCCGCTTCTTCCAGATCAACCAGATTTTATTATTCTTCAATAATTAGACATTCGAGCTGTCATCATTATTCCAGTTACCCTCCAATAACTCTTCCTCCATAATTCATCGATTTATTATTATTCCAATTATTCTAAAGCTCACCTTTAACAATTTCCCTACGGACTCAATCCTGAGTGCATCGCAATTTCATTGTCGAGATTCCTAAGTGATTGGCCTCCTTCACCTCCAACGTAACGTCATTTTCACATTATGTTATTAAACGCAACTATTAAATACCATCCGTCAATTCATCAACCGAATTCTCATCAATTAATTGAAATAATTGCCATGTTTTTTTCGTTACTTTAAACCATTACGAAAAGATTCAACTTTTTTTATTTCGAATTCTTTTCAACATTGTCTAATGCTGTAGGAAAATTCACGATTTAACTGATCCTCGTTACCCTCCAACTTCTAGATTTCTTCCACGAAATCTATCTTAGTCCCTCTCTGTCTCTCTGTCTCTCTCTCTCTCTCTTTCGTTCTCTTGCTAGCAACGTGCACCTCCACTAAAGCACTTCCATCGGAGCAGCCACCTTTCCTCCTCCTCCTCCTCCTCCTCTTCCTCTTCCTTCTCTTCTCCTCTCTTCCCACATCCTCCTCCTGCTGCTCTCGGTACGCAATCACGCCCTGGACCTGTCGCTATACGCGCTCACTCATACATACACCATCTGTTCTCAATAAGATGAGCAAAAGTGGTGCGTTATACAGTACAGCCATGCAAGATAGTGTATAAATGTGGTTTACACACTGAAGTAGAAAACTTGTCGTCAGACGATTGGGTTAGTCGCCGAAGGGCATCAAGTGCTTGTGAAAAGGCATCAGATTAAATGATCCAGGCATTTTTGTCTCGATCTTTTCTCTCTCTCTCTCTCTCTCTCTCTCGACGGATCTCACATTGTAGGTCATCCTTGAGCTTTCAAGGACCCGATTTATTTGAAATATCCACTGCACAACCGGACATCGAATCAATTGAGATTGATTTCTCTTTTTTATTCTTTTTTTTTCATTAGTTTGAAAACTCGTTAGTTTCATTTTGCCGAAAAGACAATTTTCTGATAATTGCCAAGTTATCGATTTTTGACGATGACAGATTGTTTTGGTTGATATTGTGACGGTTTTGCCACAAATTCACCAGGAATAATAATAATTATTATTATTCCTGGCTAAAAGAGACACTGAAAATATGGGAAAATAAAATAAAACAAATACAAAAAAAAATTAAATGGGAAGATCGAAATAACAAATTTATTAAGCCAAAAACAAAACAAAATTTGATAAATGTGGGCGCCAGTTAATTCCTTGAAAATTAACAATAAAAAAAAATAATAATCAAATTTCCGATCTCCAAAATATTAACAATAATATTAACAACAATTCACAAAAATAATACAAAAGGGGAACTAGCTCTAAGCATGGGAAAATATCAAAGATACAATTTTAATCTCAAGTGAAAAGCGGGTCCCTGACAACTCAGGCGTCTTATTATACCCGTGAACGAAAAAGCGGTGGTGGGGGAAGAAACTTGGACTCGAATCGTTCGAAGTCCGAACAATGACGCTCTTGGTACAACCAAAGAGTTTGTCGTACAAAAATGATGAAAAATACAAAAATAAATAACGTGGCAAATAATTGGATGATTTTCTCCAAATTATCACCAAAAATAAGGGAAAAATATCGTTTGTTCGTCTCGTAAACGAGCTCGACAACGATGGGACAAAAGATGACGCAATGGGACTGAAAAACGGTGAACTCGAAAAATAACAATAATTAATTCGCCTTATTCTCTCTCGCAATATTGAGCGATGTTAATCGGCGAAGGAAAATATTGCGAGAGGCTAAAGAGGATACAAAAATAATGGGGAAATTGGTCGAACGACGCTCGAACGAACAATGGACTAAAAAGGGGTAGATGGGGCAAAATGGGTCGTTTTCTTAATTCTAATGACTATCACCACGATATTCGTCGCGTCCTTTTTCTCGCCGACAAACAATCATTCGTCATTCGCGCAATGATTAATATTGGCCAGAGGGGCTCACAAATATCAAAAATAGGGAGGAGAAAATACAAAAAGGGGGTGAAAAATCGGGCGTACAAAGTGGCTTGTCGAAACGACGCCTCGCGAAGTCGCGACCACAAAAATACGAAAAACAACTTACTTTTACTCGGAACTTGTTGAAAGATCGCCTCGTCAAATCAAACACGTCCTCGTACGAAGCAAAGCCGGTGAAACACAAAAAAACTAATAATTTAACAATAAATCGCAAAAGAAAAAGACGGAGAATTGCAACACGTCTGGTACGCTCGCTGGGTCGTGGTGAAGTGACTCGGTAACAAGGCCCTCGCACGCGTCGACTTGTTACCTCGATGCTCATTGGTTGCCTTTGCCGGCCCGGCAACAACCAACCAATCACAAGTGGAGTTAGCTCACACGTGGTCTCGTTTGATGGTGAAGGGTATAGGGGGGAATGGAGGGGCTTGCGAGTCGAGCTTTGTCTTGCACTGCCCGGGGACGGAGGGGGCGCTTGTGCCGCCACCTGTTGCTCTTGATCGAACGCTGAGTGGTCTTGGTGTTCGGGAATTCGACGCGCGACTTTTAAAATCGCTAAGGGAAGTCGATCACCAATTCGTAGTGTCGTGACGTCATCACGTCATTGTTTACGAAGTGTCGTGGTCTTCGCGTTGATTCGGCCGAAAAAGTGGTCTTCGTAATTTTCGACTCCGGAAAAAGGAATTTGCCGTGTTGAGGGATTTATTTCGAAGCATCTCGACGTCGCGGGACTTGTGGATTTTCTCCGGGCCGCTCGATTTAACCTCCGGCCTCGAAGTAGCGATGTTATTTTGAGGTTAGGCCCGTCGACTCGACACTTCAGCTGTCATCGTGGGACTTCGTTGAATTCTTCGTTTGGTAAGGGAAAACTTTCCCTTACTGGTGAGTTGTTCCTTTTTTCCTTTTTCTTGTATCGAGGGGCTCGACTCGTTTTCGGGATTTTGACAGGGAAAAGTTGTGGGAAGGATTGTCGTTGAGGGGAATTTGTTGTCTTTGAGAGGAATCGGGGAGGAAAAAATTATTGGTCGTTGGACTCTGCCTGTGATTGGGGTTGGATGATCTCGTTGTATTCCTCTTCTTATTCCTCCTCAATATATTTCAGGTGCCGTCACTGCGGCTAGAGATCCTTGTGGTCTTGTCGGCGAAGGATCTTGATGGTGGTTTTCCTTCGCTGGCTAGCGTAGGAAGTATTTGTGGACTTCAAAATTATTTCTAAGGCTTGACGAGGAGAAAAATTCCTTGGACAATATTTTATAACGGATGAAATTCACAGAATAGGACTTATAAACTAAAAATAAGGTACGACGGACGAATATCGTGGTTGACCACCCCACGATCAACGAGGTAAGTATTTTATAAAATTGTGCAACGTCACAATATATAAATTGTTGGTTTTTTTTTCGGTTTTTTCTGTGTTTGCTGGACATTTATTTTCTGCTGATGGTTTATTTGCGAAGCTACATTCAAGAAATGGAATTCTCTACTTCTTCTTTTTTTTGTGGGATTGGCTTTTTATTTATATCGTCTTGAGGTTAAGGAGTTTCGGTACAAGTAACCATTTTATTCAAATTTCTACAGTTCGTTCTTTGACTTATCCTGAATATGCCCTTCAAGTTCCAAAACGATTGTCTACACTGTTTCCACTAAATTCTCAAATGAAAATTCACTTCTTAACACAGAGACGTGCCTACGCTGTCCCTAAACTTCAGTTATGTGCATTAAACAATACGAAAAAATGTAAAAAAGTTTATAAAAAACTGTCAAACCACTCAAAATATCATTACAATTATGTCACCAGAGAATGAAACATTTCGTCCACATCTTTTATTAATTATTCATTTTTTTGTCAATGAAAACGATCAATTTTCCAGTAATCATGTAATTTTTATACGAAATTTTGTTCTGTGAAGTTAGCGCTTTGCTTGAGGACAATAGAATTTTCCCCCTGATTCTCCCTGAAGATAAGCTGAACCATTACATTGTATGATTTGTACCGAAACTCCTAAATCTGCAAAATGTGACAAAACAAAATTTGTTGCTGACTCCAATGTGATATAATGTCCAACCTGCTGTACGATTTTTTGTACGTTGCAGCTTTAACTCGATATCACATGCACACGTGTGATGTACATATGTAGAGAGGAGATGGAATTAGGGACAGGGTGCCTAGAGGCTGATTGTTCTTTTGGATCGAGTTCAATTTTGCACGTACGTCAAACGGAGGAAAATTCATTTCGACAGAATTACTCTTCCGAACCAATCACGTTACAGATTCTGGCCTTCATACTCTTTTATCCCAATAATGATTTCGCACTCACGTTGGCAGCGATGATCGTTCAATATCAACAATGTAAACTTTGGAAACATTAAATAATACGTTTGTCCTTGAGTGCCGAATCCTCCACAAACTTAATTTGCATTTCCTCATATTCTCCAAACCTGCGTCAATTATTTTCAAGCTTCATCGGATGCTCATTCCGTCACACAATTCTCGAGCAAAAGTATTTTTAAAAATCACTTTATTTCCCTTCACCCACATATCGAAGGGAGAATATCGAAAAATAAAATGCAACTGCCCACATAATTGGGACCGTGGATAAAAATATTTAACCTCAAAAATGGCTTATTTCTGTGCTTTGGCTTTTTTATTTTTTCGAACATCGTTTCGTTGCTGCTGACCACGAAAAATGAAATAAAAAAACACACTTCAGAAGCAAAATTGTTGGAGCCACAACCAAAATGAAAAATAATTCTTCAGAAGGTTAAAAGTTCGTCGTTGGATTCAGTAAAGAATCTGTCGATCGAATGGAATGAAGAATATAAATGATCGATGTTTATATACATCGATAAAACACGTGGGATTCTTGAACAAGATAATCCTTTTATCGAACAACTCATCGTTGAAATAAAATATTTAGGAATTCGATTATTCCAACGATTTTTATTTCATGGCGCAGTAACACGATGCGAAAAGCTTCGCTTCCCTCTTTTACTGCGAACGATTGTAACGTTGGTGTAGGCCCAGCCCGTATTTGGTTAATGCCAACCACACTGCCAAACCCTATACGCGATAGATTCACTCGACAATTCGCCTAATTTAGCATTCTGTGGTTGGACTGTGTGGGATCACGAATAGAGTTAGGGGAAGGACGAGGGCAGGGGAAGATGAACGTACGCGTTATCGCTATTCGACCGAGCGTATTATGCTACACGCGTAATCAGCACATAATCGATCGTACATCGTTGACACGACCATTCAAATCCGTCAAATCTTATTATTACGAAAACATTATGAATTAACCAATGTTTATCGACCTTAATGACACCAAATCGTCGATTTCTGAAGATTAATCGTAAGTTTTGTCGTTGTTAATAATTGGAACGATAATTTAAAATCGTATTTCAAGCTTTTTCATATTGTCACTTTTAATTTTCAAAAAAACTGTATTCAGTGATACAGAAAATTTTTATATACTCGTAAAATTGCAAAAAAAGTTGATTGGTATAAAAAAAAGAAAGGAAAAAACGCGAAAATATTGTATCGAATTGATAAGCGATGAAAAAATAACAACTTCCTGTTACAGCCAGACAAATCGATGTGTAGATAATCGATGCGAAATAAACTGAGATAGTAGTCCGACAGTGGAAAATTCAATTTACGTATATCATCGTCGAGAGAGCTGCGGTGTAGGGCGATTCAGTAGAATTTGTCTGACCGCATCAGGGTTGTAACTACTGCTGCGACCGTTTCGACGCGATAAAATGAAAGATATGAGAAATAGAAATGAAACAAATGATCTTTTTGAAAATAAGTTTCATAAATTCAAAGAATTCTATACTCAAATAATATTTAATGACAGAAAAAGATTTCGTTGAACGAACAAAACTTCTTTTTGTTCGACGAAAATGTGGTCTCCGCAATTAAAAAAAAAGTTAATCATATTTTCGTCCAACAAAATGAATTTTGTTCGTTCAACGAAATTTTTTTTCTTATTTTATCAATTAGCGAAATCAAAGCAAAGAACAATGAAAGATTAGGCTACTCATTAATTTTTTTCTTCCATCACGAATTGGCTCAGTAAAGAAAAGCCATTTAGTAGATACGTTGTAAAAGGGTAAAATTTATTAGATCGAAGAAACGCACACAATGGTACACAGAGGGATTTGGCTCCTCGCAAATTGAGGTGGATGACGGCTATAGTGGCCACCGAGGTACGCTTCGTTGCTAATGAACGACTAACGTCTGACCGAACCCGGTCCATGACCACTGGACTCTCACCGACTCTAATGGTAGACAAATCACAGATTGTACTTTATAGTTATATATATTTGCAGATACTAATATCTCGCTGTACGCGTTCATACGAAATGTGATACTCCATTTGTTCCATTGTGAATAACGTCTTGTTTCTCCATGAATTATTTGCGGTACACCGCCATCATACCTCCAATTATACCCACGAATATATTTTAATTGATTTTAAAACGCACCGATAAATTTCCACTTCGAATCTCTATAAATCCTACAATCTGTTTCCATGCAAATAATCCAAATATATGCTCATTTCTAATCGGACAGCAAATTCAAATCGTCCTTTGGTCCGTGGCATCCGTTCCAACCGAGATAAGTCAATCGTTTTGTTTATTTGAATTAAATTAAATTTTTATTTGTATAATGAAACGTTGTTAATTTTACAAGAATTCTTTTATTTTTCTATTAACCCATTCGTTCACGCACTCTGGGTCATTTTGACCCGGAGCTCTTCGTCGCGTCGGAATTTTTTCGGCGACTGGATTTTTCATCGGAGCACGTAGAGTTATTGATAAAAAAAATACCAAAATCCTGACTTTTACGTTAAAATGGAGGGGCCTACGAAAATGATAATTTTAACTAATTTTTCATTCAAATTAAAATTCAATATTCTTGAATTTGTCAATGCCATGAAGTGCGTCAGGTAAAAATTTAGATTCTCAATTCCCTAATCATTCGATCCAAAAAATTTTCGACGAATCATGAATTTTTTAAAAGAAATGGCAACATGAATATTTGTCTCGATGAAAAATATGTCGTGATAATTGGAATAATAGTATCAATTGATAAAAATAATAATGAGAACAATAATGAACTCGTTGAAAGTTATGACGTTAACCCATTTAATTGACAATCTCTCCGTTGGAGTGTTCGATTGAAGCTTAATTGAGTTGAAAACCGCTTCTGAGTCTCTCTCATGCACTCGCGCCGAGGACTGTACACGCTGCAGCAGCACAATATCATATACAGCTTGAATTATACTCGTATATTTATATAGAGAATATGTGTGAGTGTGTTGTGTAGGTGAAAAAGCGATTATAACAATGACACACTCTTGTAAAGCTCGAGTGGACCAAGTGAGTCTAGTTCTCACGGTGAGTGGACGTCGACGTGCTCACTCATACGTATACATGCTTTAGAAGCTTTCCGGTAGCATTAATGCGCCTGGAATCCTCACCTCGTTGAGCTGGCTGAAGAAAAAAAAAAAAAAAAAGAAATTTTGAAAAAAAAAAAGGAAAAAATTCCATCACAACCGAAACGTTTTGATGGCTGAATGTTTGACTACGAATTGAGCGGGTGTTCCTTCCCGTGGAATTCTTTTTTATATCGAGCGGGAGCATATCCACGAAAAAATTCGTGTCAAAAACTTTCGAAGTGTTGGTAACGAAAGAGAGAGAGAGAGAGGGAGATAAAAACAATTTTCGTTAGTCCATGAAGACCACGACTTTTTGTGGCTCATAATCTTAATGGGATTTAGAGGAAAAAAATTAATGGTTGCCTTGAGTGGCCATAGAATACGCCCATGGCGTTTCGAGAGAAAAGCGATTCTCTTCGAGGTGGTTGGAAGAAAAAAAAAGCGATGAGCACTTTTTTTTTCATTCCATAGGAAATCCGAGACTCGTACTAATTGAGAAGAGAAAAAGGATTCCATCGTATACTGACTTAATTGCAACGAGTGTTACGTTTCATTTTCAACTACAAGCATAAAGTGCGCGCAATATTTGACGATTTAATTCAAAAACTAGCCTCTGTGGCAACGTGCTCCTCCAGTATCATTTTCTTCTAATTTTCCTACGTGATATTAGCCACCCTTTGAATCTTCAATGCTTTTATGCATTTTTTTTTCTCTTTTTTTCATTTTTTTTTCATTCTACGTTCCTCCCGGACTAATTGGAGCACGACGTAATGAATTTTTCGACGAAACCTCTCCGCGGAATAGTTCCGGAACGTTGTACTGTTATTCTTTTTTTCACACAACCAAAATTGCACCTGCTGCTGCTACCACCTGTGAGCAAACGAGCTCTGCTACCATAAAAAGGTTAAAGGTACATGGCTTTTCAGGCACATTTCTCTTGCTTAGAATATCCGATATATACATATTTATCGTATTTTTCATGTGAGTCAGGTCTCCTTTAATGAAAGCCCTTTTCGAGAGTGCACTTGACGAAGAATTCGTAGCATTATCTTGAATCGTATGCGAATTCCTGGCGAAGCTCGAGGCAAACTGTGTGATTCAATGTCGTGCTCGAATGGAGTTCATTTCACCTGAGAAACCTAAAATTATTCAATATCGCTACTTTTCATTGAAATTTTTTAGAGCGTTATCGTTTAAGGTAGTTCTATCGTGACATTCATATCGAAAAATAGTTAATTAAAAAAGTTAATAAAGAATTAATAATTCTTTTTTCTCACGATTTCCTTCATCGAATCACGATCCAAGATTTGACCTCAAGAAATTTACATAAAAATACGTCTCTGAGATAAAACCCGCAAAATTCTTTCTCAGGTGAGACGTAACTTACTCTATGGACAAAATATCCAAGACGTATGTATCTGCGTTATATATTCATCCCTATACATTCATTCATATCGTGTCTTCTATTTAGTATACCATTCCAAAGTGTACGTATACATATTCCTGTACTTCACGAGAGACGAGGACACCAGGTGTAAAATATATTTTCATGCTCCTCCTGGCACTTTAAGCTCCTGATACTCCAGAACTAGTGGCCGACTATAAATCATACGCGAATCTCAAGTATTCATTTTTTTATCTCTCATTCTTGACCTCATTCTCGCATCTCTTTCCAAATTCCAATGTTTCACACATTTTTATTCTCGTTACGAAATATCTCGTTATCGGACCAATTGTTATTCGTAACCACCATTCGTAGATATATTTCTTCTTCAATTTTTCAATCTTAGTCATCGAAAGTTTATACAATTATAAAATATATTCATGTATTCATTTATTTTGAAAATCTGTTGCAGTAAATCAACAAAAATCGAGTTTTCTCATTATGTTTAATTTCATTCGTTTATTTTCCACACTCGAATCCTCGTGCTCGCTTAACTTCACTTGAAAAACAGCCTCCCACTAAGCGGTCACCGAACCAAGTATTGACTTCGATCCCTGAAGCCAGCAAAGTGTTTATTTCCCCAATAGAACTAAATGTCACCAAAATAAACATTGTTCCAGCAATTTTTACGATTATTTGTAAATACGATGAGATCGTTTTTCGAAATACAGTTGAAAAACATAGAGATCTGGTAATTGGGGATGGTGTGAGAGGGAAAGTAAACTGTTGTTACTTTGGTTGTAAAATGAAGAAAAAAAGTTGGAGTGTTTTTATCGTCGGTAACAATGAGACATGTCGTTGTCAAGGGAGATTTTTTGTCACCCTCTAACTCCGGCTCGAAAAATGGCTGTTTTTTTTTCGTAATTTTTTTTGTTCGTTACCACTCGCGTGTATTACGAAGCCTGTTGGTGTGTTTTTGTTTTCTACTCAACCCTCTCATTCCGCGGATTAATGTGCTTTCATGAGAGCCTTTGTAAAGATTACGCGAAATCGTCGTCACTCCCATCGTCGAAACGTACCAGCAACGAGCATTCGTGTATACAAGCGTACGTTTGTACGTAACATAGTGTAGTTGATAAATCCTCGTATACAGAACGAGAAGAGTGGCCGTCGTGCTCTGCTTGTATCAGAAAGCTCGTTGGTGTTTTGCAGGATATCCTGGGGCGCGAGCCAGCGATTGAGCCGCCCGATTAGCTGGCAATTTTTTTCTTCTCTTTTTTTTTTTGCACCTTCCCTAATTGAATCACCGCATGAGTGAGCTCAGCCAGAAAGCTTGCACGCCTTGTTG